>LR812542.1:8582641-8712708 GCA_903798195.1 Danio kyathit
GCAAAAAAAAAAAAATGCTTTTCTTTCTTTGCTTTGTCTCATTTCTAGTCTAGTCTAGTCTAGTCTAGAATAAAATTCTTAGATCAAGTAAAAATACTGTTTTGTTTTCACATTCAGAAGAAATAAGTCAAAATCAATATTTTTCCAAAATGATCTCCCAATGGGGTAAGTAAAATAATCTTGTTTTTGGCATGAATTTGGTATAAATAATGTACAAATCTTTGTTAACCCTCCAAACATCTTTTTTTTTTTGTGTCCAAATGTTCTAAACTCTCTTGAGATGCTCAATTACAGGCCTTAAAAACACAAGCAAATGATAAACCTTCACTGTGTTATGGTTAAACTTAGCACACATCACGTTCAAACACAATTTAGACTCAACATTGCATATCTTGCGATGTAACTATTGCGGATGTACACATTAGGATATCGATGCTGAAACGATATATTGTGCAGCCCTAGTGTCAGAGCTTGTTCTATGGATGGCTTAGCAAACATACATTTGGTATTTTAACAAATGTTCCATTACCTTATTATCAGATCTACTGACATGGTTTTAAATCAGATTTTTTTTTTGGCTTTCCAGATTATATGATCTTCTTTCCAAGATGATCCCTGCAGTTTTAGGCCAGCTGTTGACTAAAGTAAGAAGGCTAAAGACAGGCATGCTGTTTGCTCCATGTGGTTCTTCATTCTTCACTGCAGCACAGCTATCATCAAATCAATTCTCTAAACCTCCTGATAGAAATATCCTCCTCATGGGTCTTCCAGGAGCAGGGAAGACCTGCGTGGGCCGGGTTGTGGGATACAAACTTAGAATGCCTGTTATTGATATTGATGACGATGTTCTTGAAAAGACTTGGGGAATGACTGTGGCGGACAAGCTCTCTGAAGTTGGTGGAGAACGTTTTATTGAAGAAGAAGGTAAAGCGGTGTGTGGATTCACAGCTACGGGAAGTGTCATCTCACTGACCGGCTCCAATCCGCTTCATCGGGACACAATGCAGCACCTGAAACGGTCTGGAGTAATCGTGTACCTGGATGTAGACACAGAAGATATCATGCAAAGACTCGGTCGAATGAAAGTGAACAGGATTGTGGGTCAGGATTCTGGCGTTTCCATGAGAGATATATTACAATACAGGAAACCGTTTTATGAGGAATGGTTAGATGCGAGAGTGCTTTGTGGAATGGGAGACTCTATAGAGGACGTGGCTGATAAAGTCATGAAGACTCTGGTTAGATTAGAGGACTCTGAATCAGAGACGTTTATTTCAACGAGGAGCCAAAGGTCAAGTGATCCCAAGTTCTTTAGTGATGTTGTTATAGAAGGTCTTGCACCAGATGGGGGGCTTTACGTACCAAAGAAAGGATTCCCTAAACTTGAACCTTCTGAATGGTTGAGAATATCCAGCATGCCATATGACATGAGAGCTGTGACCATATTGGAAAACTGTATCCATCCTTTGGATGTGTCCCCTGTGGAATTGAGCAAAATGGTAAGCCGTGCCTACAGCCAGAACTTTGCCAATCAATCAGTTGTTCCTCTAAAGCACCTCACTGATCATCAGTACCTTCTAGAACTCTTTCATGGCCCGACTGCCTCTTTTAAAGACCTGGCACTGCAGTTAATGCCTCAGCTCTTCGCCCACTGCCTGCCGCAGATGTGCAACTACCTCATTCTAGTGGCTACATCTGGAGATACTGGAAGTGCGGTGCTAAACGGCTTCGGAATCTTAAAGACCGTGACCGGGATAGGATGGCGTGCTTGTGTTCTTCCCTGAGAATGGAGTGAGTGAGATTCAGAAACTACAAATGACAGGATTCCAACGAGGAAATGCCAAGTCCATCAGCGTCCTGTCCGACTTTGACTTCTGCCAAAGGAGCATTAAACAAATGTTTGGGGACTCCAGCTTGATTGGACACTTTGCTGTGGAGTACGCCACAATTCTCAGCACTGCAAACTCAATAAACTGGGCTCGACTACTTCCTCAAGTGGTCTATCACTGCTCGGCGTACATGGACCTGCTTAAAAATGGCACATTGTCATTCGGGGATCCCATTGATGTGTGTATACCTACTGGCAACTTTGGGAATGCTATGTCAGCCCTGTACGCCAAACAAATGGGAATCCCAATACGGAAGGTGATCTGTGCGTCCAATCATAACTGTGTCATATCTGACTTCATCACTAGCGGTGAGTACGATCTCCGTGACAGAAAGCTGCTGATGTCAAACTCCCCTGCCATTGATATCCTAAAATCCTCCAACCTTGAAAGGTTCATCCATCATGCATCTGGTGGAGATGGGAGTCTTGTCAGAGATCTGTTTTTTGAGTCTAGAAAGAGATGGGTTCTTTAAAGTGTCAGAGACTTTACGGCAGAAGATAAATCTGGAAGTTCAAGCTGGTTGGTGCTCAGAGGATGACTGTCTGACTGCCATACAGGAGGTGCATAAATCAACAGGGTACATAATGGACACTCACACAGCAGTTGGCAAAGTAGTTGCAGATCGTCTACATGACAGAAGCTGTCCACTGGTGTTATGCTCCACTGCACACCACGGGAAGTTTGCTCCGGCTGTCTTAAGAGCTCTTCAGTGTCAAAATATCCCACAGGACCCTGTCGAGCAGCTGGATGAACTCTGCAGCATTGGAGGTCAAGAGCAGATGCATGGAGCTCTCGTAAAATGCATGAGAAGTGCAGGAAATCATCCACATGAAGTTTGTCAGGCTGACTTTAACAAGCTGACAGATCAAGTAGAAACTATGATGCAAGATTTATTTCTGAAAGTCCGGTAAGACCTGCAATGTCCACAGATGTCCACTAGATGGTAATGTCTGTCAAGAAACAATCAACATTAGTCAATTTGAACACAAGGTGGCAGTAATGTTGTTCAAGAGTAATGATGTTCAAGAGATGTACACGATTTTCATAACATCATGATGGAAGCTGATAGTATCTAAATTGATTTAAATGGCACAGAAAGGCATTTTAATAAACATGTCAGTGTTTTTCATACATTGGGAGTCAGTGGTAACCGAAATTGTTTGATCACCAACATTTAAACAATAATTTTGTCTATCCATCTATCTATCTATATATGTTCTACAGAGGCAAGAAACTCAGACATATTCAAGATTTCAGTATCCCTCTAATGTCAAAACAGAGAAACTGATGAAGGCAAAATGTTAATGTGCTGATTGGGTTTTATTTGATTCATTTACCACCTTTCCCAGATTAAAAAATACTAAAGTAATAATAATCTAATCTATGACCTTACAGATAGTCATATCAGGTATAAATGCACTCAATAACTTACGGTAATTCACAAGAAAACAGGACATCAGCATCGAAGGCTTTCAGTTTATTTTGGTTACTTACGTACTCATCTTCTTTTCTCCAAGTGAGGAAAACAAATCATGACAAAGGTGATGATAAATAGTTTGTATTCTGAGAGGTGCCACAATATGACTGTTCTTGCTGAGTCAGTAAACAGCAATCCCATCACACTCTTGGTCCCATGTGATTTTTTGTTCTGTTCAGTTACAGGCGTGACCGCGGCCGCTCTGCTCGCCACAGGAGAACGAAACACCTTCAGATGCATTATGTACAGAAAACACTCAGATATTCAGAGACTTAAATGATATTTGAGTAACATTTACACCAAGCAGACAAGACCCAAATCTCACTCACAAAACCAGAAATGAAATGCAGGTAGGAACATTCAAGCCGTCAAAAATACTATGCGGATATTTAAAAAAATAGCTTTTGAGTAGTTTTTTTCGACATGCAATTTGAATGCATCAAGATTAAACATGAACATTTCATCCAAAAGAAATAAAACTGTTCTTCCTCATAAGCTTTTATAGGCAAAAGTCACAACCAAGAACTGTTCATATACAGTACTGTGCAAAGCATATAAACATACATACATATATATGACATAATGAATGTGAAACATTTGCACAATACTGTATGTTATAGGTGTTAAAGGGACAGACATTCTGATATCATTTACTCAACCTCGTTGCAAACATTTATGGCCATTAAACAAGTATAAAACAAAGTAAAACAAGTGTCAAAATTTACAATATTTTGCTAGTGGACACAGTTATTCTTTAGGTTAGCTTCTACGTTTGGGGTGATGGTCCTTCTCTGTTGATGTCAACAGATGACGCGCAAAAAGCTCCGCCCACTACTCAATATTCAGTTTCAGTCAAAAGTACATTAACACGCTGAAATAAAAGTCTCAGCAACTTCCAGTTCATGCACACTTTAATGATCCCATACTAAATACTGCTCATGTTCTAATTCATACAGGCTAAAGAATTGTTATGCTGTGTTCAAATTCACTTCACAATAGACACAGAGCTTCTGTCTGCTCTGTGACTTTAGCTTCGTTGCTAAATGGCTAACATGGATTTTATTGAGAGAATAGCTGTGTTTATGTGCTGATAAACAGCGTCGATTCATTTGGCGCAGTGTCTGAGTCCACTAGATATATTCAGACGTATACCTAGCTCTGTGAGTTCATAAACTCCTCTAGAAACTATACCTGGATCATGGAGGCTTTCAGAGGTGCTTCTGACTGAGCCAAGCCCAGTTTGATGAACTATTCTCCGGTGTCGGCAAATGATTTCCCCTCGGGACAGCAAGTTCTTGATTGGTTAACGCGACGCAAACGTCAGCTGAAGTTCAGATTTTCCAACTCAAGGAATTCACGCATCAAACGTACAAAATGCTCAACTCGCGCCACGATTCGTGCAAAACGCACCGCAGGATGTCTATTCACGTCCTTGCATTGACTTAACATGTAAATGACTCATGCTTCACTCTTCATCCGCGTCTGGTGTGAACGCAGCATTAGGCCGCATTAATTAGGGCAGCCGGAGCTGGGAACACTTCCCAAAAGACATTATAATTTGAACATCATCTATGCTTATGTTAGTCTGTTTTTTTATTATCCCGAGGTCTCCATAATCCAAGACCAGGCTGTATCCTAAGCAGATGCTATGGCGAGTGGAGGAGTGGAGAGCATGAGACTAATTTCTTCAAGACCCCAGTGACAGACGAGTGTCTGCATTGATACCTAAGTCTGTACACCTGCAGGTGACCTACTCACACACACATGCAGTTTCTCTATGATGGACATCCAGCATTCTCAAGACTCCAGCGCCTAGACTGCAGCTCTGCACAAGAAGTTTGGCCAGAGGAGAAATGGTCGTGCCCAACTGAGCCTGGTTTCTCTTGAGGTTTTTTCTCTCACTTTCGTCAATTGGTGAAGTTTGTTCCTCGCCACTAGCTTGCTTGGTTTGGGACTTGTGGAGCTGCACATTCATGGATTTGCTCTTAAGTGTTTGAACTTTCAGCAGTGAAAATTAAACTACACTGAACTGAACTGAACTTCAACTCTGAAAACTGAACTGACACAGTTTAAATTGACTAGAACTTCTATGTTAAGCTGCTTCGACACAATCTACATTGTTAAAGCGCTATAGAAATAAAGGTCAAATGAATTAAAGTTTAAATACCTGTCAGAATTTGCATTTTTTGACTGAACTGTCCCTTTAACACAGAAGTGTTTCCTACCCTACTTAATATACTTTTTTTTATGTACAGATTTGTTTTTGGGCATGAATCAACAAATGTTCAGCAAAGTGTCTGTAAACCCTCAGAGGGGCTTTCGTTTAATACTGAGGTAATGCTGAAATCATACATTTTAATTTCATGCTCCATTACTCAGTCCTTAAAGTGGATGGAAAACCGCTATTAGCAGAATGCGAGCGGGTTTGTTTTGTTGACGATAAAACAACACTGGCTCACACATGCGCAAATAAAAAATTGTAATTCTATTATGGCAACGAAAAGCGGATGCTTTAGATACAGGATTTTACTCGATCCAACGTAAGCCTGGTGATATTCACAAGGGGGCTCCTCGAACATAGTTCGCCCCCATAATAAGGCACAGTGACTAAATCAACATAGAGTGCTTTCTCTGGCACTGACAGGCCATCACTTCAAGAAAAAAAACACACACGCTGAGAAGTTGGATCAACAGTCTTGTACAACTGTCATGGTCTGCGAGAATAATGAGAATCGCTTTCGCTCCCCTTCCGCATGATGAAGTTTCGGCAATGAATAAACACCATCTAAATACACACTTGAGGCTACACGATTTCCAGGACTCGGATACGCTTGAGAACACGGAAAAACAAGTTTTATAGATATCCAAAGGGAATGTTTTTCTTTACATTGGAACACCAGACACGAGCACAATTGGACATGAGAAGACCTTTTGAACCACAAATGACACGTTCTCCCGACGACAACAACCCCTTTTTTCGCCCCCAAAACACCAAATATCAAACACCGAATGACCCCCTCAGTCTCGCTGTTTCAACTCCTGCGAGTCCCACAGCTCTAGGGGATTCGAGCTCGGCGGTCAGTTAATATCGCGCCATCTCATCCGTCAACGTGATGGACAGACCAGAGACTCCTAACACCTTCAGAAGCTTATAACTGGCCTGCTGGGGAGAGCGAGACGATGTGGCGCCAGCCTGATGCCACGTCGAGGGTTGATGGATGGTGAGGAGCACCTGAAGGGGAGCTGAGGCAGGAACACAAGGCCGGGGCGTTCTCAGAGTCAGCATGCTACACCGGGAGGGAACTGAAAACTGGAGGGTTCAAATCTATGGGTTGCATATTATGTGGCAAAAGGAGCTGGCTTTGTGCTTGGGCTTTCATGGAACGGGTGGACTAACCCTCTTCTTCGCTCTCCTCCTCTAACGCCTCCTCGAACACTAAATCCGGGAGCCGGAAACACTCCTCGAAGAAGTTGACCAGTGACTGACTGAGATGTTGTCGCGTGACCTCATTGTGAATGAAGTGTCCTTCGTCTGGGTAGATCTGTTAGAATGAAGGACACGATGACAAGGTAATCAACTCAATATCACAACACTTTGGAATAAAGCATATCTGATGTATTCCACTTTCATATTAAGACTTTTGGTGTGAACACAAACCAGTTTGATAGAGTCTGGTCAAATCAATAGAATCTATTTTTGATTTAGGGGCTAATTTGTATGAATTCATACAATCTCATTTGTACAATTTAGTACGATTTGCTCACCCCCCAATGGCAGTTGGGTTTAGGGAGGGGGTGCCATGGCCTTCTTTTTAAAATCATACATTTTTGTATGACTGAACTTTTGCCATTTAACGGACAAAACATTAAATAATTACGTTTCCTCATGAATTCAGGCTGGAATAATGATGTATAATTAAAACAATTTTCCATCTTTTTTGTTTAAAGGTCCTTAAACATATACAGCGGGTAAAATAAGTATTGAAAACATCACTATTTTTCTCAGTAAACATATTTCTAAAGGCGCTGCTGACTTGAAGTTTTGACCAGATGTCAGTAACAGCCAAAGTAATTTATACAATTAAAGAAAACAAAACAAATTATTTTAGAAATGAAGTTATGTATAAAACGACAGAGAAAAAGTATTGAACACATGAAGAAAGGGAAGTGTAAAAATGCATGGAAAGCCCAGACAGCAGCTGAAATTTCTCAGTAGGTATCCAGCAACTCTGCCTCTCATAAATATAAATCAATATTAGCTGCTTCAGTCCCAACACCTATCAATAAGATAAAGATGAAACCAGGGTGGACATTTCAGCAAGACAATCTTGAAGGCAATCCTGACCATAAACATGCAGTAAACGCGCAGTGGCGTTTGAAGGCGTGAGACGCGGAGCACAGACGCTCTTGATTTTGGAGGTCATTAATAATATAATAACACTAATACTGAGATGGTTAAGGCGTTTTAGAATGACCAAAACAACATTTTTTACAATGTGGTCAGCCTGCTGGTTTGTCCATGCGCACATTTTTATCATACGATGATCTCGTATAACAAAATCCCATGACTTTTTTTAATGCGCATACTGGAATTTGTTCGGTAAAAGTGTTTCTATTGCAGTTTATGCCCATCTTTTCCTATCGAATAAAAAGTTTATCCTACTTAGTTATGCGCGTATGTATTTTTATGCACATTTTTAAAGTTTATGCGCATCTTGGCGTTTCCATCAACCAATATTTTATGCGCATATCCAAATAGCTATTGATCCCAAACATAGCCAAAGAAACATTCAAGTGGTTGCAGAAAAGAAAATTAAGATGCTAGAATGGCTCAGCCAATCACCTGACCTGAATCTATAAAAAATATCCGATTTCATATAAGAGACCCACAGAACTGTCAAGATTTTTAGACGTTTTTTTAACAAAACAAAAATCACACCTGAGTAATGCATGCGACTGCATTCTCCATACTATTGGGGTATTGAAGCCCCATACAAGAAGGGTATTGAAGGTAATTACCAAAAAGCCTTGTATATAATGTATTAAATACATTTCAGTAGTTCAGACCTTTCTCCTTGTGTTATTCCATTGTTATTACAGAATTTCAGATTTTTTTTTTTACCAAAATATGGGTCATTTTCATGTCAACAGCAACTTTAAAAATATATTTACCAGGAAAAATCATGACTTGTTCAATACTTATTTTACCGTTATTTTTTTTTAAATCAGAATAGCTAATCAAAGCTTCACACAGTTTCGGTTAGTTTTGGTTCTATCTTAGCAAAAATATGCAATTTGATGCAGTTGCTTCACAGTAGGATGAAATCCTGCCAGCTTGTGAATCAATAAGAATGCAGGCTGCTAATGTAAAACGCATCTAAATATCATTTTTTCACTATTTCTGCCAATAGTTTACCTGAGCAAGATGTCATTTAATAGTTGTATATTCAAAACCCTCATAGTCTTACTGTGGATTCAAAACATGATGAATTGCAATACAGTGATGAATGAAAGATGTGCAAATAAAGGTTGTTCTGAAAAATGACAGTTCATATTTGATACCCTCAATATAACATTTGTCTAAAACATTATTTGCATTTGTTTGTGTAACTATATATCGATAGACCGAACATTAATGCAATCTGCCTAATATTATGCAGCATCCCCTTTGTGCTGTCAAACATTACTGAAATGTTGAGGGATGGATTCCATGAGACTTCTGCACCTTTCACTTGGTGCCTGGTACCAAACACCATTAGCAGATCCCTTTTAAATACTCCACATATTTGTCTTGGTCCAGCACATTCCACAAATGCCCAAATGGATTGAGATCTGGGGAATTCAGAGGCCACAGCAACACCTTGGACCCTTTGTCATTTCTCACACCATTACAGAACAATTTTTGCTCTGTGGCAGATTTTTTTATTCAATTTGAGCAACAGTAGATGTGTGATTATGTGCATCATTAAGCCTTGTGTGGCTGTGACTGTGTTGTAGATGCTGTGATCTGAGCCATAAATATTTGGCCCTTGTTAAATTCATTTTTTCGTTGCTTACCATTTACCCGCTGCCTAATATATCCCAGCTATTGAGAGAAGCCTTTGACAATGCATTCACTTCACCTTTCAGTGGTTTTGATGTAGATGATCAGTGCATTTTTTAATGTACAAACATGAGTACTTTTCTATTAACTGTCTATTACTGTAGATGGAGAATGCAGTCGCATTTGTTGCTTAGATGCGATTTTTTTTTTACCTAATTTTTTTTTCTTTCTTAAAATCTTATCTGTGGGTCTCGTCTATGATCTCTGATCTTTACTTCTTATTTTCTGTTGGATTCAGGTCAGCTGATTGGCTGGGCCATTCTAGCAGCTTTATTTTCTTTTCTGAAACCAATTGAGAGTTTCTTTGGCTGTGTTTTTGATCATTGTCTTGCTGAAATGTCCACCCTGGCTTCATTTTCATCCTCCTTTTTAATGTAGGTCTTGGGACTGAAGCAGCTAATAGTCATTTACACTGATGAGTGTCAGGGCTGCTGAATAACTACTGAGAAATTTCACAGCTGTCTGGGCTTTCCATGCCTTTTCACACCTCCCTTACTTCATGTGTTCAACACCTTTTCCCTGTGGCATTTCATTTTATTACATTTCTTTCTTTCTTTCTTTCTTTCTTACAAAAAAAGTGAATACATTTATACACTTAAACAAAAGTTTTAAAAACAAAACTTATTTTCATTGTGGTCCTTGATGTGAAGTACAGCTTATACGGTAACCTTTTATAATAACTACACACTATTAACCATTTATTAAGCATTAGCAAATAGTGAATTTATTATTTGTTAAGCATTAAATCTACATTAGTAAACGTTAGTAAGCAGTTTATAACTGCAGCTACAAAAGCTGTATTCTTGACTTATAACCACATTTATAATGTGCTTAATAATTGTACTTTTATACTTTGTTAATTATTAGTTTTTTTTAAAGATCATTCAGAATGAGTTAGTAAATGATTAATAAACTATTCACACATTAACATTTATTATTCAGGCATTTACTAGTGGTTAATTGGTATGTTAATAAATGCTTTATTAACTCAACTTCATCCAGTTTTGTGACCTAATCTAAAGCGAGGACTATTTATGCTTTATAAATCCCTTATAAATGGCAATTTAAGGGTCAGTTAATTCTAAACAGGAAAAGGAACACAAACTACATTATTAATTTCTATTCATTTGAAGATACACAAATAAAACTATCAAATAAAAAAAAATCTTTGCAAATTTATCTAAAAAGTTAAATTACTGTACAATTTAAACATTGCATCCTATTATATTGTTGTTGTTTATGTCGTATTTTAACACCCCTATTATTCAGCAATGTTTAAACTTTACAGTAATTTTACTTTTTAGATAAGATTACAAAGATAATTTATAAAGCATAAATAGTCCTCACTTTAGATTAGGTCACAAAACTGCATGAAGTTGAGTTGATAAAGCATTTATTAACATACACAGTAACCATTACTACATGCCTGAATAATAAGATATATAAACGTTAATTTCAATAGTTCATTAATCATTTACTAACTCATTCTGAATGATCTTAAAAACCTCCAACTACTCTTAAATACAAATGGTTTGTAAATAATGCAATACTTTATTAAGTAATGAAAAATCAACCAGTAACAAATTTTGAAAGTACAATTATTAAGCACATTACAAATGCAAATCCAATTAGATCCACTTTGTTTGGTAAACAAAGCAAGCCTCTCATATAATATATCTACTAAAAGACAGAAAGTATTACTTTACAAACTGTATTGTAAATAAATCAAATGAATAATTTCATATTAGTCAATAATATTACTGAAATTAATTTAAAAACTGAATGTATATAAATTTACACACATTTACACAAGTAAATAAACAGAATCAATGATGGGCTAAACATCTGCGGAATTCTGCGCGCACAGATTCCATGTGGGCCTAGTTATAAGTCAAGAATACAGCATTTGTAGCTGCAGTTATAAACTGCTTACTAACGTTAAATAATGTAGAGCTAATGCTTAACAAATAATGAATTCACTAGATGCTAATGCTTAATAAATGATTCATAGTGTGTAGCTATTATAAAGTGCTACCAACTTTTCTACTTTCTGTCCAATTCATTGTCACATCCTTTTAAGATTGTTATCTTTTTGAATAGAAATTTGGCATTAAAGATAGTTAAAAAATTATGGACATCTGACTTTTACACCACCTTTAAAAGATTCACATAAGTTGTTTACAGCATGATAATATAATTGATATATGGAGAATTATGAGTTACAGACACATTCCAGATTCACCTAATATTGTATCTTGTAAAATAACAAGCACTCCTTTAATATTATTTTTTTTCCAAAAGCTTTTTTAGACATGAGAATTTTATATTTACACTGAACCACGAGCTTAAACCAAACAGTCATTACATGTGTGAAAACATCTTCTACAATGCTATAAACTTTACTGCGCATGCGTCTCAGAACCTTCACAAAATAGCTCATGAATGGAAAAGAACAGCTTGACACAGTGACGATCACACACGTCCTGATCAATATCTGCCCTAATGAATTCCACACTCATTCGCCAGCCAGCAATTAATAGCAAATCTATTAAGGAGCTGAAAGCAGAGAGCAAATCTCCTAGTGTGGGAATATAATGGGATTATTCAGCATGTTAGCATGTGGCTCATGAGAGTGGCCTGTATAATCTGTTTAAATGAGTTGCATGCATTGAGTGTATCTAATCCCTCAGCTGGCAGGGCTGCTGGATGAACACAGGAGCTCAGTATCCAGTCGCCCAACACACACACCTTTGGCCAACACTGGTGTACGGTCAGATACATTTGGATACAGGGTGTGCAGTCGGCTTCCAGAGGTTTAAAAAAAAAAGCATTCATGGCACAGAGAAAAAGATTTTTTACAATACTGTGTAATCCTGTCATAACAACCCTGCCAAAAGCTCTGAAGACATTATGTGGTAATTTATGATTTTTAACAAATCACAAGTGTGTTTTCAGATTCTTTGTGGAGGAAAATGCACTATAGGTGAATTGGATGAACTAAACTGGCCATAGTGTATAAGTGTGAGTGTGTGTATGAGTGAATGAATGTGCATGAGTGTTTCCCAATACTGGCTTGTTGCTGGAAGGGCATCCGCTGCGTAAAACATATGCTGGAATAGTTAGTGGTTCATTCCGCTGTGGCGGACTCTGAAATAAAGACTAAGTCGAAGGAAAATGAATGAATGAATGAATTTAATAATAATAATAAGTTGTATGCATACAACAGACGTGGTATCAATACATTTATTGAAAACAATCCTAATTTTGTCTATAGCTTTACAGCTCATAATGATGACTTAGTAGATATGTTATTGTTTTATATGGATATTGCAATACCAAATGCAACAAAACAACTGAAAACTCAAACCATATGGAAAAACCTAATAAAACAAGTGTTCTAATAATTTTGTCCACTGGTTATTTTCTGTCTGATTTTTTACTACTGCCAATAAAACGTGATTATTTCATTGCCTTATTTATTTATTTATTTTTTAAATCATTATATTGAAGTTGAGTTAAATAAAAAATGGTTGAAATTTAAATGAAATATTTTATCTTTATTTTACTTATGTTTTCATCCACTCTATGGTGAGATTTAGGACTCTTTTTTGACGATCTATGTGCAAAGTCCAAAGCACAGGGCGCAAAAGCATTAAGGGCATGTCTAAATCCACTTTTGCTATTTTAACGACAGAAAAATCTGATTTGCGCCGCAGCGCATGGTCTAACAGGATTGAGCTAATTCTCTTAATGAGTTATAGGTGTGTTTTGAGAATAAACCAATCAGAGTCTCATCTCCCATTCCCTTTAAGAGTCAGTTGTGTCCTGCCATAGCGCATTTGCTATTTACATGGCGGACTTTGTAAGTGAAAAAACTGAACACTTCACTAGCGAGAAAACAGTTAAACAGACCATCTGCAGCGCGAGAATGAGCCTCCTCATTCTTTACTTTCACTTTAACTCTCTTCCGTGAATAAGAAACATGTTGTACGCACAGACATCCGTTAGCCTACAAAATTTATTTTGTTTAAACTCAAAGATTTGTTTCAAAACTATTTCTAAATTCAGTTTTAATTTCCAACAAACAAATAAATGAACAATAATAACGAAGTGCAAATACACATGCTATGCCCCATATGGTCTAAAACCTGACAGGTGGGCAAATCGAAGCTTGTTTTTAATAAAACAAATATAAATATGCATATAATAAATATTACTACTTCTAATAATAACATTATACAAAAGCAAATTGTCATGAATAAACTGAAAAAGCCTCCAGAGTTGAAGAAGGCATGGAGGCAGTGGTTTTTATATTTATGTAGAAAGTAATAGTTTTTGTAACATTTTAATTCTTTAATTATTTTTCATTTGTAAAGATATTTGCGTATTGCTGTACATCCTGTGTGTATTAAGCAATGTTTAAGCGAGGTGCACAACTAACGTGCTCTGCACTGGACTTTAGACCTCCTCTTAGCTGGTCTAATAAACAGTCTATTATAGTTTCTCAAAATAGCAACGCGCCAGCAATGTGCCTCAACATATCTCCTTTTTTTAGACCAGAACGCCTATGGGCGCACATATGAGCGCAAATGCATTTGCTATTTAAACAGCCTGGTGCAAAACGTCAAAACGACACTTGCTTCAAGCTGAAACTAGCACACAACAATTGTGTTGTGCCTTGCGCCGGGTGTATAATAGGACCCTTTGAGTCTTACTTTGGCCACAAATTCCTCTGTGTTTCAGAAAATGAAATGATTTTTGGTGACAAATCTTATTTTGACACACATTTTGGAAAAATGCTTTGAAAATTGTCCTAAATTCAACAATACAGTGAAAATGACAAATTGTACCTCTCCCCAACAGGGAAAACCACCAACAATCAAGCATGCATGATTATATGCTGTCATGGCTTTGCAATCTAAAAATGTCATTATATTAGAAGTCAATTGGGGCAAAAACACCACCAACATACAATAACAAAATCAATTTGAACAGTACACAAGGGTTGAATAATTATTACAAAGCATTTTTGATTTCAGTTTTCAGCCAAGAGCATCCATAATTTAAATTTTTGGCCCAGAATTGTCATTTATGACTACATAATTGTGAAATAATAATTCTGCATATCATTATTATTAATATTCTAAACAATGTTAATTTCTTAGAAGTAGTACATCTACGTTCCTACTCTTACCTATGTTCATGAGCTTTGGGTCATGACTGATAGGACAAGATCTCGTATATAAGCTGCCGAATTGAGTTCTCTACATTTTTAACTTCCCGTTTTACTTTTGTTATTAAAACATCATATGGTCAGGCTGGGCGGCACAGTGGCTCTGTGGTTAGCACTGTCACCTCACAGCAAGAAAGTCACTGGTTCGACTACCGGCTGGGTCAGTTGGCATTTCTGTGTGGAGTTTGCATGTTCTCCCTGTGTTGGCGTGGGTTTCCTCCGGGTGCTCCGGTTTCCCCTGAAGTCCAAGGACATGTGCTATAGGTGAATTTAATAAACTCAATTGGCCTTAGTGTATGTGTGTTAATGCGAGAGTGTATGGATGGTTTCCAGAAGTGGGTTGCAGTGTAATAGACTGCATAAGAATATGCTGGATAAGTTGCTGGTTCATTCAGCTGTGGCAACCCTTGAAGAATAAAGACTAAGCCAAAGGAAAATGAATGAATAAATGAATAAATGAATGGTCAGGCTGTCATATAGTCAAGCGGCAAAAATGCAAACATTCCTACACCTCAAACTGAATTTGAAAATGCAGCATCTGTATAAAAATGTTGCCTATAAACTGTACTATAAACATTACATCCCATGAGAACTCAAACCTTAACTTAGAATCTAAAAAAAGGGAAAAAGTTGTGCAAAAACTCTTACCTGCAGAGAGTAATTGGCTCTCTCGCTGATTAGCCTGGAGATGAATTTGGCCGTGTGCTGAAAATGAACTTTTTCTAAAAGGTAAATGAAATATGTATCAGTTGGCGCGGGTATTCTTTGTTTTACAAACCCTCTCTTTCCTTCGCAAAAGGGAACGTACCATCTGCTGTCGGATGAATGATTAAAAACTTCTTATCAATGAACTGGGATGCTCTGTATGCAAGGTTGGCCATCTGCGGAAACATTAAAAAGCACACTGTCAGTAACAGCGAATCTAAAACACAGATTATAAGTGAAGCAAAAGTACCTCGTATGCTCTTCGGTCTGGCTTGGGAGGGCCCAGATATCTCTCGGAGAACGCTGAAGCTAAAGCAGGAAATAAGAATGGGAATAAGTCAACAGTCACATTTGTCACAAGCAGAGTTCATTTCCGAGCATTTCCTTTGATAGAAATCACCGCGTGGCCATTTTGCAATACAGCCTGATGCTACGGGTGACTTATGGGCAGATTTCTGTGTTGTTGCCGCTGTGAGATGTGAAGTATTGTTTATGATGAACACACACACGCTCCATTTTTCATCCCTCTGTTCTTTTAGAGTTCTTTGAGTGTCTCTGTCCTCCATCAGGTCCTGCTCTCAGAATATTGATGGATCCACTGACAGAAAGCTATACAGGAATAAATTGGACACACAGGATGCATTCTTGTGTCTGTGTACTTTTTTAAAAATGTCGTTCCTGTTGTGGTTGATCTCTATTTTTTCAGTACAGTGCGCTACATTACATCAAGTTATACAGTAAAAACGGTGTATTTGTCATCACTGGGCATCAATGGCAGTTTTGCAATCAGAGCTGGGGTTGGAACAACATGTTTAACATGGCTGATTGATTCATTTTTGGAAAATAATTGACTGAAATGTATCTTTTTTTAAAAGGCTGGTCTGCTTTTGAGGTCTATGCTGTGTTCACACCAGATGCGGTACGCGCGGATAAATCACGCTATTTGTGCGTAAACAGACGTGTGAACATTTTGACTTTACTCCCTTCGTCAAATTTGTTTCATTCGCATGTCAAATTAAAGACTATAATATACACAAGACATGTCACTTGTATACTTTTGAATGGGGAAAAGTGTAACTGTCAATATGGCCAAAGAGCTTAGAATCACCAAGAGGCGACACTCAATAGGACGGTCCATTGTAACAGCAGCGCCCAGCAACAGCCCCGGATTCCGCCATTTTGGAGTGAAAGCGATCGGCTGCCCATTGGATCTTATTGCTATCACGATGGCAAGCAGCTGCTTTGTTATTTATTTATTTATTTAAAAAGCACATTAAAGCTGAGATACAACCTGAAAGACGACAATACAACACTTACTATCACAATCATCAGCACTTTTAAAAGTTTATTTTACAGATTTATAATATGCTGTTGTTCTATTGGAATTTTCATTCCAAAATGGCCGCCGCGCCATCTAGTGGTTTATCCTGTTGGAAGTAGCCATCAGAAGATGGATACACTGTGGTCAAAGAAATGGCCATGGTCAGCAACAATACTTATGTAGGCTGTGGCACTAACACGATGCTCAATTGGTACTAATGGGCCCAAAGTGTGCCAAAAAAATATCCCCCACATCATTATACCACCACCACCAGCCAGAACCATTGATACAAGGCAGGATGGATCCATGCTTTCATATTATTGATGTCAAATTCTGACCCTACCATCCAAATGTCGCAGCAGAAATCGAGACTCATCAGACCAGGCAACGCATTTCCAATCTTTTATTGTCCAATTTTGGTGAGCCTGTGCTAATTGTAGCCTCAGTTTCCCGGTGTGGTTTTCTGCTGCTGTAGCCCTTTGTAACGAGTGGTTATTTGAGTTACTGTTGCCTTTCTATCAGCTCAAACCAGTCTGGCCATTCTCCTCTGACCTGTGGCATCAACAAGGCATTTGCGCCCACAGAACTGCCACTCACCGGATATTTTCTCTTTTTCAGACCATTCTCTGTAAACCCTAGAGATGGTTGTGCGTGACAATCCCAGTAGATTAGCAGTTTGTGAAATACTCAGACCAGCCCGTCTGCCACCAACAACCATGCCACATTCAAAGTCACTTAAATCACCTTTCTTCCTCATTCTGATGCTCTGTTTGAACTGCAGCAGATCGTCTTGACCGTGTCTACATGCCTAAATGCATTGAGTTGCTGCCATGTGATTGGCTGATTAGAAATTTGCGTTGGACAGGTGTAACTAATAAAGTGGCCGGTGAGTGTATCTACTAAAAGACAGAAATTATTACTTTACAAACTGTAATGTAAATAAATCAAATAAAACTTTCATATTAGTTAATAATATTACGAAAACAAATTTAAAAAAGAAAATAAATATAAATGTACCCACATTTACACAAGTAAATAAAAATCTGAAGATCTGGAGATTTCTGTGAACGCAGATTCCGTGGGGGCTTACGTATTACTGATACAAATGCAAACTAATTGTAATTCCTTTAATTAATTAATTCCTTTGTATGTATGGATTACTTTGAAAACTTCAAGTCAAAACAGGACCTTTAGAAAGATGAGTAAAATGTTGACGCGTTCTACACTTTTTTTTACCCTCTCTACAATCTGTTCATCAGTATTCGCTCAGTGTACGCTCGCCTTAAAGCTCCATCCCTAATTAAACACCTGAAGCAGCTAATCAAGCTCATCGGGATCATTAGAAGCTTTCAGGCAGGTGTTTGAAGCTAAACTCAGCAGGAATGTGGTCTTCAGGCAGCAGGATTGGACATCCCCTGTCTTAAGACACATATACACACACACACACATATCCTACCATATAGTGCAAAGTCTGTGATGGGTGAGAGCACTGCAGCACACTTGAGCATGGAGTCTTCAGAGCTGAGCAGAAGGCTGGTGATGTAACCTCCATACACCTGAAACACAAACACTCAACTCAAGACCTCTGAGACAGCACAACTCTCATTACAAGTCACAGAAGTTTCTGATACGGCCCGTGCTCATTAAAGTGAGCTGGAAATTCAGTCTTTGAGCATGCATTAATTAATCCTCTGAAAAGCGACAATCTTCTGAGGAAAGTAATGGGCATGGGCAAAAACGAACGTGTAGCCAGAAATTTAGATGGTCTCAATTAAGTCCTTCGCACTGCGTGAAACCAATTTGTTTTGCTCTTCTTCTCTAGAAGAGGTTTTTGTGACATGTTAAAGTCAGTTTTAAGTGAACTCTCACTCCAAAACCTAGCAAACGGTCTATTTATGGATCATTTTAAGTATGAATCATTTTAAGTGTGAAGGCTGTTCCAAATGAAAGGCTGCAGAGACAGATTGTGCCTTTTAACAAAATCTTAAAAAGCCTCAAAGTGGGGTTTGTGACACATTCCTGAGCTATCACCATGGCTATGCTAATATACATTGTAAAAACATCTTGCTAGACCTAATCTTTTTTAGTCTAATTAACTTTTATAGTCATCTCGACTTGCATCAATCAAACTGACCAAAAATATGAAGTTAAACTTTGTATAATCTAAAATATTTAGTTGAAACCTGATTAACTTATTAAAATAAGCTAAAGCAACATAACATTATTTGTTTTCTTGAGTTTTTGGTCATTACATTTTTACAGTGTATGGCAAGCAATGTCTTTATATCCATTATTTAATTTAATACACAAATTAAATTATATATATATATATATATATATATATATATATATATATATATATATATATATATATATATATATATATATATATATATATATAGGCAATGATAATTAGGCAATTTATTGTATAATGATGGTTTGTATTGTAGACCATCGAAGAAAAGTAAGCTTAAAGGGGCTAGTAATTTTGATCTTAAAATGGCTTTTAAAAAATTCAAAACTGCTTTTATTCTAGCTGAAATAAAACAAATAAAACTTTCTCCAGAAGAAAAAATATTATCAGACATACTATAAAAATTTCCTTGCTCTGTTAAACATCATTTGGGAAATATTTAAAAAAGAAACAAATTCAAAGGGGGGCTAATAATTCTGACTTCAACTGTATATGTATGTTGTCCAGAAATATGTCACAATTATCATTTAAACCAACTAAAACTATTTACGTTGAAACTATTTTCCAAAAGACTAGAGAAAGTCTGCAGACTGGCAGTGTCTTGTCATTGATCCCAGCTGTAAGAGCAACAAATAAAAACTTGACTTCTAGTAGTTCATTTGGAAAAGTGGCAGAAGGTAGATTTTTCCAATGAATCATCTGTTGAACTGCATCATCACAAATACTGCAGAAGACCTATAATGGAACCCGCATGGACCCAAGATTCTCACAGAATTCATATAAGCCACTTCTGATACCAAATGATCAACTAGCAGTCAAGTTATTATTTGTTGTTCCTAAAACTTGAAGAGGACTTTTATCAGGTAGTGTACATATTAACATGTTCACTTTTATCAAGTTGAGATAAAACAATGAACCCGAGGATGAAACCACCAAACTTTCAAGTTGAGAATTTTAGTTTTTTTACTGCTTTAAAATCTGGTCATATTTGACATTCTGCACATTCTTTAAGAATATTCAGGTAATTTGTGATTTTCTAAAGAGGAAATTTCTACACAAAGAATTACTTTAAAAATTAACATATTATACATGGTGGATATTGCAATTGAAATTATAACTACACATGAGAACAGCTATTTGTGTGGAAGGTGGACACATTGCTCTGTGTGTATGTATCTAACTTTAAATCAGTTGCAGATCAGACAACATTTCCATTTTAGTTAGGATTCTGCATTGGACAGCAAAGTAATGTATGACACTTTGAACGTCTCAACACCGTTGCAGTCTATAGAAGGTCAGAGAGCTCTCAGATTTAATTTGTATTCTGAACATGATTGGAGGTCTCTGGGGACTGGAACAACATGAGGCTGAGTAATTAATAACAGAATTTTCATTTAGTGTAAACTTAAATCCTGTTCGCTACATAAAATGGAGTCATTTTAGGCAGATGAAACTGCTAAAGATAAGCCTTTGGTCACCAAAAACAAGAAAACACTCTCGTATTTGAATACATCTTTTACTCCTGAAAGTTGTGTATTATATATGACCTATTGTGAGAGAAATTAAGTACGCGATTACCTGTCCAAAAGCTCCAATTCTGGTCTTGTCAATATACGGCTCCTGCATCATAATACTGGCACAAAGACACAGTGTTAAACAGTCGCATCAGCATCAATCATATCCTTGAGTTTTAATTGGTATGGTTTTAAAATGGCTGTAGATCTGCCATGCAGTTAAGCACGTTTGCGCAGCTGTGTGTTGGCACTGATGGATTTTCACAGTGTTGTGTGCGCAGATGGCTGATCAACTACCTGAGGACATCCAGCTGGTCTTTCTCCTCGAACATCCCCAGCCTGCGCTGCACCTTATGAAGCAAGTTAGTGCCCTGGAAGCCACTTCCACGTCCATCAAAGCGCACTGCAACCACCCCAAAACTGCTGACAAGCACTGATGCCCAGTCGATGTGAAACTGCTCTGAGACCGACTGACTGCCTGGAGTCCCATCTCTGAAATAGACAAAGATAAACCACTGAGGTTTTCTTAAAAAAAAAAAAAGGGAAAAAAGGAGGATTGTATTTGTGCTGGAACATACTGACTGTCTCAAATTCAAGTAAGCTGCATATCTAGCAACATATCTGGCAATTATTGCCATATTCTGGCATGTTGTCCAAGGCACATTGGCCATATTTTAATGCATTTTCAGTCAGTTGAATCAGATTGTGTCTCTGCTGTCCAAAAAATAAAAATGCTGCCTACCATTGTGAACAAGTGTGTCAAATGTAGGCCTACTTAAAATGTATAAATAATAGGTATACATACATATTATATACAACCCCAAATCAGGAAAATTTGGGACAGTATGGAAAACGCAAATAATAACATAAGTAGTGATTTCCAAATGTACTTTAACTTGTATTTCATTGCAGACAATATGAACACAAAATACTTCATGTTTTATCTGGTCAACTTCATTTCATTTGTAAATTTACATCCTCTCCTGTCATTCAGCGGTGCATTTCCTAAAACCATCGTGAGCCAACTAAGGTCGCAGGTTGTGTCGTTACAAACATAGTTCTTCGATTTGCCTTTCCCAAATCCATCGTTCCAACGAACATTCGCAAACTGCGTCGCAAACTTGTGCACTTGCAACTACACATCTGGAGCTGTGGTTACAAACATAGTTCCTGGCTGTGTTCTTTTCACACTAATCCCCCCTCTGCCCTATTCATTTAGAACATTCCAACATTTAAACTTGGAAAGATTAAAAATAAAAAGCATTAAAGTCATCACTCGGTGTAATTTGCTTTCAAAGTATTTTTACAGTTCAATTTTAGCGATCTTCATGTTTACAATTGCGCTCCCTTCACAATGCACTTTGAAAACATTTATGTCATTTTGAACACAGCCTCATGACGAAAGCTACAGGTGACCTATTATTTAATATCAGAATTTCTGTTACGTCTCCAAAGCTTGTGAAAACAAAACAAAAAACATAGCATATGTTAATGCTTTTAATTTATAGTAGGTTATTTATTAAGTATCTGTACTGTATATGACCTGTTGATTAGAACATTTCTGCAGTGGTTTGCATGTGTCAAATTGTAAAAGTAGACGTTTCAAAAAAATAAAAAATAAATAAACAATATCCTACTTAATAATAATAATAATAATAATAATAATAATAGTAATTATCATCATCATTAATATTATTAATATTATTATTAAAGTATGTTTTTTTTTAATTTCCTAATAAATAATAAATATTAAATTTCATTTTTTAATAAATAGCCTCATTATTTATATGATTTATATATGATATTAGAATAGTGTTAGCTTTTGTAAGTGATTTTATGTTTTAGAATAGAATGTGTAATGTTCTCAATAATAATTGTAAAGGAAACATCGGCCCTATATGTGCCGTTTACATATATTTCAATGAATATGGAAAACAAGTGCATGTTTTTACCAAAACTAATATTGGATTTTGTTTTAAATGCGTGTGCGTCTGCGTGTAAAACAATATAATTTGCACAAATAAATGATGGGGTTCTTCTCTAAAGAAGTAGTTACTCCACCCCATTTAGAGCACCATTATGGGTGCTTTACGTTATAACTAACGTGGTTTAAACTATGGACCTGCGACAGAGAAACTAGAGGTTTTGGGAAACACTCGTCACTACATCGTTCTTTTCCCAAACGATGCATCGTACTATGATATTATTCAGCCGAGTAAAGCCGCGGTCACACTGGACTTTGCTCCCCATAGACTTCCATTCATATGCACGCGAATGGGTCAGACCGGAAACGCAGGGTCATGCGTCGAGTTTCGCAGGTTGCTGCGGTGCAAAGGTCAAGCTTGGTGAACTCTGACCTGCAAAATCGCATCACTTGACTGCGTGAGACCAATCCAGGATCAAAACATGACCTCTCTGAACAGAAATTTAAAACATGGAGCAATCGCTCGCTTTATTTAATGTTTAATCATCTTGTTTAAGCCCGCCCCTTTTCGCAGCGCCGTGCGACAGAATTTTGCAAGCTCAAACTCTAGTGTAACTTCGGCTTTATGTCGTTGTTTGGGAAACGCACCCCTGACCTGCAACACATTCCGAAAAAAGTTGGGACAGGAGCAGTTTAGGGCTAATCAGGTAAATTGGGTAAATAATGATGTGATTTGAAATAGGTGATGTCAACAGGTGATTGTAATTATGATTTGGTTCAAAAACAGCATCCAAGAAAGGTCTTTAGGAGCAAAGATGGCCAGAGGATCGCTAGTTTGATAACAAATATGTGAGAATATTAATAAAATGTTTAAAAACAATATTCCTCAAGGAAAGACAGGAAGACATGTGGAAATTTATATCTCAGAATTACGACACAAACTTGCAATTCTGACTATTTTCCTCAGAGTTGTGAGAATTTTTTTTAGAAACTCACAATTCTAAGAATAAAGCCATAATTCTGAGAAATAAAGTTGCAATTGCATAATATAAAGTAAAAATTTTGAGAAAAAAGTCGCAACTAAGTCAGAATTTTGACTTTATATCATGCAATTGCAACTTTATTTCTCAGAATTATGACTTTATAACTCAGAATAGAGTTTATTTCTCAGATTTGTCCTGTTATAGAGACTGACCCTAAATGGAGTGTTAAAGATGCATGCACAAAAGAATTGCATTAGCCATATACTAATCCAAGAAATAATATAGAAATCTAAATTTGAGACTTTCTGAGGAATCGCACAAATTAAAGCCTACACTATAAAAAAAATTGGATTTCACACAATCCTTTCATGTTGTCAAATCAACACAAATGAATTCAGTTACATTTTTTTCAGTTTTAAGTGGATTGAACATAAAACAATTACGTTGTCCCAAAAAAACCTTAAGAATTGTGTTGCTTCAGCTCATTGAGTAGTTGAAACAAACAATAATAATTTTGAGTGTATAATCCAACTGTTTATTTATTGCTTATTCTGCTTTCAAAAAGCAGAATCAGTTCAATTCGGTGCACCACAGTGCATAGTTTCCATCCACAATTTTCTTCTATATTTTTATATATATATATATATATATATATATATATATATATATATATATATATATATATATATATATATATATATATATATATATATATATATATATATATATATATATTTATATATTTTTTTTTTTAAACTAAATTACTATTTTTGCCATATACAGATGGCATATATACAATACTCCATATGCCTATATATGGATTGCATGGCTGCCTGATTTCCAGAACTGCTGTCCTTTACACTTCCTGCCTCTCCATTTTTCAAAATAAGAGTCCTACATACATAATCTCTTTAATAAAAGCTTAGTTAAACTTAAAAATAAAGATAAAAACCATTGTTGTAATCTCCATAGGAAACATTGAGGCCAATCAAATGAGACGTGCATATTAATGATCCAATGTGAATCGTTACAGGATTTTATACTCACAGGATTTACATAAGAACGAGGAAACAATGGTGCTTGAGGTTAACAGTATGTCAATTCCATGAACTCTTATTCGGCTATGACTAGGTTTATCCAGAGATTCATTCTATGGCTCCTTTAAAAGTGTACTGAAGTGCAATTTTTTCCACTGTGAATAGGCAGGCAGTTCACTGAAATCTGATACGCCGTCTCTATATCAACTATAGACCTAACACACAATCTAAATTCACTGGCGGCTCTATAGAGCACAGGTGATTGTCTGCTGCAGTACGTATGATGTGGGTTAATTGAAGGCAGGCTTCAGGTGAACTCATTTGTGGTGTAATTACAGTGGCTGAAAGTGTACGGCTGAAAAGACAAGATTAATAGCACCGACTAAAGTCTATTTCAGAGTAAGACTCTTACTCTTGATGAGTCCTGAAGCACAGCACGGGAACAGAGAGTTGGAGAGAGACTGCTGTTTGTGTGTTAATAGGATGACCTGCAGCGCACACTTTAAAGGGCTCATATCATGAAAAGCAGGATTTGCTCTTTGATATAATAGAGCTCATTGCATTACAGGAAAATTCTAAAATTTGTGCTTTAAAGCTTCCTTTCTGGATCATTTATTTAAGCTCAATTGTAAAATCAGTCTTTTAGGACTTTTCTCGATGAGCACATTAACAATGATCACCTCCGTACACATATTAATGTCACTTATTTGATATCAAAGACTAAAATACACAAGACATGTCACTTGTATAGTTTTAAATGGAGAAAAGTGAAACGGTCAATATGGCGAATGAAGCCCTATCTACTAGTACAAGAGCCAGTCATAGATGGCTATAGACGAATTACCAACCTACGTCACATATGATGTCACACGGGTTCCCGGTTGCAATAGCAAACATGTGGTGTTGTGCGGTGGGAAGCCAAATTCAAGTCCAAAGATAGAAAACTTAACTTTTACCATACACCACACTGCTTTTAATTCCAACCGCAGACGTCTTTGGCTAAAAGGGAGCTGAATGAAGTGACGATCCTCAATAAAAATGCTCGACTCTGCACTTCTGATGTTATATCAGGTAAGTTCACGCTATGCTGAATCATACACATTACTAATTTTTTATTGCAGCAATGATTTCAGCAAAAACAGTTAAATATGGTGAATTAACTGAATGCTAAGAATGAAACTTAAAAGTGTAAGTTCACCCTGCCTTACAAGTGCTGTTCGCTGTCAGAATGCAGTTTTGCTTGTTGATGATTGCCCAGGCCTTGTATAGCGTTAGCTCCGTCTTTTTTTCTTGTCCTAAACTCAGCAGAACCTCGGTTTTTAGCACTACAAAGTTTTGAATCTGGTAATCATGAAGCATTATTTCTTGCACATGTCATGACCGCACAGAACAAAATAGTTGGCATCCAAAGACTTGTAGTCCTTTAACTTCTCTCTTGTAAATCACGTGGAGTTTTAATGAGATAGTTGTGTATTTCGGGCTGGATGCTTGGCCATTTCATCTTATCCAATATCCATTGGGAGGGTGCTATCGCAAATGGAGCTGTCAGACGAACGCCGCTCACTTTAACGGTAATTTTGCCAAATAACTGTGCTTATCACTGGGTGACGAGCTGTTATAATACGCTGAAAGCATTATGTAAATAATATATATAACATGTAATCAATATAACTTATTTCTAAGACAACAACAAACTCTGTACCGCATAGGATGTCATTCCCTCACTGTAAATGCTAGCGCTCCTGGTTTTTTCTGCAACCTCGCTGAGAGCGCATTCTGAATGTTTACAAATATGGTAATTCGTCTATAGACTGACGTTTCTCCGGGGGATGATCTGTGCTTTTACAACAGTATGGTGGTCAACTAATGTGCTGGAATCTCAGCAAATACTTGCTTCACAGACATAAATATATATTCACATTAAGCTTGAAATCTGTACTTTTGAATGAATTAACTACACTTGAAAACAAACGTAATTTTTTTGTTTTATAATCTCTTTATGAAACAAATGCGAGGGACAGTTGGTCCTGTCAAAGGCATGTCACATGACAGCAACTACTCAAACCCCCACGAGCTTGTAAACAAAGAGTCGCTGTCATTTCTAGAGGAGATTCGCCATCAAGACCAAGTTGTGAATTACTTCAGAAGAGCAGCACAATCTGACGGTCATAATCTAGAGGATGATAATGTGTAGAACGGCCATAAATGAAGTTGGTGTCGTGATCTCGTTTTTTTTTTTTTGGTGCGATTACGCATTAGCTTGAGCAACCTGAAAAATACAGATTTTGTTAGATTCGGACGTTTAGAAACGTAACTTATGAGACAGTCGTTGTTTAAGTTTATTGGTGATTTCAAATATGTAATGTAATCAGAAGCTTGGCTAACAGTTTTGGAGAATTTGATGTTTCCCTATTCAGACAGAACGCCCGTGCATACTGCCTGAGAGGCGTTTCAAAGAAGGCCACCATGTGAAATGACTATTTTAGGTCCGTTAGGATTACCTAAATGATTTACATTTGCTAAATGCCAGAATAATGAGTTTTTTTTATTTTTTATTTTATTTTTTTATTAATTTGTAGACAGTCAAAAGTTTACATACATTTCCTTGGTATTTTTTAGCTTTGCTTTTAAACTGTATAACTTTGGTCAAATGATTTGGGTATCCTTCCACAAGCTTCTCACAAGAGTTTGCAGGAATTTTGGCTCATTCCTCCTGACAGAATTGGTGTAACTGAGTCAGATTTGTTGGCTGTCTTGCTCACACAAGCTTTTTCAACTCTGCCCACAAATTTTCTATAGGATTAAGCTCAGGGCTTTGTGATGGCCACTCCAAAACATTCACTCTGTTGTCCTTAAAGCACATTTTAACTAATTTAGCAGTATGCTTAGGGTCATGGTCTGTTTGGAAGACCCATTTGTGGCCAAGTTTTAATTTCCTGGCTGATGTCTTGAGATGTCGCTTCAGTATTTCTACATAATGTGCTTTCTTCATGATGCCATCTATGCTGTGAAGTGGACCAGTCCCTCCTGCAGCAAAACAGCCCCACAACATGATGCTGCCGCCCTCATACTTCACAGTTGGGATGGTGTTCCTAAGCTTGTAAGCTTTCCCCTTTGTCCTCCAAATGTAACACTGGTCATTATGGCCAAACAGTTCAATCTTAGTTCCATCAGACCACAGGACATGTCTCCAAAAATTATTATTTTTTTCCCAGTGTAGTTTAGCAAATTGTAATCAGGCTTTTTTGTTGATTCTGGCTTGTTGATTTTGCCATGTTGTCACACAAGGAAGCAGTGTGTTTGAGGTTTTCCTCAAATACTATTCTACAGTTGTGCCTCCAATTAACACAAATGTTGTCAATTAGCCAATCAGAAACTTCCAAAACCTTGACACCATCATCTGAGCTTTTCAAAGGGATAATAATCTTATTGTATGTAAACTTGACTTTCAGAAAAAGTTATAACAATTTCTCAAAAAATATCTCTCTCATTATTCTGCTATTAAGCAGAACAGAAACAAATTTGATATTCCAAATGTACCTAAAATAGAAAAAGTTAAGTCACATTAATATCTGACTTTTTTTTTATTTTTTATAAATGGTTATGTGACTTTTTATACAGTGTGTGTAAACTTCTGGTTTCAACTGTATAACTTAAAATCTGTGTTTTAACTTCGTATTACTCCATAATTTAGATTCGTATTGATATTATTATTACTATTTATTCTTTAGTTTTTTTAAGGTCGCAGGTGGTTGTATAAGCATTTCACTGCATATGGTACTGTGTACGTGACAAATACAATTTAAATTTGAATTTTATATTAACATAAAAATCAATAAAATACAGTGTTTATAATTTGCTTTCCTTTTTTTCTATATTTTTTATTAATATAAAATATGATCTTTGGAAGAGCATTCAGTGAAGTAATAATTTCATTTCATCAACCAAAAATAAATAATGAAATTAATAAATGAAAACGGAAATGTTCAAACATGCACACATATATACACATTCATATACATAATCACTCATATATAATTCTATTTGTTTATTTTAATGTTTTTGCCAATCATAAAAGGTATGTTTCCACACAAAAGAGTGTTAATTACACTAAATTAATGACTGAATTGGGTTTTAGGTAAATGCAAGAAACCTTGACTAACATTATAAGTGGGACTCGGGGGAAATAATAACAGAGAAGTGTAGATTATGACTTTTTTAATGAGGGACCAACCTAGATGGAAGTTCATTGGGGACTTCAGAGAAACTGTTGAAACCTGACATACTTTTCTGCATAAAACATGAGGTGTGTGTGTTGTTGTGTAACAAGAGAATGTTTCATGACATTTACTCACACAAGGAGCAGAAGTGGGTAGTGTGACGTGTCTATGAAGCCTGCAGGTTTCAGGATCTGCACGCTGAGGCCTGTGTAAGAGATATTAATAACCCTCTTAATCATTTTAGAGCTAGCGAACTTCAGCATTATAGCAGGATTTAGTTAACATACTGTAATCCTCTATGTTTATCTCCCTGTATTCCACTCTTGGCATTTGCATGGAGTTCACCTTTCTCCTCAGGTTCAGATTCAACTCGATATCACGCACTTCTGGAAAACAAGACAGAAACCAATCATTGTGTGATTTAAAACTGTTCATTAAAGCCACAGTTTCCTGCTTTAATGGGAAGAAAAGTTAGAAAACTGTTTGGATTCGACTTCTCTGTTAATAAAATAAAATATAGCTATAAAGTTATATAAAAGTTATTTGGTTAAATATTCTTGGCCCAAAACCTTATCCTTCATCATAGCTACAATACTTAATCTCATTTAATTTGTAACATTAATGAGCATTTTGCATCACTATGACCCATGTCTATACATTTGTAAATTAAATATGGTGAGGCATGGCAGAGTTAGTGTCACAATCACCAGCGATCTAGCCTGTGCACACATATGACACATATGACAATTTAATGAACTACAACTCCCATCATGCACCTCAGACACACCAGTTTCTGATTCCCCCTTAATTACACAGACAGACACACACACACACACACACACACACACACACACACACACACACACACACACACACACACACACACACACACACACACACACACACACACACACACACACACACACACACACACACACACACACAGTGTTTTCCTTGCCCTTCTGAGTTTTTTGATCTTTGCTTTGTTCATTGTTTTATGTTGTTTTGCCGCCGGTACTGACCATTTGCCTGCTTTTTTGACTACGCTTTTGGATTACCCTCATGTTACTATTTGTTTCTTTTTGACTATTGCTTGATTAAGTTCTTAATAAACTACATTTGGACCCTCATCTTTGTTGTACCGTGAGTCCATGTTACAATTAGGGTTTTTATATGGTCACAAACAAAAAATACTTTAAAGGGGGGCTTATAATGAAGCAAACAGCAAATGATTTCAACTTGTAAAAAAATATTAAAATATTCCAAGATTATATAGTACTGCAGTTTTAACAGATCCATATATGAAATTTAATTCATACAACTATATTTGCATTCTGCTTTAAAAACATCCAAATCTACCGCAACCTCCAGTTCATTCTATAGTATTTTATAAAATGATGCCTAAACTATTGAACTACTGAATATATAATATACTGAAAACACTTTGAGAAATTACAACAATAAACATTTTTAAATCATTTCAAAGAAATTACAACAAATTCAATGAAATTTAGAAGAAAAACTTCTAAAAATATTTTATTTATGCAAAATGTACTTCAATTGTTAAAGAAAATGACATTTGGAAATATTTTACAGTGTACTGTATACTGAATGTATAGTATTTTAGTTTATTATATGTATAATTAATAATAATAACTTTTTAGGTGCTTTTTGAAATCAACTGATTGTTATTTTACTTCTATTTTAATGAATTCTATGCAGTAAAAGACATGCACAGACTGCAAAATATTTAGCAGTATATACTCTACTGACTCTCGCTTTTCCCAGACAGCTTAATGTGTTTGGTGATGATGGTGGAGTGTGTGAATCTCCAGGAGTTCACTGTGTGGGTGTGTGCGCGTGTGTGAACTCGGATATATGTGTGACCTGTGGTCTTTTATTGACTTGGTAAGTGCAACAAATGGTATCAAACAGCCGTGTGTGTGTGTGTGTGTGTGTGTGTGTGTGTGTGTGTGTGTGTGTGTGGTGGTGTGTGTGTGTGGCTTATCCTGTCACAAAATGTGATTAAAATATTCTTCACGATGGTAATAGTTTGATTAAGGTATTTACATGTCTGTACTGCACTTCAATAATGTGACTAAAATAAGAATACTCTTAATTCCATTTGTGGTTATACGACGATTATGACTTTCAGCACATCTAAAGCGATATTCCATTGCATGGTAATGTCCATGGTTAATTATCAATGCCAATAATAATTGAGCGCAGCGGTGATGTTTTCGCGTGAGGAGAAGTGAACCGCGAGCAGATTACAGGCCTACACGCGATGAAACTACTGCTCACGCGCGAGCTGAACTGATCCACCGCTATGACGGCAAATCAATGGCAATAATAATCGAGCGAATTATATATATATATATATATATATATATATATATATATATATATATATATATATATATATATATATATATATATATATATATATATATATATATATATATATATATGGCAACGCAGTGGCGCAGTAGGTAGTGCTGTTGCCTCACAGCAAGAACGTCGCTGGGTCGCAGGTTCGAACCTCGGCTGGGCTGGGTCAGTTGGCGTTTCTGTGTGGAGTTTGCATGTTCTCCCTGCGTTCGCGTGGGTTTCCTCCGGGTGCTCCGGTTTCCCCCACAGTCCAAAGACATGCAGTACAGGTGAATTGGGTAGGCTAAATTGTCCATAGTGTATGAGTGTGAATGTGTGTGTGGAAGTTCCCAGAGATGGGTTGCGGCTGGAAGGGCATCAGCTGCGTAAAATCGTGCTGGATAAGTTGGCGGTTCATTCCGCTGTGGCGACCCCGCAAGGGACAAAGCCGACAAGAAAATGAATGAATGAATGAATGAATGAATAGATATATATATATATATATATATATATATATATATATATATATATATATATATATATATATATATATATATATATATATATATACAGAAACTGGTGTGAAAAGAGTGAATAATTACTGAATTATTGGTCAAATTACGACAGAAATAAACTTCAGGGGGAACTGCAAACCCAACCCAAACCAAAGCAAAATTCACTCGTTATCTCAAACCAAGCATCTGCAAGCACTTACAAAACCTCCTCAAACCTGCAGAAACGAGCAGCAAATTGCTCTGGGATAAAAACAAAAAGCAGTCGTAGATGTTTGTGAGAGGCTGGTGAGCAGCTGGCTTTTCTGATAGAGAGGCACGAAATAGAGCAGATATCCCGTCTGCTGCTGTAAACACAGAGACCTTCCATTCTGAGCGGCTGCGATAGACTGTTGGAAGTGCACGTAACAATTAAGAGCACATTGTGGCGAAGGGTTTCGTTTTAAGGCGAGCTTATCAGCACCTGTTCAGACCCAAGACTCACAAAACATATAGTTGTTCCCATTGCACCAATACTATTGACAGTCACACTTGAAAACAGCAACAATTTGTACGTGAACATGTACACTGTGCAATTTCATTTTTTATTTATATTTTTATAAAGCTTTATAATCGGGGTTTGTAATACAGTGTGAATATGATTCCCACGTCACACTGTAAGATCTTATTTTGTCTTAATGTCAGACTGTACGTCAATCAAGGTGCAATAAAAATGGAAACACTCAAGAAGACTCATCTGGAACTTGACGTCATCCATCCATGACATGCTTAGTAACTTAAAATGATAGCTAACAGCAAAACATAGAAATCTGTAGTGTTAAATTTGTTTATATCTGCATCTTCCTACACCCTCATTCATTTTTGCCTACATTACTCCACTAATATAGTTGCCTAAAGGGGACTTATTATTCCCTTTGTTGCAATATGCAAAATTAGATGCTTTAAAAAGACACAAGTGCGTCTGTCAAGCGCATATTTACATTTAAAAACAATTGAAAAGGAACATTTGGAAAGAAGAAAAAAACACATTCTGTGTGAACGGCCCCTTAGTGATCTGTCTAGTAATAAAACAAATATTGTGCTTTATGTCATGCATACAAACATTAATATTTTATTTTGAAACTTACACTGATAGGATTCCGGTGTGGATGGCATCCTTTGGTCAGACGTGGGAATTAATTCAGTGACCAAACTCACAGTGCATTATTTTCTAGCTGTTGAGTCTATATTGGTTGTAGACTCATTGCGCTGCAATGTGGGATTGATTGAGTGCACTTGAGAATGTCCACTATGATTTTGGACACCACTACAAATGGCTGTGCCCTCAAATAGGTCTCTGTTTAGACATTTTCAAGCATTTTTTAAAAGTGTTGTGCTAATTACGTCATCAGGTTTTTCACTCCTATTTGCTCTTGATTTAACAGTTGTCACACTGCAGAAAAGTGCCTGACATCTTTTGTAAAAAATGTGGAGTTTGCATGTTCTCCCTGACAGTCAAAAGAGATAAACTAAATTGGCCCTAGTGTATGAGTGTGTGTGTAAGATTGTATGGGTGTTTCCCAGTACTGGAAGGGCATCCCCTGCGTAAAACATATGCCGGAAAAGTTGGCGGTTAAATTTGCTGTTGGTGACCTCTGATAAAAACGGGATTAAGCTGAAGGAAAATGAATGAATGAATGTTTTTACAAATTAAGTGGATTAAATAAGGTTGATAATAGTTGATGATAGTTTGAACAACCAGCAAAAATCTTTTTTGGAGTGTACCAGCTATTACAATGAAATCATAAGTCCAAGGCATTCGAAATGTAAGTTTCGTAAGTCTCATTTTAATTTATAGACTGAGATTTCTTATCCTATGAGAAGAGCTTTTTAATTATTCATGACCGCGCGTGCTTTGCGATGATTGACCTGATAAGCTGTAAAACTATGGCCGTGCAAGGCTCACAGTATTTAGCCATTCATAAAGGGTCGTATGTGTTTGTTTCTATAAGCCACATGGTTTGTTGCATGGTTTTCCCAGCAATGCTGTCAGGGCCGATACAGCAAAGCTGTGTGTAGCAAGCATTTTTTGTCGGGAGAGCTGTATAAGAATTGGAGAATGGCAGACTTTGTCTTTTATCAGTTGAGTTTGTTACCATTCAGTCACATCGCCTATATCCGTGCCACTGTGTTCGCCTATGTTTAAATTCCTCCAGATTACCAACAGGGTTAATGGTTGAAATAGACAGGGCAAGAGACCTGCTGCACTGCTATCCACGGTGTCTGCATTCAGACCCAGGGATTCAGGAGGAGAGAATTCCTCCTGATTTATAGTACTTATATAAACATGATTATCTTTATAATGATAGGACAAATTGGTTATGTGTATATATTATAAGAAATTATGAATAATATATGTAGCAGGGCATCAAATTACTTATTGTTTATTTCTTTGCAATTTAACTTGGCTCTCCTCTTGTTTTGTGTCTGATTTTTTAAGTCTGATTTTGTGCGCCAACTGACAGTTGCTTGCTCCCCTCTTTTTCCCCTGCTCTGCCGGCCACGCTCACTCCCCCCTCTGCTCACGACACTCCACATCCATCATGGAGTATTTTTTGAAAAGATTCTGAGGCATACCTGCCAACATTTGGTTCATAAATTCCAGGAAAAGGAGGGGGGACGGGGGTGTGTGTGTGCGTTAATTGAAGAGCGCGGGGGGTTGGGGTGGGTGTGCGCGAACTGAAGAGCATGCGCACATGCACCAGGTTTCAGGCCGGACTGTACCAAAAAGCTGAGGAGCAGGAGTTTTCCGGAAAACAAAACAATAAGGGAGATGGGTCTGAAATACGGGAGACTCCCAGGAGAAACGGGAGTGTTGGCAGGTATGTTCTGAGGTAGACTTAAACGGAAAGAGGGGGGTTTCATGACCCTAGTTAGAGGGAAAATTTGATTGTGGCAGACATTAATCAGCTGTCTGTAAACTTACAATCAAAGACCACATATTTTAGCCTAGGATTATACATATCTTTCAAGACTTCCAAAAGTTGTAAGTAACACTTTAGATTCAACAGCAATACAAGCTGCTTTATAAGCATTCCACACACAGATGACTTCAGTGGCGGGCCGTCACACTGAATCAGGCTCTCATTGTGATATTTGTGGGCTTACAGGATATTAACATACATAATAACACAATTACCAGCCTCTTACACAAAGAGGTCACATTTTATGGAAGTCATGGTGTGTGTCTGGCAATAATCCAATCATCTGTGAGTGCTCTCAGTGTGTGAGAGCGGCTGTGTGTAGGGTGACTCAATCACACGTGGCCTATGGCAGGCCTGGGAGGAGCTGTTTTTCAATTGAAATGCTGTGGGTATATAGAGTAATGCAATGGAGACGAGTGAGTGTGTGAGTTTAGCTGTGCAGAGGTTGCTAATAAGAGCATTCACCTGAACTCGGCAATCTTCTAAGTGCTTAATTCCAAGCAGTTATGGGAGGGACAACCAACGAGGTCTGTAATGCCTGGCAAAATTTCTATAATGCCTTAGGCAAACATAATGACACTTTATAATAAGTTTCCATTATTTATTCATTTTCAGCTTAGTCCCTTTATTCATCAGGGGTCTCTACAGTGGAATGAACCGCCAACTTATCCAGCATATGTTTTACACAGCGGATATCATTCCAGCTGCAACTCAGTACTGGGAAACATCCATACACTCTCACGTTCACACACATACACTACAGCCAATTCAGTTTACTCAATTCACCTACTGTATAGTGCATGTCTTTGAACTTGTGGGGGAAACCGGACCACCCAGAGGAAACCCACGCTAACACAAGGAGAACATGCAAACTCCACATAGAAAATGCCAACTGGCCCGGCTGGGACTTGAACCAGTGACCTTCTTGCTATAGGCGACAGTGCTAACCACTGAGCCACCATGTGGCCAAGGTTCCATTAGTTAATGTTAAAAAAATGGAATTACTACACTATACGTGTGGGGGGACGTTTGGACACACATCTGTCATTCTCTCACACTATATACTGTACACTACACATATACTGTCAGCTACCTTCATGGGGACCTCCATTTACATAATGTTTTTTAATTCCATGTGATTTATGAGCCTTTTTCCTCATGGGAACCAAAAAAAATATCCCCAGAATGTTAAAATGTCCTGGTATTGCTATACTGGACGTAAGAACCCAGGAAACTGCATTTTTATTTCTTAAAAAGAAACAAACAAAACAATAATAATAGCAATTATTATATTTATTAAAATGAACACAATAGGATTCGTCTTGTGAAGAAACAGGGGACAATGGCAATGTCCTCATAGTCATATGGTCCTTGTAATTCCTGCGTCACACCCATGTCTTTATATAAATTTGTATCATTATATGTCTCACACACACACACACACACACACACACACACACACTAGAGAGAGGGGAGGAAGGCTGGATACTCACTCTGTCTGTCATGGGTGCTGTAAACTGCAGCATACGGAACTCCAGGACCTGACAACACACCAACACAATCATCAGTAAATAAAACACACACAGATTTTCATACTGTAGTTATTAATCAAAACTTTGTAAATTAAACTATTTAGATTTGTTTTGTTTGTTTGTAAACAAAATCAATTAGAAATCAGAGGTGAAACATTGTATATATATATATATATATATATATAAATAAAATGTCCCGTGAAGTGCTTTGAAATGTGCATCTTTTATTCGAAATTTGACTTGATCTAAATTGAAACATGATGACAGGGCGGAACATATATTAGCCCCTCCCCTTTATTAAAAACATCCAATAGCATTTCGTTTTATCACAGAAAGAGTGGTGGAGATAAAGCGCATCAAATAGAAAGCAAATGATGAACATCTTGAAGGGGGCGGGGCATGTCAGACACTAGAAGGCATTTGATTGGTCAGAAGGTTGATCCATTTAGGGTTAAGTGACAAACTGCAAGCTTAAGATGTTTATATCAGGATTAAATCTTCTAAATGTGAATGTTGTCACTGTTTTAGAGCACACTAGCTTATAAATATCATTAAAGGGGACCTAATATGCACCTTTTTACAAGATGTCAAATAAGTCTCTGATGTCCCAAGAGTCTGTAGGTAAAGTTTCAGTTTTAAATACCCCACAAATAATGTTTAATAACTCCTTGAAACTGCCCCTTTTAGGCTTTGATCCCAATTGTGCCGTTTCTGTGACTGTCACTTTAAATTCAAATTAGATTCTCTTTTCAAAAGAAGGCGGAGCTACAAATGCCTATGTGTCAGCATAATGGCAGATTTGAAAGCAAGACTAATGTCCTATGCTAATGAGGGAGGAGCTTTGCCACTCTGATGACATGTACAAAGGGAGAATATCAATCAAAGTGTTTCAGCAAACTGTTGTTATAAAGTGGGATTATACAAAATAAAACGAATACCTCTTTCCATTAAAAGCTGGTTATATTCACAGACTGTTGCCACACATGTTTGACCCCTTCAAACCCGAATTATGTTCCAAGTTTAAGAAAAATGTAAATTCAATTCAATTCATCTTTATTTCTATAGCACTTTTACAATTTAGATTGTGTCAAAGCAGCTCAACATAGAAGATTATAGTAGATTAAAACTGTATCAGTTGTAACATACAGTCCGGAGGTAAAATTCCATTATGACCCCTTTCTACATGAGTTTATGACCCCTGGTGCCAGCAAGTCTGTTACTCAGTGACACCTTTAAGCCTGGTTTATACTTCTGCGTCAAGTGATCGGCGTAACCTACGGCGCAAGCCTTGCGCGTAGCCGTGCATTTATACTTCTGTGCGCTGTTTCTGTTGCTCTGCAATACACTTACGAAATGCTAGCTGGCAGTAGGTGTTTATGTTTCTCTGTGTCGAGTTTCTTCGCTGGTGTTTTGTTTTTTCTGAACACTTCCTTAATGTACAAGTGGCTCAAACTCGCTCATTTTGAGGTGGGAATCGGCGGACGTGCAACAACTTTAATCATAATCATAAACACAAAACAACAGTCTCTATCCGGAGCTCCTTCATGGGACTCCACACTTGTAAACACTCGCTGCATCGGGCGCGCGGCTCTCACCTCCGCCCACACTCATCAGCACTATCAAGCCGACCAATCACAGAGCTTGCGCTACGCGTACGAGTTAAATTTTTTGAGAGGTGCACTTAAACGTCGCCGATGGCCACGGCGAGGGCTATGCGTCCACGCGTAGGCTGCGCCGTAGCATACATGTGCGCTTGACACAGAAGTATAAATCAGCCTTTATTCTAACAGGACACTTAGCAGATTGCTTCAGCCATCTCTGTTCGGGCTTCAAAGGAACACGGCAGATAAGGGAGGGAAAACCCGCTCTTTGCCTTAACTTTCTGCCTACACACAGACATTTCCCAATATTAAAAAGGGCATTTGGAATCCAAAATTCCTTTTCCGAAGTACACATAACTTTTGTAATTTATATCCCCTCAAATAACCTGTACACCTTGTACGTATTTTAACCTTTTTAAAGCATTAGATTGAGTAAGAATGTGTAAATCATGTTGATGTATTTTTAAAACCCTCGTGTTTAGTACAGTTACATTTCTCCTGCCATTTTACAACACATGATGCATGGTGCATGATCATAACTTATATGGCTTACATTCTTTAATGCTAGTTAAAGTCAGTCAGAGACAAAGAAAATCTCCTGCTCAACTTTGCCATGAAACCATTGGTCAGTCAGTAGAAGATGGGTGTGACTTGACCCATAGTTAAAACCCATCTACGCCCCAAAATCGGTGCAGAAAGGTCCCGGCAAAAGGTCTCCACAGAAGTGCCCTCTGTACCCATGTGACTCGCCTGAGTCCACCTTTCTTATTTTCTGGCAAATTAAACTCAGTTTAAAAAGTTTGCATCTCGCATAATCTCCGATCTGCGTCGCAAACTCCACGCCAACAAAGGACTTATTAAAAGACTTCATCTTCCAAGCATCAGAAATAAAACAAATAAGACTTTCTCCAGAAGAAAAATTATTATCTGACATACTGTAAAAATTTCCCTGCTCTGTTAAACATCATTTGGGAAATATTTAAAAAAGAAAAATCAAAGGGGGGCTAATAATTCTGACTTCAACTGTAGCAATAAATCTGAATAAAAACATTGTAAATGTGGCTTACGCATGTGTTTGAAGTGATGCCACGCTGCTTTTCAGTGTAGTGGATTTTTTTTTTTAATTACAACATGTTAAGTCTTACTGCCATTAGATTGGATGACATTCGTCCACTGTCATGGACTGCAGGCTTTAAATTAAATAAAACTCTCAGGAACCACACAAAACATGAGCTGACATGTGATGGTCATTGTAATGGACACAGGGTCCAAAGGGTTCATTTTTGCATAATAGGCCCCTTTCAAGACTAACATCGAAAAAAAACTTATTTTAGTTTCACACGACCTTTAAGTCAAAACTAATGTTCGCTCAAAAGCATTTTCTTCAGTGATTTCACAACTGCTCCAAAAGTAATTTGAAAAAAAAAGTGCATAAAAGCTTTTGTTAATGAGCGTCTGCGATGAAGCTTTCACAAGTGTCACAACGGCACTGGCCGTAAACACAACAGTCATTCTTCCAGAAGTTCTGTCAAAGATGGTTCAGTGAATATGACCACAGCAGCATTCAAGCCTTCCATACTGCCTTCAAAACAAATCAGCTGCTGTAGAAACAAGCCTTCCAAATAATTGAAGCACTTTGTAGAATGAAAAGTACACTGTTGAACAATAAACACACGGCCTGTTTGACAACGTGTCCACTCTCACCGTCTCTGTTTCTGCTTGTGTAACACTGAACTCATCAAAGAAGTATAAAGCTTGTCGAGACCATATAACAGTAAAGGTTTATGGGCTCTAAACGGGCATTCACCGCAGTGTCGACTCACAAACGTTTATTGAAAATGTGTCAGGGTTATGGTGAGGATAAAGACTCTTTTCTTTTCTCCTCACCTTCACTGACCAAACTAACGGTTGAAAAATAAAGGCCAGTTACTTGCTATATGTCATATATCTGTTTTGTACGTATGCCCTATATAACACTTAAATAAATAAATAATGAACAAATAAAAACAAAAAAAATATTTTATTTATTCATTTTATTATTTCACATAACATACCATAAAAAATAAAACTAAATAATAATAATAATAATAATAATAATAATAATAATAATAATAATAATAATAATAATAATAACAACAATAATAATAAATTATAAAAACAATAAATAAATAAATGACATGTTATGTTATGTAATGTATGTAACATATTTTATTGTTTTATTTATTCATTTTTTTATTTTATAGAACATAAAATAAAAACAACAAAATAATAATAAATAAATAAATAAAACGGGAAAACTTTGTAATTTATTACAGAGAAACTTAACATTTTCTACACAAATTTTTGTTTTTTCCTCACATGGTTTGGCTCAAATTTAATTAATAAACAATAAAAGGCTATTTTTAAAGAAAGCCATATTTACACTTAATAAATAAATAAGTAAATAAATAAGTAAATAAAGAAAGAAAGAAAGAAAGAAAGAAAGAAAGAAAGAAAGAAAGAAAGAAAGAAAGAAAGAAAGAAAGAAAGAAAGAAAGAAAAGAAAGAAAGAAAGAAAGAAAGAAACTATTGTGATGGGCTATGAAACATATATATGCTATATAAAAAAAATGAATAAAACAGGCATTTCCCCCTTACCTTTTAGACGTGAAACCCTTTTTCCACCACACTTTTATTGTGGAGTAAAAAGGACACTCATTTTTTTTTTTTAATTCAATAGTGAGACATTTCCTGTTCAGAGAAGTTTCATAGCTGAACAAATCTTATAAATAAATAAATAAATAAATAAATAGGGGAAAACAATAAATAAATAAATAAATAAAGGCAAAACAATAAATAAAGCAAATAAATACATAAAATAATTAAATAATCAAATGCATAAATAATAAATAAATAAATAAATAAATACATAAAAAGGGGAAAACAATAAATAAATAAATAAAATTTTCCAGACATTAGCCAAAATCTTACAAAAATTATTAGCCCCTTTATGCAATTTTTTTTCCGATAGTCTACAGAACAAACCATCATTATACAATAACTTGCCTAATTACACTAACCTGCCTAGTTAACCTAATTAACCTAGTTAAGCCTTTAAATGTCACTTTAAGCTGTATAGAAGTGTCTTGAAAAATATCTAGTAAAATATTATTTACTGTCATCATGGCAAAGATAAAATAAATCAGTTATTAGAAATGAGTTATTAAAACTATTATGTTTAGAAATGAGTTGAAAAAATCTTCTCTCTTTTAAACAAAAATTGGGAAAAAAATAAACAGGGGGGTTAATAATTCAGGGGGGCTAATAATTCTGACTTCAACTGTAGCATTAAAAAAATGAAAACACACACAAAAAACTGACATTCAGTAAAGCCAGTGTGTGTTCTGTAAATCCTGTGTCCTGTAAAATGAAATAATTATTAAATAATCTTTCAAATGAATTCAATGTGGATTGTTTTTTTTTGTTTTTTTTAATTGAATGAAAATAGGAAGCAATCACTTTTAATGATATCAACACAATAGTGTCATTTATATAAATTCCATGACTATTTCCTCTTTTTTCACTGTAATCTTTCTATTTAAAAAGTGAGAAAAAGTGCAATCAAAGAGACGTTTACCTTTACAGTTGAGAAGGAAGTAGTCCATGGTGGGGCTGAAGGAGCCGCTGACGTATCCACAGCTATCAGTGAAGTCACAGGACAGACAGCGGCGGTTGAAGGTGCCCACTGTGTCTGCGCTGAAACAACCACAGACACATTAACACTGTCAGAAAGAACAAGTCTGACCAAACAAACCAAACTTCATCATATACAGTAGAGTGCAAGGCAACATCTTTACCCCCACCCCTGTGAAATTTGAATTCTTTGTTTAAATGGAATGTTTTTTTTTTCAACTCATTTTTAACCCTTGTGTACTGTTCAAATGGACCCTTTTGTTATGTTTGTGACTGTTTTTGCCCCATTGACTTCTATTATAATGACACTTTTTGATTGCAAAGCCATGACAGCATATAAGCATGCATTCTTGATTGTTGCTGGTTTTCCCTGTTGGGAAGAGGTACAATTTGCAATTTTTATTGTTGATCATCAGTTGTCAGCATAACCCTTTAGATAGGCCTGTGCAAAAAGTGTCTGGCTTTTATATGGAGTTCTGTAGAGTAAAACAGCAGATTACAGTGTGTGTGCATACATATATTCACTATGTTTTGAGAGCTGAGGGGCTTATTTTGATTTTCTCAGACATATCAAGGTGAGCGCGCATAGGTCTCTCTTACACTCTCACACACGCACACACACAAAGACTATACTCCATATAGAAGGTAGACACTAAGCTTTTTTTTTTGCACTGCAACAGATGATCAACAGTAAAAATGACTTGTACTGCTTCCCAACAGGGAAAACTACTAACTATCAAGAATGCATGATTATACGGCGTCATGGCTTTGCAATCAAAAAATGTCATTATAATGGAAGTCAATTGGGACAGAAAAGCCATGAACATAACACAATGGTAGTAAATTTGCCCAGAGTGTGTTGTTGAATTTTTGCAAATTTACAAAGCATGTTCTTGAAACGTGTCAAAATAAGATGTCACCAAAAGTCTTTCCATTTGCTGAAACACAGAGAAAGCTGTGGCTAAATTACATCTGAAAATCACCCCAGAGTGGATGTAAACATCCCCGACAGCACACAAGGTTTAAGACAATAATTTTAATAACTAATTTCTAGTAACTAATTTCTTTTGTTTTTGCCATAATGATAGTATAATATTTTATTCAATATAAATTACACTAGTAATATATTTACAAGACACGTGTATTCAGCTTAAAGTTCAATTTAAAGATTTAATTAAATAGATTAACTAGGCAAGATAGGTTAATTAGGCAAGTCATTGGACAACAGTGGTTTGTTATTAAAATTTAAAACATAAAAAATATAAAATGAAACCATGTGAACATTTCAATGCTCTGTTAAACAAAGAAATATTTGGATGATAAATGTTCAACTGTATATCTATATGTGTGTGTTTATGCACCATAAGTACCTGTAGAGATGTCTTCTTTTAGGGTCATCCTCAGTGCTGAGGAAATATCTAAATCATACAAACAACACAAAGTCAAAACAATTTCCACAGTTCACTCTTAGCTGATGATTGATTATAAAGTGTGTTTGGCATGCTGTCCCGGGAAAAAGCCCTGAGCTCAGAATATCCTCGAGCCCTTGGCTCCCTCCCGTTTTAAGGGCGAGAGGGGAGTTTGAGCTCAGGTAGATCTCGAGAACTCCCCTGCTTGTTATGTCTAATGAGTTAGGAATTGCTATGAGAAATAGCGGACTAAGAGTTTGCCTTTGGATTAGTCAATTTACTTATGTGCCATGTCTTTGGACGGTGGGAGGAAACCGGGGAAAACCCACACGAGCACAGGGAGAACATGTAGTCTCCACACAGAAACGCTGACTGGCCCAGTAAAAACCTGAACCAGTGACATTCTTGTGGTGAGGAAACAGTGCTAAACACTGGGCCGCTGTGCCACCCTATCTGAAAAAAGGAAGGAGGAGTAGAGGTGGAAGGGGGGATTCTTCAAGACGAAGATAACTTGAGTAAGAAACTCTGGTTATTTATAATGGGTTAGGATTCATCTGATTGGTTCAACGAGTTAGCTGATGTGGCACCAGCTGTGATCAATCATAAGTAATGATCCTCTCAAAATTAGTTTATAAATAAACCACACTTCTATAAAAAGATATATAGTATAGTGAACACTTTTGCATTCAATTTACAAAAACATAATTTAATTAAATAGAGTAAATGGGCTCTATTTTAACGTTCTAGGTGCAAAGTCTAAAGCGCATGGTGCAAAAGCATTAAGGACGTGTCTGAATCCACTTTTGCTATTTTAAGGATGGAAAAATACAGTTTGAGCCCTGGCGCATGGTCTATCAGGGTTGTGCTTATTCTTTTAATGCTTATTCTCTTAATATGCATATAATAAATAATACTGCTAATAATAATAATAACAACAACAACAACAACATTATACAAAAGCAAACTGTCATGAATACACTGAAAAAGTTCCCTGAGATGAGGCATGGAGGCAGTGGTTTTTATATTTATGCAGAAAATAGTATTTTTGTATACATATGTAAAGATATTTGTGTATTGCTGTACATCCTGTATATATTAAGCAATGTGTAAGTTTGAATCCACATAGGCGCATAACCAACGCGCTCGGCTCTGAACATTAGACCTGCTAATAGATGAGCAATGGCGTGGTCATTTCTTCTAAATAGCAACGCGCCAACAATGCGCCGTAACCCCTATTTTAGTCTAGCACACCCATGAGTCCACAATGTGGTGCAAATGGCTTTACTATTTAAACAACGTGGAGCAAAGCATGAAAATTAGGGTTGCGCTGGTCTGAAAATAGCAACAAATCTCGGCGAACACGTCTTCCTCCTTATTGCGCCGGGTGTATGATGGGGCCCGAAAAGCATACTGCCAAATCTAATGATAAGCATTTATTCTAAACTAAAACACATAAAACACACTAATAGCATTTCTATTGAATATTCGGTGGAATTTGTAATGGGAAAGTTCAATCAAATAATCAATAAATGTTTGGGAAAATTTGCACCAGTGTATCTCAACCAAATATTGAGTAATTGACTAATTGAGGGAGAATTCATCAGTTATGATTAGACTTTAAAAGCCTTAATAACAAACGAATGGCTGATGTTCAGATTGCATTGTCTGTGGATTTGCTCACATTAACTGGCTGTCCTCGTCATATGCCAGAACCTGCGTGACGTCCCAGTCTCCTGATGTGATGGACTGCAGAGTATCTGTGCTGCTGTTGGGCTTCATGAAGAAAACAAATTAAACAGACATCAGTCACACTGAACGGATCTCAGTGCTATGCTCATCAATAACATTCAAACAATGTTTGAAGAAATGACTAAATTAAAGGCTGAAAATTAATCAATTAAATTCAGCTGACTGCAAAAGCGCGATTAGTTAGCTTAAAAATATAACACTTAAAAAAAGGGTTTGTTTAAATAAAAAAAAATCAATAATACTTTATTCTTCAGTTACAAATAAAAATGAGTATGATTAATATGCTTCTGGCTTGTTATATGTTTGTGAGTGATATCATTAACACTAACTGATGTTGTGTGTAGATTTCTTATTTTTATTTTTTTGAGATATGTTTAAACAGAATCAATTGATAGAAATATCGTCAAACCTGTCACTATGAACTTGTGTTCTGTGAAAACCTTATTTAAATGCCACAAATAATCACAATATACTGATTCAGAATAATATAAATTATTAGAGATGTCCAAATCAGGCTTTGCCCTCATGTCCGATTCAGAGTCATTTCATTTTGAGTATCTACCGATCCGAAACTCGATCCCATACTTCTATAATACATAAAAAAAGAATAAAGAAGAGCGAAGAAACAGATCCAGGATGTTCCTTATTTTTTATTTAATTCACCTTATTTTAACATTCAACAACCCTTGTAACAAACAGAGCACTTCTGTGAGGTAGCTTGAACAATCAAGTACTAAATAACATAAATTCTTCACTTTTGGACTTTAGTGCAAGAGTAAATATAAACAAAATCTAACATCTAAAAACAAATAGCACCTTAACTTAGAATACCTGGTAGGCAATCCCAAGATTACATATCTCACAGTTTGCTATGTCAATGTTGTCGTCATCAACTTTATAATACCTCAAGACCGCAGACATACTCGCACTTTACGCTTCAAGTTGTTTCCGTGTTCTACTTTGCCAGCATTTAACTAATAGCGTCTCTGCAACGAAGGGATGTCATGCCGCAGGCGTTGCTGTTTCTGCGTAAAGTCAAGAATGAGGTCTAGTCTGTGCCACCACATAATGATGTGTTTTAAAAAAATGAGAATATATATATATATATATATATATATATATATATATATATATATATATATATATATATATATATATATATATAGCAGCATGGTGGCGCAACGGGTGGCACGATCGCAAAAAGGTAACAAATAATAATAATAAGAAGCAGAAGAAGAAGAAGAAGAAGAAGAACAACAACAACAACAACAACAACAATAATAATAGTAATAATAATAATAATACCACTACCACCACCACCAACAACAACAATAATAATAGCAATAATAATAATAATAATAATAATAATAATAATAATAATAATAATAATAATAATATTAAGAAGAAGAAAAACAACAACAACAACAACAACAATAATAATAGTAGTAATAATAATAATAATAATACCACTACCACCACCACCACCAACAATAATAGCAATAATAATAATAATAATAATAATAATAATAGAAACAATAATAAAAGCAATAGCAACAATAATAATACTAGCGATAATAATAATAATAATAATAATAATAATAATAATAATAATAATAAGAAGAAGAAGAAGAAGAAGAAGAAGAAGAAGAAGAAGAATGAATATGAAAAAATGATCAAATTACAAAATTTATACATAATACATATTCAGATTTCATTCTGATTTTATAAAGATTATGTAAGTTTATTATTATAATTATAATCATTATTCTTTATTCCACTGACAACGTGCAAACATTTACTTCCGTAATGGCCAATGCAATCAATCAAGAGTGGCATACATAAAAAATTATGTTGTTTAATAATCACTAGCTGTTTCTCTACAGTATATGTGATATTCTGATATTGTTCAGCGTTCTTGTGTCCTTCTGTTCTCGTATCATTCTTTATTGCCAAAGTTCAATTCCAAAACTCAAGACTGTAAGAACGGAGGTAAGTGAAAGTTCCCGGATGCGTTTTTGATATTGAGGATGCATCGATGCAGACTTGAGCTCAAAAATCGCTCGAGAAGTCACCAGAAGTCATCATCCAAAAGTTTTAACCATTATATTAAAACCCAGTGCTGAAGTTTGTACCTGTGAGATGGACATGGAGATGTGGAAAAACTTCCCTCGTCCTCCCTGCGGGATTGCTCTGGTGAAGAACAGCCTCAGACCGTCTTTAGAGAACAGCGGCTCTTCGTTCTGTTTGAGAAATGTAACTCTAAATGATCATTACCGTCACACCAGCACCATCATTACTGTCATCATGCCAGTGTTTTCTTCCCATGGTAGAGTTTCGTCATTTGGTTTGCTCTGCAGAGTTTTGTAATTACTGAATTATAAGACCTGCGGGAGCACTAGACAATGCATCCACAGCGGCGAGCGCTCTTATTTCACACCAAAAAAAAAAAAAACTATAACAACATATATTAGAATGTGACTTATTATGATGATGCAGTGCATATGTAATAGTGCCTCAGAGCCCTCAGGCCCATTTCTGCAGGAGCCACACAATTCTTTCTTCATGTTATTGCAAAACATTTCATGCGGCCACATTTTCCCTCCGGCAAAAAAACAAAAAACAAAACAGACATGAAAAACTAATCAGCAAAAACAATATCAGCTCAAGCACAGTTCTGTGGGGAGTGTGATAATACAAACAACATCAAACCTTCTCGACTATTCAAATCTGTTACTGCTGACAAACACTGACAAGGAACGTCCTATCATTTTTGTTTTTGGTCTGGGTGGAGGAAGTTAATGCTCACCTGTCTGTGCAGCCACCCTTCACTTTCATCCTCATGTTTCTGGGAAAAAAAAGAGAGAATGTCACAAAGACAAGAATGCAGTGAAATATCACAAGAATGCAATTTTTACTTACTAGCTCCTTCAGTCCAATTCAATGAACATTGTTTTAACACGTTTTCTTAATTTTGTTAATCAATTGGCATCAACCAATTGTGCTGAAAATGAGGCTGATTAGGAGGAGACACATTTGTAAGCAGCTAAACGTGAAGCTGACTCCTGCAAGCAAGCAGTCTGCCAATCCCAGTGTCACAATCTAAAGCTGCGGTCACACAAGAGTTTGTGCGTGTGAAATTCTGTCGTACGGCGCTGTGAAAAGGGGCAGTACTAAACAAGAGGATTAGACATTTTAAAAAGCAAGCGATCGGTCCATGTTTTAAATTTCTGTCCAGATAGGTCATGTTTTGATCCTCGATTGGTCTCACGCAATCATGTGATGCGATTTCGCAGGTCAGAGTTCACTAAGCTTGAACTTTCCAACTCAGCGAAATGCGAAACTTACCGCGTAACCTTACGTTTCCGGTCTGATGCATTTGCGTGCGTATGAATGGAAGTCTATGGGGAGAAAAGTGCAGTGTGACCGCAGCTTAATCCTTGCAGATCCTGATTCCCCTGATTACTCACACACAGCTGGAAGCTCATGATTAACTGATTACCAGGACTATACACCATGGGTGACCAACCCTGTTCCTGGAGATCGACCTTCCTGCAGATTTCAGCTCCAACCCTGATCAAACACACCTGAACCAATTAATTAGAACCTGAGGAGAACTTGATAATTACAGGCAGGTGTGTTTGATATGGGCTGCAACTGAAAACTGAAGGAAGGTCGATCTCCAGGAATAGGGTTGAGCACCCCTGCTATACACTCACCGGCAATTTTATTAGAGAAGGGTATAAACAGAGATCGGAGCCAGCTCATAGTGGGTGAAACTTGAGCTTTAAGTGGGCAGTACAAACCTGGAGTTTGAGTCCAATATTGTGCTTTATGAATGCAGATGCTGCGTTTGGATCCCCAACTCAACTCAACATTGTTAGAATCATGTGTTACACCCAGGGCTTGAATTTCGGTGTGAGATGTGCATTATTTAAAGTGTTTGTGCAAGTTTCACTTTTTAAAAGTGAAATCAAGTAAACTAGCTTATATTACTGATGTTCAGAAGCCTTTACTATAAATTACTATAGTACTTTTTATGTAATCTGATGGTCACCCCTATCTAAAATTAAAAAGTAGTAAAAATTATTAAAATCACCCTGTGCAATACAAAATCTTAAGCAATACGCTTCATAGAAAATGAATTATACACATAGTCATAACCTTTTTGGAAAGGACACTACACAAACGTTTATGATTTTGACTGTAATGTAATAGCGTGCGCCTTTTGTAAAGCTGCTTTGGAACAATAATTATTGTGAAAATTAATATACAAATAAAAGTTGGGCACTTGCAATTCATATTCTGCACCCGCAGCCATTTTTCAGTCATTCAAAACTAACATGTCTCTGTCAGAGCTCCAATTCGGCACTGTTTACACCTGTCTTTTAAAAAAAAAAGACAACGGTCAGCGGGAGACAGTATTTTTTCCCTGATATGGGGGCATTCCCCTAATACACGTAAAAACTATCAATTCATATACACTTTCAAAAGCTTAATATAAATTAACATTAATATAATATTAATATAATATAATAAAAACATAAAAACAACTGCAAAGTGGCAATCTCTATTTAGACTTGAAAAAAAATGGCATAATTTATCAGCCATCACCTGCCCTCAATTGTAAATATCAGCATTGGCTAGAAAAAACCCATATTGGTCAACCTCTAACCTTTTGGGATCTATAAACATTTGAAAATGCAGATCAAAAATATAGAGCCTATGTTGTGAAGTATTACATTTTTACAGTCCTGGTAATGTATGAGTTGGACTTTGCAGTGTACATACCTTGGTGCAGACACCCGTTGTGGCCACGCAGAGGGTCAGGATGGAGATATTCTGAGCACGGTTCAGCCAGTTTACAGCTAGTTTGGTACTTGTGGCCCACTTTACCATTGTCACATAGTACTCCCTGTAATATAGACAAGAAATAGTAACATTGCCTTCTGGTAGAAAGACTGCATTCAATTTCTAGGCCTGGGCTGAATGACTCAAAGGTTTCCACAGAATTCAAATGGCTATCGTTTACATAGCTATACACAGTTCTGAACCCTTGGGTGTAAATTTATTTAATATTTTGACTAACTTATTGTTTATTCCAGCTAGGGATGCAGCCTATTGACCTTATTCTAAAATGTGGAAGTGCGCTCATTTTGGCGATTGTTTGAGAACTTTCGATTCAGCTGCCTATGGGAGAAATGACTAGGAATAATAAACAGCAAAAAACAGTCAAATTACTTGCTCTACAAGCAAGTGTTTGCATATTTATACTGACAGAATAGAATAATATAATAGTAAAATATCAGTTTGAAACATTAAGCACTTTTTAACGTCTAAAAATGAATGGAAGTGAATGAGACCGGAAGTCTAAAGCCAAAATGATTCAAATGGCTGCGCCCACTCGTACGCAGAGAATAAGGTGAATAACATACCTGCTTGTTAGGTGGGACATGCATATTTTTTTTCCTTTGCACATACAGACACTTTGAATCCTTGCATACTTATCAATTTTAAACAAAACTCATGTTTATATATATAAACATATATACAGTTGAAGTCAGAATTATTAGCCCCCCTAAATTATTATCCCCCCGTTTATTTTTTCCCCATTTTCTGTTTAATAGAAAGAAGATTTTTTCAACACATTTCTAAACATACTAGTTTTAGTAACTGATTTCTAATAGCTGATTTATTTTATCTTTGCCATGATGACAGTAAATAATATTATACTAAATATTTTTCAAGACACTTCTATAAAGTTTAAATAGACATTTAAAGGCTTAACTAGGTTAATTAGGTTAATTAGGCAGGTTAGGGTAATTAGGCAAGTTATTGTCTAACGATGGTTTGTTCTGTACACTATCGCAAAAATACATAGCTTCAAGGGGCTAATAATTTTGAACTTAAAATGTTTTTTAAAAAAAAATTTAAACTACTTTTATTCTAGCCAAATTAAAACAAATAAGACTTTCTCCAGAAGAAAAATATTATCAGACATACTGTGAAAATTTCCTTGATCTGTTAAACATAATTTGGGAAACATTTAAAAAAGAAAAAAAAATTCAAAGGGGGCTAATAATTCTGACTTCAACTGTATATATATATATATATATATATATTCATATGCAGGTCACTTAACCACTTGCAATTTTTTTCATGGTAAAAAAAAAAAAGTGTACATTATATACAGTAGTATGCCATGATTCAGTAAAATACTTGAATAATTTAAAACAATTGTATTTACTTTTGAGTTTTTATTAATGTTTTGATTATGATTTATAGTTTATAAATCCTTAATTTAATTGCAATGCCATGATGCAGTAACATGCTTGAAGAATTTAAAGAAATTGCATTTAATTTCAATTTTGATTTAATTGACATTTGAATTTAGTTTTGTGCTTTATAATCCTTTATTTTTTATTTTTTGTAATTTACCAAATAATAATAAAAAACCGTCTAAGAAAAAATAAAAGTTGATTTGTGTTCTCTCACAAAAGGTTTGCATTCTGATGCCCTGAGAAACTTTACTCACATTTAGCATTTTCTCAAAACAATCTAGCTTCAATTAAAATTCATATGTCAATGTTAACATTACATTTTGTTTGTAAACTAATTCAGCAATGATACAGTAAATTAATTCTATTCTGACTGTTACACGGTTACATTATTCACACATTTTCATTCATTAATAAATTCAGAAAAACATGCATTATGACATACTCAAAAACATAAACCAACACATTTTTTCAATACTGATAAGAAATGATCTTTATCATTTAAGAATGAAGAGCTCGTTCAAAACCCTTCCACAAATAAAAAACTGTTTGGCATTTTCTTATAGTATAGCAGTCAGTATATCATTCCCTTAAGAAACAAGTGATTACAATCTTTCTCCAGATAACACAGTGTCAAGTTTAGTTGTTGTTGTTGTTTTTTGTCCCTCTCACTTGCTCTCTCTTTCCCAATCATGAGGTTACACACCTGTTGGTAATTAAGTGGCTGGAGCATGCAGCAGTGGAGGACAAAGAGAGATTCTGCCAAACACTACCTGGCTGAGGTTGCTTGCAATTGATTCTTCTGCCCCAGACAAGCTATAGTGGAAGAATGTCTTGTAATATTTGCTGAAAAGTATAAAGTCTGGTTGTTAGTAAACAAACTAGTGATTTTGTACAAACCTGACTTTAATTGGCAATAATCATTTCTACCTTTGGTTTTGGTTTAACTTTATGGAAACAGTAGGGTGGTGGTTGTGTTTGGCTAGATAGGAAGCAAGGTAATATCTTTGTTTTTCTTTTTAATTTTATTTTGAGAGTTTCAAAAGTTGCTTCCTTAGTCAGTTTAATCTTTTGTTTGTTGTTTTGGCATACCTTGCCTAAATTTGGACATTGCATTTGTTGTGAGTAGTTGTTGGAGTGCTGGGACAGAAGAAAGGTGGTGATTGTTGGCTGCCCTGCCCTTTTTTTTATTATTTAGTTAAATCAATTTCTATTCTCATAATTGGGCTTTTATTGGGCTGAATTAATTTTCTTTTTAAATATTCTCCCCTTTATTTTCTTTTATTGTGAGTTTCCCTGGCCCTAGATAGAGGAGGCACATACCAGTATCAAAATACCTAAATTATTATTTTACATATAATAAAAATACACTCAAAGGTTTACCATCATCATGTCCTTTTCAAGGACTTGAAATTGAACACATTTTACCAAGAGCAAATCAGTTTAATAAGCATTCACTTGGGACATAATTGAGTGTAAAGTCAGCCCACCCTATCCTTTGGTCCTCTGGTCTTCTCATCTCAATGGTGTGTAGAGGCCCATTAAGATTCACCACATACAACGAAATGACAGGATTTTCCTCTCCTGCCTGAAAGACAGAAAAAAAAAACACACTCAAGCATATCACATTATAATCTCCAGCATCCTCATATTTACAGCCGTTCACACTCTTTACCTTAGGATAATGGTACTGTCTCGCCGTCGGGTAGAGTGAGCCGGTGAACATGGGGATCTCCATTTTGGGCACCAGCGTGTCGTTGATGGTCGCGTACGCGAGTCGAGCCCCATCCGGAGACCACCAGTGTGCGATGTGGGACTTGAAGATCTCCGCTGCGCAAGAAAAGAGTCAGGAGTTTCTTTAAGTCATATTTCACAGCGGTTCAATCGCTCGAATAATTGCAGGAATAGTAAAAAGTAATCATCCATGACACAGCATCTCTCAGGTCTCATTCCAGCTACTTCCACACACACACACAGATGTTCATTCGGATACACTGGATGCACCTGGAACGAGCATTTCTTCATAACCACCTGTTTCTATATGAATCTTTGCTTCTCTCACACTGGAAGGTTCTGGCCCATAAATCACGGGGCGGACTGTAATCTCAGCGGGGCCGGTGAAAGAGAGTGTCGGCCCTCTCCATCAAGAGCCCCTTCTCTTCTACAATCTCAGGGAAGAAAAAAAAGCAATTTCTGGACTCCACCAAAGGCCTCGGAAATAAGGTCTGACCCCTCTTCCTGTGCTCAAATAGGCAGGAAGTCACATATTCAGCACAGTTGTGCTCACTTCGTCACCTGTAGAGAGAGTGAGTGAGTCTGTGCCAAGCGCTGATGTTGACATCTGAGCGTCTGGACAGTTATTTGTAATTGTAAGCCTATATTTAAAAGTTCACATTTTTGATTGTAATTAAAATGATGATGATGATTATTATTATTATTATTATTATTATTATTATTATTATTATTATTATTATTACCACTACTGCTAATATTAGCAATAATAAACATGAATAATGAACGCTACTACTACTAATAAAAATAAACAAACATATAAACAAATAAGAGGGCAACGCAGTGGCGCAGTAGGTAGTGCTGTTGCCTCACAGCAAGAACGTCGCTGGGTCGCAGGTTCGAACCTCGGCTGGGCTGGGTCAGTTGGCGTTTCTGTGTGGAGTTTGCATGTTCTCCCTGCGTTCGCGTGGGTTTCCTCCGGGTGCTCCGGTTTCCCCCACAGTCCAAAGACATGCAGTACAGGTGAATTGGGTAAGCTAAATTGTCCGTAGTGTATGAGTGTGAATGTGTGTGTGTGGAAATTCCCAGAGATGGGTTGTCGTGCTGGATAAGTTGGTGGTTCATTCCACTGTGGCGACCCCGCAAGGGACAAAGCCGACAAGAAAATGAATGAATGAATAAACAAGCAAACAAATAAATAAATAAATAAATAAAATATCTGTGGTGCCTCCTTTTTCAGATTCCGTAGAGCTGTGGGCTGGGCGACACCTAACACATTCACGAGATTTTATAATCTTTGAGTTAAGCTTGTTTCCTCCTGATTACTGGGTAACCGTGGTCAATCAGGAGGAAACTGAGCTTGGTGTCAAAAACGCTTGCTGCACCATGCTCCCTAACATGGAGATACTGTACGTGCGCTTATTCTGCTCTGCTAAGTGAGTTCCCCATCTGGTGAAACCTAGAGAGCTCCTCTGAGGCCCCCAGCACCCGACTCAGTGGAGGAGCCAGGTGCCTGGCCCAGTACAATGTGTGGTATACCCACTTGGTCTACCCGCGTGCTGGAGATTGGTGCCAGTTATCCCTATTGGTGATCTCACATGCGTCATTCAACAAGGGAGTGTTTGCCAGGGTTTTGTTTTATAAGTTAAATTTAAGATTTTAAGACATTTTTAGGACTATTATGAATGAAATTTTAGACTTTTACAAATGCTAAGAATTTTTTTCAAATTTCCCAGTTAGAAAAGATTTTCAGTTGCCCTATCAAAAAATAAAATTAAATAAAATTCAATACATTTAATAATACAATAATAATAATTTTGTTAGAATTTTTTTTGTGATTTTCAAATATATCCATTCGCGAACCTATAACCCTTACCAAGAATAGAACAAAACATAGCTGTCAATTACATTGGTCTATAATAATAATAATTTAATAATAAAAAATATATGTCTCCTATGCCACATCAGCCGGGTCTCCAGCTGATAGCTGAGTGTTCTTCTCTTCAGCGGCTAAAAGTCTAACTGCTCGCTCCGCATGCTCTGGTATATACTCTACTAATGATTAATCGCTGGCACCTGCGAAGCTGATCTCTGCCAACTCATTGGCATTCATTGGCCCATTTTCTTACTCTTCAGAGTGATTGGTCATCAAGTGATCTCCCATTCTTGTCAGAAGACACACGTCTCCGTTCCCTTTTCGGGGAAAGTGGGTAACATTAGTAACCGGGATGTTACAGAGACACAAATCTTCAAAATCTTCTGCTTATTTCAATAGTGTGTGATCATTTTAACTCATCCAAAACCTATAAATGTTACATTTGAGAAGACATCGAAGAACATATGGATCCAACATAGGCTCATTCTGAAAATGTAGCCCTATATACATTTCTGGAGATCGCGATTTTATATAGCCAGAGCTACGTATGGCTGCATTTCATCTTTAAAACGAACGCTACGGTGCAATATGACGCTGTTCCTTTTCTCGCTTACCAGCTGACCGCTTACCTTCGTATGGACGGCTTTTCCGCTGTTACCAATTTGTCCGGTAGCTCTACATGCATGTCGGCGGACTTGAGACGCAGAGTGGAGTTGACCGCGTCAACGGGGTTCGTGTCTGGTAAAGAACGGTTCCAGAAAGCGGGTAAGACAAAAACAAAAGCTAAGTAAGAGTAAATAACAGGGTGAGAATGTGGTAAAATCTCAAAACGTGGGGTTTTCTTTTTCTGGATTGCGTTTTAAAACACTGCGGTTGGGTTTAGGAAAGGAGCTGGGGTCAATCAGTGCTTTTTAAAACACTATTAGTTGGGTTTAGGGAAGGGACAGGGTGGATCAGTCGATTGGTCAGTCAGCCAGTCATTCAGTCAGTCAGTCGACAGCGGCCTCTGGTGAATTCATGTGAAAACAACAGGCGTGAATGGCACTCGTGAGAGAACTTTGAGATCTGAAAAAGCCAGCCTGATCTCATGAGAAAACGTAAGAATTTTACGTTTTGTCATATAAGTGGCTAATTCGTACGAGTTCAGTCGTACAAAATTGTACGATTTTCAAAAAGGAGGCGTGGCACCTAAACCCCACCCCTAAACCCAACCGTCATTGGTGGATGAGCAAATCGTACTAAATTGTACGAATTAGATTGTACGAATTCATACAAATTAGCCACTAAATCAAAAATTTACGAATTGCCAGATTCCAGAGATTGCGTTGGAAAAAGCGTACACAGCGGTGAATTCGCAAAAACAAAAACTGCAATAAAACATAGCTCCTGAGACGTATTTGGCACTCTCCAGAAATGTGTATAGGGGTACGTAATCAGAATGAGCCTGGGTGGTATGAATCCATATTGCCTTAACATCCTGTCTAAAGAACTTCATCCATTTGGTTCTTTTTCAAAGCAGCACTGACTTATCCCAATGATATTCCACTATCCTCTGCATTTTAAGTCTCATGGGGCTACTTACAACAGCTATGAAAACCGAAGCTTGCCCATTTTGCTTCACATTTTTGGGTGAACCAGTTCATTTAAATGCTGCTGTGGACAATAACTGCATCAGTTAAGAGTTTCACTAATGTGCTTTAATGCCTAGAGCATGACGCCAAAGTTTTAGATGAAGTTCTTGCGACTACCACGGGAGCTTTACAATGAATCTGATCATTAAAGAGATGCTGACCCGTGGATGAACCACATGCAAGCCTGTCGGAGACATCTCTGTACAAAACAAGCAAAAATGGCTCTCATTAGACAGAAGATGTCAGAAACCCTACAAACACCTCTCTCTCTCTCTCTCTCTCTCTCTCTCTCTCTCTCTCTCTCTCTCTCTCTCTCTCTCTCTCTCTCTCTCTCTCTCTCTCTTTCAGTCCTGTTTTCCATGTCTCTCTGCGCCCTTTACTCTGCCAAACACACACTCACACTCTCAGTAGTGAGTCAGCAAGCTTGTTGGGCTGTTGATTGCTCACACAGGGAGGTTTAATGGGAGAGCTGAATGACGGATGAAACAGGAGTGTGTGTTTTGAGAGCTGGAGGACATTAAAGCCACATCTAGCATGCACACACACACACACACACACACACACACTGTTGTCCCTCTTTAATACAAAGACAGCTGCAAAATAGAGGAAAGTGAGATGATAGTTTAGGTCATGAAACTTTACTGTTCAGTCTATGCATTTCTATCATCCCTTCTTCCTGAAAACCATGTGCAGTGTCCTGAAATACAGGTTGTTCCAAAGTCATGAGCCAATCAGCATTACATATCATTTAGAAATAATAAGGCAACCGCAAAATTCATTATGAAACATTTTTTTGGGTCCAAATTTAGACTTTATCTTACAATTTCAGCATATCTTGTCATTGTTTTAAGACATATTTCTCAGAACTGCACATAAAACACACAGCAAATGTTACTTTTTCTAGAAACTTTCAGCTAACATTTCACAATTCTGACTAGAAGTCTAGAAATCTTTCTTAGCTCTTCGTTCATTCATTCATTCATTCATTCATTCATTCATTCATTCATTCATTCATTCATTCATTCATTCATTCATTTTCCTTCGGCTTAGTCCATTATTTATCAGAGGTCACCACTATTCCAGCATATGTTTTACACAGCGGATGCCCTTCCAGCCGCAACCCAGTACTGGGAAAACCCATGCATGCTTGCATTCACACACACTCAAACACTATGGCCAATTTAGTTCACCCAATTCACCAACAGCATATGTCTTTGGACTGTGGGGGAAACCGGAGCACCTGGAGGAAACCCACGCGAACACGGGAAGAACATGCAAACTCACACAGAAATGCCAACGGGCCCAGCTAGGACTCGAACCAGCAACCTCCTTGCTGTGAGGCAACAGTGCTAACCACTGAGCCACCGTGTCACACAGCTATGATTTAATATATCATAATTATTTTTTTTTATTTTCTGAGACATAAACTGTGAAACTCATAATCGTAAGACATGAAAAATTGTGTTATAAACCATAAAGACTGTTTTAAACAATAAAAACTGATATAAACAGAGAAAAATCAACATTAACTGTGAGATAGAAAGAAGAAGCCTAATTCTGATTTAAAAAAAAGTCAAAATTTGGATATGTAAACATTAAGGGTCATATCATACACCCGGTGCAATGAGGCACAAGACGTGTATGGCATGATTTGTTGTTATTTTCAGACCAACCCAAGCCTAATTTTCACGTTTTGCGCTACGTTGTTTAAATAGTAATCCATTTGTGACACTTTGTGGACTCATGGGTGTACCAGTGTCCTGACATTTTATCCTACCCGTCAGACTATGCTTCCAACACTATATATGAATGGTTCTGAGGTTGGGGTTAGGGATTAGGTAGGTTAGGGCAATATTACAGCTTCATATTACACTACTCCACATTAAAATTTACGCGGTAGCAAAACCTGATGGGTAGCATATTGCGTCATCAAAATGTGCTACCTACTTTTTGAATGGGAGGTAGGTCCATATGCGTACACATTGCTTAATACACACAGGATGAATAGCAATACACAAATACCTTTACATATAAACAAAATTAAAGGATTAAAATGTTACAAAAATTATTATTTTCTACATAAATATAACAACCACTGCCTCCATGCCTTCTTCACCTCTGGGTGCTTTTTCAGTTTATTCATAACCATTTACATTTGTATAATGTTATTATTATTATTATTATTATTATTATTATTATTATTAGCAGTATTATTTATTCTATGCATATTTATATTTGTTTTAATAAACACATGTTTAGATTTGTCCACCTGTCAGGTTTTGGAGACATACTGTATGCATCATCATATGGGGCATAAGAATAGGACGTGTGTTTGGATATAACTCAGTTTTTTTTGACCACACTTCATTGCTGGAAATTAGAACTGAATTTAGAAATAGTTTTGAAGTAAATCTTTGCGCTTAACAAACGAAATTGAATATGTAGGCTAATGAATGTCTTAGGTGGAGTGAGTACAACACCGTTTCCTTATCCACGAAAGTAAAGGAGTAAAGAGCAAAAGTAAAGTAAAGAGAAAGTAAAGAGGCCGAATGGAGGAGGCTCGTTCTTTATTCTCGTGCTGCAGATGTTTAACTGTTTACCGCTAGTGAAGTATTCAGTTTTTCCTCTTACAAAGTCTGCCATCTAAATAGCAAATGCCCCATGCCGCAACACAACTCTTAAAGGGAATAGAAGATGAGACTCTGATTGGTTTAATGCATGTTATGCTCAAAACACACCAAGAGAATAAGCACAACCCTGTTAGACCATGCGCCAGGGTAAAGGAGTAAAAAACTGTATTTTTCCATCCTTAAAATAGCAAAAGTGGTTTCGAACACACCCTTAATGTTTTTGCGCCATGCACTTTAGACTTTGCGCCAAGATCAGGGATGGGCAAACTTGATCCTGGAGGGCCGGTGTCCCTGCAGACTTTTGCTCCAACACTAGTCAAACACACTTGAACACACTAATCAGTGTCTTCAAGATCACTAGAAAGCTGCAGGAAGGTGTGTTTGATTAGGGTTGGAGCAAAAGTCTGCAGGGACACCGGCCCTCCAGGATCAAGTTTGCCCATCCCTGGCCTAGATCAATAAAATAGAGCCCTAAGACATTAGAATGCTAACGTCATTAGCATCTGATGTCAATGCATTCGTAATCAGTCACTAATGCACAAATATAATTAGTATATAGTTTTATGTCAGTTAAAATCTGAGCTTTTGCCATACATTTGACTACAAATCAATCAGTGCACTACTTTTGCAGAAAGAAACAAGCATCAGTATAATTTGCCACTGACACACGCTTTAGTAATGAGCATAAGCATGTTCTCGCAATTGCTTCCTGAAATCTACAAATAGAGAACACATGTTAGAACATGTTGTCTTCAAAGTCTTTTTCAACATCCTCCAGCTGATTCTGCTTTATATTGATCAGACTGCACCAATGACAAGTCAATCAAACAATCCATTGTTCACGTTCCACAGCACTCATCGTTCTCTGTCTGTGAGCTACGCATTTCTAAGATTCTCATTTAAATTCAATAAGCTGAAACAAACATGACTTTAGCATTGTTCGTCACCTTCGCCGGATTCATCAGGGTAATAACAGGCTTCTAACAAACCATTAGCAGCTTAATTAGCTGAAGTTGGTTGAGAAGATAATTCAATGAGGGTGAAGGCCTGTGGAGGTCTGATCAGCTCGGCTAGCACGCGCTAACACAATCACTCAGTTAAAGCCATTTTCTCATTACTGCATGTTATTGCACCATTTTGGGGTTGCCATCAAAGGGATAGTTCAGCCACAAATGAGAATTTGCTCACCTTGAAGTGGTTAGCAATCAATTGTAGGTTTCTTTCTTTAGTCGAACACTAAAGACGATATTTTGAAGAATGTTGTAAACTTGTAACCGCTGACTACCATATGAGAAAACAAATATGGAGTCAATGATTACAGGTTTTCAACATTCTTCAAAATATCTTCTTTTGTGTTTAACAGAAGAAATAATGTCAAACAAGTAAAAGATGAGCAAATGATGACATAATTTCATGTTTCGGTGAACTTTGTCATTATGTTGTCCTTTTACTGTACTTTTTACTCTATTTCTTTAAATTGTTAACCTCTTTTTATTTTTTTCATATTTTTTGTTAGTTATTAAGTATTTTAGTTTCTTTCAGTTAGTTACAAAGCAAACATTTAAAAAAGTAATGCAAGAATGTTCATCTATATAGTGCATTTTACAGTATTTTAAACAACAAATACAATTGTTATTTACATTGTTGTCAACATAAAACAACAGCTATTTTCTTACAGTGTGTACCCTGTTTATTTTTTCGCCAATTTCTGTTTATTGGAAAGAAGATTTTGTCAACACATTTCTAAACATAATAGTTTTAATAACTCATTTTTAAATGATTTATTTTATCTTTGCCATGATGACAGTAAATAATATTTGACTATAGTTTTCAAGACACTTCTATACAGCTTAAAGTGAGATTTAAAAGTTTAACTAGGTTAATTAGGTTAACTAGGCAGGTTAGGGTAATTAGGCAAGTTATTATATAATAGTGGTTTGTTCTGTAGACTATTGAAAAATATATAGCTTAATGAAACGAACAATTTTGACCTTAAAATGGTTTTTAAAAAATAATAACTGCTTTTAATCTAGCCAAAATAAAACAAATAAGACTTTCTCCAGAAGAAAAAAATATTATCAAACATACTGTGAAAATTTCCTTGCTCAAACATCATTTGGGAAATATTTAAAAAAGAAAAACAAAATCAAAGGGGGCTAATAATTCTGACTTCAACTTTACTGTATATATATATATGTATATATACACCCCTGGCTACTACAAGCACAGACTGAGGACTCCCTCCACCCCCAACACCAAGCGTATGGGTCCTTAGAATCGTCCTAACTCCCCACCAATACCCCCCCCCCCCCCCCAAATTATTATAGCCTCCAAAATCTGCCCATTTTGCTGTCTGAATACATTGTAGCTGTTTTGTAGCCTGTAGCTTTAAATGCAAATGAGCTGCTTCTCATGCGTTACGTCAGATAAACAGCACAGTGATAGAGACAGACTCGGATGAAGCTGAAATACAGCTCATTATTCAAAAATACCAGGTCTGTTTATTTCATGTATTTGTGGGGGAGTTTATTCAAGCCTTTCTGAAATGATGAGTCTCACACAAATGCCGTTTGCAGTACACAAACACACACATATTATAGCGGTTAAGAATTAGTGATTTTACTGTCTTTAAAGAGCCCCTATTATGGGTTTTTGAAAATGACCTTCCATGTAGTGTGTAACACAGCTCTAAGTGATGTGAAATATCCAGCTAAAGCTTAAATCTGAAAGTGGACAGTTTTTAAAACTATTGATTCATCTAAAAAAAGAGTCGACTCATAGTGGTTTGAATGAATCGTCTTGTTAACGAGTCTTTAGCCGTTTCGGCGTGATGTGGATACGAAACATAATTGTTGCACGCGCAAACCCAGGAAAATTTAAACCTGCGGCCCCGCCCACTAACAAAGCAGCAAAGACAAACAGATCCTGAAGTCATGAGTCATGAAGACGCTGTGCTTACCTGGATATTATGGAAGTGTGAGGGAAAGGAGTGGTTCAGCAATCTGCACACTTACAATGGGCGATTCATCAGCCATTTGTTAAAAGAAGGATCAGAAAAGACTACTGATGTATGAGACTTTGACAGAGCTGGACAGGAACTATCAGTACACAGCTCATGGATTAGTTTCTTCCTCCATTTTGTAATGGACAGACAATACACCAGGGGTGCGGGCAAAATAAGGACAGTTTATTAGGCACAAAGTCAAACAAAGGCAGGCTGCTGTGTGGATTAATACTGAATGTGTGTCATAGTTAAGAATAGAGAAATATGCTGGTGTTTAACTGCACTGCTTTCGGCGCTGAGGTGTCTGAATAACACTGTTGAGAACCGGGTACTGTTTACTGTGTTATTTGTAAGTTTACTATGAAGCGTGTTTTGGCCATCCACTGCGATCGGATCCTATACCAATGTTGGCGACCTGGGGGCTTGATAAACCGTGCTGGGCATTTTACTGTCTCACGCTGAACGCTGTCGACTAATTTACAACAGGCTGTCATTGGGAACAAATTAATCACTGAACAATTCATATGGGAGTCACTAGGTAAAAATAAATGCATATTATAAGACCATTAAAGTGTTTTTTGACCTTGCATGCAGATCAGCCTGTTGTTGGAGACCCATAAAACCGAAATATGACCCTTTTTAATTTGTAATAGGGGCCCTTAAATACAAACATGCTCTGTTTTAAAAACATTTTAAACTTATAAATCTTATAAAAAATCACAGAGAGTTGGAACAAATATTTTAATCCCAGTTTATTTGCAAAAAAAAGTTCTATTATAGACACATGGTGGTTGTCAAACAATTGGGTGGGTGGGGAAACCTATATGTCACGTTGTAGTGGGCCTCAAAAATCACTGTGATTTTGGGTTCTAACCTCAGGAAATTTTAAAAAAGAGACTTGTTGGGTTTGTATCACTCTAATATGACAGTGAACACACTATACATACACACAGTTCCGTCCAAACAGCTTACAAAAGAGGATTTTCATCATACAGTAGGTGCCCTTTAAACTTAAGGGATACCATATTATTGATTAATGAATGTAAAGAAAAATGAAGAAAATAAATGCAGAGACAGTAGAAAATGTTATTAGCAATGCCAAATTCATGTTTAATTCTCAATAAGCATAGCATTTTTGAATTTTTTTTTATTTCAAGATTGATGTGGGTTAAACATGCACAAAAACGACTGGGTTAGTGTCTGTTTTGTGTATTGATTATTTACAATTTCAGTGGAAATGTGCTCCTCTTCATAATTTCCTAAAGATGCTCCATAATTTAGAGTGGTTATCAAAGAAAATAAGCAGTGTAGTTATTATTTTTTTGCAGGTCTCTTGCTGTGTCGCATGTCAGAATCGCTGGCAGTGTAAAAGCAAAGCGCTCTCCTGCTGTTTTGCAGTCACGCAGGAGCATTTATGCAGTCAGTGAGAATCCAGCAACTAGTCAACCATCCTGACCCTTTCCTCAGAGCTCAGCTCATGTGAGAACACAGTGTAATTTTAACTCAAGAACACCGTTCATTAACACTTCTTTTGGAAGGTGTGCAGAATACTGATAGTGCATCAGTGTAGTTTTATGGCTCCTGGTAAAAAAACTGGAGGGTGTTGACAGAGGGGTTAGTCATTTTTGTGTTTCTGCTAAAACTATGATTATACTCTCATCTCATAGTGTTGTGTAACTCTTATGAGATTAATTTGCAACTAATCTAAAAGAATTGTTTTATACTCTTCGACAGAGATGGTTAGGTCTGTAGTCAAAGAAGTAGCTCTTTTCCTAAAAAACCTTTTACTCATCTTCCTTTTTGCAGTTATTCCCATTATTTTGTATTTAATTATAAGACATTGGGCTCTATATTAACGATCTAGGCGCAAAGTCTAAAGTGCATGGTGCAAAAGCATTAAGGGCATGTCCGAATTCACTTTTGCTATTTTAAGGATAGAAAAATACATTTTGCGCCCTGGCGCATGATCTAACAGGGTTGTGCTTATTCTCTTAATGAGTTATGAAATATTACCAACGATCCATCAGGTAATGTTGTTGCCTCTCTCTCTCTCTCTCTCTGTTTAAAATGGTTGGTAAAGTGCTGTCAACAAATATTTCTTCTCCACATCCTATAATGCACAGCGCATTGGACTACGGCAGCTGGATTTGTCCAAAAAGGTGCAGTACTTTTTGTGGTTGGGTCAGTTCTAGTTCGGATCATGTTCTTACCACAAACAAACCACTCCAGGGTTCATTTGAAAGCGTACCGAGACCACCTCTTCAAGGAGGTATCGGTACAGTATGGATACAATATTTTGGTGCGCACTCAAGTGCGATTGCTACATTCACACCTGCCCAAACGAACCACACCAAGAGGGAAAGCGAACTCTAGTGCGATTCAACCGAACTAAATAAGGCAGGTGTAAAAACACCCTAATATAATGTAATCTCCCCAGGGGTCACAATTCAATGGGGAAAAAGAATCGAAAGGCTGATGGCTTTTTATTTACATGTTGTTGTTTTTTTATGCAACTATTATTTACCACTTTTATCTTCTGTAGGTTATGAATGAAATATATCAATTCTAATAGTTTTTAGAAGACAACACGGTGGCTCAGTGGTTAGAACTGTTGCCTCACAGCAAGAAGGTCACTAGTTTGAGCCCCGGTTGGGTCAGTTGGCATTTCTTTGTGGAGTTTTGAATGTTCTCCCCGTGTTTGCATGGGTTTTCACCTGCGTGCTTCGGTTTCCCTCACAATCCAAAGACATGCACTATAGGTAAACTGAATAAACTAACTTGCCGTAGTGCAGTGGTTCTCAAAGTGGGGGTCGGGACCCCCCGAGGGGTCGCGGGACAATGAAGGGGGGTCGCCTGGTCATTTCCAAAAATCTATTTATTTTTATAAAACCATAAGAATTACCATATTTTATCCATAACCTACAGAAAAAAACAGTCGTTTATAGTTACTATATACTATATAGTTACTAGTTCTATTGGATTGCGACCCCTGGGGGAATTACATTATATTAAAGAAACAGCAATAGCGTCAGATGCAGCAGATTTTATAACACCAGGTTAAACTTTCTGGCACATTTACAGCACTGACATACATAAAAAAAAAAAACGAAGAATAGACTTGGGTCTATTGGTGTGTGTGCGCCATTGCATGCAAGGTTTCTGTATTTATATCCACCTCAGAGGATATTGGGGGTCGCGAGTCACTGGCATTGTTATTTTGGGGGTCGCGGGCTGAAAAGTTTGAGAACCACTGCCGTAGTGTATATGTGTGTGTGTGTGTGTGTGTGTGTGTGTGTGTGTGTGTGTGTGTGTGTGTGTGTGAGAGTGTATGGGTACTTCCCAGTGCTGGCTTGCAGCTGGAAAGGCATCCAATGTGTAAAACATATGCTGGATAAGCTGGCGGTTCATTCCGCTGTGGGGACCCCTGATGAAGAAAAGGACTAAGTCGAAAGAAAATGAATGAATGAATGAATGAATGCTTTTTTCAAAATAACCAACAACCCCCCCATTGTCCTGCAACCCCGACTTTGGGAACCACTACTCTTACAAGTCTTTTTGCTGCAGTGCAGGGGAGTTACTAAATCAAAGCTAAGGCTATGACCTTGACTGTATTTTCCAGTAGCATGAAACAAAAGTTGAGACAAGCTTACAAAGCATTCGAATATATCATGCCAAATGTTACTTCTTCTCATTTGCATGTAGACATTGTCTTCTTGTTATTGTGCAGTTATGAAATGTACCATCTGACACTAGAAAACCAATAGAAAAGTCTGAAAATGTGAAAAGCTCTGAACAGAACATCAAGAATTGTGGTAATTACCAAATGAAGACAGAATTACCTGTTGGGAAGACAGAATTTTCAAAAGTATTTTCTATTTTTATATGAAGAAGTCTTATTTCTTTTAGTTTGGCAGGAATAAAAGCAGTTTTTAAGTTTTAAAATAATTTTTAAAATGTTGTACAATGACTTGCCAAATCTAGGTGCAAAGTCTAAAGTGCATGGCGCAAAAGCATTAAGGGCATGTTCAAATCCACTTTTGCTAAAAGGAAACGGTGTTGTACACACTCCACTGAAGACGTCCATAAGCCTACATATTTAATTTAGTTCGCAAAGATTTGTTTCAAAACTATTCCTAAATTCAGTTCTACAGTAATTTCCAGCAAATGAATAAATGAACAATAATAATGAAGTGTGGTCAAACAACTGAGTTATATTCAAACACACGTCCTATACTTATGCCCCATATGGCGATGCATACATCTCTAAAACCCGACAGGTGGACAAATATAATCTTGTTTTTATTAAAACAAATATAAATATGCATATAATAAATACTACTACTAAAAGCACTCCCACCCCCCTGAGACGATGAAGGCATGGAGGTAGTGGTTTTTATATTTATGTAGAAAATATGAATGAAAATATAAATGGATTTGCTATTTAAACAATGTGGCGCAAAAAGTGAAAATTACAGTTGCGTTGGTCTGAACTAATTTGGCAGTATGCTTAAGGTCATGGTCTGTTTGGAAGACTCATTTGTAGCCAAGTTTTAATTTCCTGGCTGATGTCTAGAGATGTTGCTTCAGTATTTTTACATAATGTTCTTTCTTCATGATGCCATCTATGCTGTGAAATTGACCAGTCCCTCCTGCAGCAAAACAGCCCCATGCTGCCGCCCTCATACTTCACAGTTGGGATGGTGTTCCAAAGCTTGTAAGCTTTCCCCTTTGTCCTCCAAATGTAACACTGGTCATTATGGCCAAACAGTTGAATCTTAGTTCCACAGGACATGTCTCCCAAAATTATTATTTTTTCCCAGTGTAGTTTAGCAAATTATAATCAGGCTTTTTTGTTGATTCTGGCTTGTTGATTTTCTTATGTTGTCACACAAGGAAGCAGTGTGTTTGAGGTTTTCCTTAAATACTATTCTACAGTTGTGCCTCCAATTAACTCAAATGTTGTCAATTAGCCAATCAGAAACTTCCAGAACCTTGACACCATCATCTGAGCTTTTTCAGAGGCTTAATAATCTTATTGTATGTAAACTTGACTTTCAAGAAAAGTTATAACAATTTCTCAAAAAATATCTCTCATTATTCTGCTATTAAGCATAACAGAAACAAATTTGATATTCCTAACTTACCTAAAAGAGAAAAAGTTTAGTCACATTAACATCTGACTTTTTTTTATAAATGGTTATGTGCTTTTTTATACAGTGTATGTAAACTTCTGGTTTCAACTGTACATCCTATGGAATACATCATGCCCTTCATCCCCTATGTAGTGATCCTTGTGTATTTTGTAGTTTTGTACTAGTGTCTCTTTCCCATTTGATATCTCTCACAATGTTTTTCCTTTTTTAGAGTTTTTTTTAATTAAAAATAATATATATATATATATATATATATATATATATATATATATATATATATATATATATATTTTTATTTTTTATTTTTTTTTTATTTTTTTTATCAAGAACAACTTTAAAGTTTTGAACGATACAGTTTATATAGCCTGCATATGAATTAAACTACTATTTTTTTTACAGTATGAGTACTTTAATCGTCCAAGCATAATTCGTCCAGAACAAACATTGCTATGCTATTAAATGCTATTAAGAAAAAGAGTGTGTATAAATATATATATACTAATGGAGGCAGTTCTAATCTTTTTGACTTCAGCAGGGGGCAGTAGAGAGCCTTAGAAAGAGATTGCCGTCAAAAACACTGTAATGCCACTTCAGGATATGACTGCACACAAACAGCACACACTCTTTAAACAGATTAATGATCTGGGGATGGCGGAGTACATGGGTAACTGATGAAACTAGTTATCACAAAAAACAAGAAGCTGTATATCATGGAGTGTCCTCAAAACCAGCCTCTGAGATTACTGAATAATGGGAAGCAAGTCAGATGACAAAAGAAAATTATCGTACATCAGTCTTTAATAAAACAGCACTTTATTTAAAGCGTCACAAACTGCTTCGACTGAAACACAAGGTCATATGAGAAGATCCAAGTGTAACTGTCAAACTGAGAGTAAAAAACCACTGATGGCCATAACGTTTGGCTTTCTGAACATAGGATATTACATTGGGTAATGGCTTGACATCCAAAATCAACAAATCAAATGGAGTGTCTGCAGTGTGAGAATTATACATTGACGGTCGATGGGGTCAACTTTTTTGGTAATGTTAGTTTGTGTAATACATGCTTCAGTGGATCAAATTTATGTGATTATTTAAATTACATCTAATTTCATAAAATGTATTTAAGTTTCTGACCTGCTATTTTAGCTCACTTTAGGACAAACTATACAAAAAATATTCTCTAATTTGACATTATTTTTAGGCAATATGTAGAAACGAACACCTATTTAATGAGAAAACGTGGTTTTCTCCATGTCTTGTGAACTCTTACAGTCTATCGTGCTCTAAATCTGCCGGTTTCAGACTGTAAAAATGACTTTTTTCTCACATAGACTGATTGGCATGATTATGCATTCACAATGGTATGAACCGTTAAAGGGGTGGTCAAATGAATGTCTATTATATTTTAATTATTAACACTGTAATTTAAAAAATACAGATCAGAGTGAACTTTTTTCTCAGTTTCAAAGGGCTGACCCCCCCATACATCTTGTTTTGACGTCGTTCAGGGGGGATCAATTCTTAATTAGGAGGGTCAATACCCCCAAACTCCCCTGTAATTCTGACTGAGTGACTATAACCTTAAAAGCCTAATCATTTAGTGTTTTTAAAGGAATGTGAATGGCATTTTTTTTTACACTGTTCTCTTATAAAGTTAGCAATATATTAATGTCAAAGACAAACAAACAAACAACAAAAAAAAAAAAACCTTAACACTAAAAATTAACGAGTTATGCCAAAGATAATATTGAACGGTTTTTCAAAGAACTATTTGTTTCTGAGTGTAAATTACATTTTAGCAATCTTAAGAACTTTCTTCCACAACCTTTTGTGTGATATGAAGCTTCTTATGGCCCATTTCCACTGAGTGGTACGGTACAGTACACTTTTATGGCCATTTCCACTGTCAAAAGGTACCAAAAAGCGAACCGTACCATACCACTTTTTGGGTACTCTTTCCAAAAGGTACCTAGCACAACAAAAGGGTACCAAAATGCGTAGCAATTCTATATTTGAAATAACAAACTTCTTGAGCTGAGGATAATAACATGTGCGTGATTATTGAAGTGCTTCTGACATCCGATCCTTTCAGAAACGGACAAACGCGAGAGTGAAGCGTGACAAAACAAAGGAGAAGCCCCCCAAAAAAACAAAGGAGTAAATGATTCTTTTAGAAGCCTAAAACATGAACAAACTGCCATGTTTAACTATTACCATCACCTTTTGGATTATTATGAACTCGGAATGATGGAATTACTTTCTAACAAGAGGTTCCATGTGCTGGTGAAGATTAAGTGGAGTTTAGTCATAAACTAATTTCGAGAGGAGCACGTGATTATGATTGAACACGGCTGGTTACACGTTAACCACTCATGATTATCCAATCAGACAATCCCTGACTCACCATAAAGAGCCAGGGTTTCTCATCACAGTCATCTTCGTTTTGAAGAACGCATCGCTCTGCGACAAACAGACACAGCATTCAGCTACTGTTACCCGCTAAGCTAAGCAACTCTACTACATCAACTTCCAGCATTTCATCAACTAATCTTCAACTTCAACAACAATACTTCAGCGATCTACAACAACAACCAAACTCAACATACAAGCAACCAGCCACACTCGATCTGCTTCAACAAATTCAACGACCACAGCTACCAACCTTCAAGAAAATGGACTCCAACAACAAAAACAACAGCAGCAACAACAACAACTCAAGCCATAACCCGGAACACCACTCAACTGATCTTTCCAACTGCCCCGAAATGATCATAACAACTGAAATTCCTCCAGCATCACAAAGCCCCCAATCAGAACCAGAAGAAACAACAAGAGGCCGCCGCACCACCCGCTCCTACACCAGACGCCTCCAAGCATCTCCATCCACTTACAGACTTCAAAATATATCACCTACCTCTTCTTTTGCATCAGCTTCATCCTCCATCCGCCCAACTTCAAGAATCACCGTCCCAGAACTCCGGAAACATCTAGCAGATCTCGGCATTCACGCACCCAGGACTCTCAATAAACCAGAACTCCTTAAACTGTACAACAACGCCACTTCAGAATCCCATCCGTCACTCAGCCCACACTCCAGACCCAACCCCCGGACAACCAGCACTCGACACGCCCCCTATCCTCTACCTACCCACAACCAATCAGGAAAAAGGACATCCAAAACCAAGCACGTATCGAATACTTCACCTCCAAGACCACACCCCCAAGGATCCCAGCCACCCCCGACGACGTCACTTCATACAGACAATAACAAAGGACTTCCCACTTCCCTTCATCGCCCTTCCCAACCTCTTCCTCCCTCTTTCTCTTGGCCTCCAGCCCCTCCCTCCAGCTCCTCTAGCCCCCAAATTCCTCCAACTTCTTCTAATCCTTTCATTTCTAACAATCCTGCTCCTACTAACCTCCAACAACCTTTCATGCCTCATCTAAACCAACCTTTCCCCTCTCATACTGCTTATCCTAACCCTCCCTCTTTCTCTCAGCCACTCCTGACAGCACACACTAGCACATATCCGACTCAGACCGCTACTCTCCCCGCACCAGTTTCCGCAGCACGCCCCCCCTACACACTTTTCACCGCCACCCCCCTCCCTACGCCGGCTAACGCTCTGGTTTTGGAACCTCCTCCAATCTCAGCTACCACAAGAAATCAGATTCTCACAGAAGTTTCGGCTATTGGCGCCAGAGGCGGACCCCCAACCAACACCTGTGCCTCACTTTTCAGAGATGATATTGCCATAAACCACCCTCTATACCACCTCCGGGAAATCTCCATGGCTCTCATCATCCAAGCAGTGGCTCCAAGGACCCTACAATCATACCTCACAGCATGGAACACCTTCAAACATTTTCATTTTCTGTTTGATATACCTTTCCCAGATTTCTCCCTCCTCTCCATCACCTCTTTCATTACACATCTACATACCTCAAAAAACATACAAGCCAGCTCAATTAGAAGCTACCTGAGCGGCATCCAATTTTTTCACAAACTGATACAAGGGTCCCCCTCAGACGCCATCACTAATTCACAAACATCCCTCATCATTAGAAGTATCCAAAAGAACCACCCTTCCCCCCCAGACACCAGGAAACCCATTACACTCCACATTCTCAATAAATGCATTCACACCCTACGCAAAGGATACATGTCTATTCACACAGCCCGCACACTCGATGCCATGTTCACTTTAGCATTTTTCGGGTTTTTAAGAGGCTCCGAATTCACCATTACATCTCACTTCAACCCCACTATCCATCCCACCATATCCGACCTGACCTTGCTAGATAAAGAAACCCTGGCCTTCTTTATTAAGCAAAGTAAACAGATCAGCTACGCAAAGGCCATTCCATCCTCATATTTGACATCCCTTCACCCACACACCCATTTCAAACCCTCCAAGCCTTTTTGCAATATAGAGGATCCCAAGAGGGAAACCCCCTCGCCTCACTTTTTACTGATGACGCTAACCGTCCAGTAACTCGTTTCTGGTTTCAAAATCACCTTAAAGAAGTTCTCCGCATATCAGGCTTTCCCCCAGAATCATTCTCTACACACTCATTCAGAATAGGAGCAGCCACTACAGCAGCACATAACGGTTTATCCCAACAACAGATCCAAACACTAGGTCGTTGGACCTCCAACGCTTTCAATACATACATCCGCCTAAGCCAACATCACCTCAGAGAAGCCCAACTGACACTTAGTAGCCATCAGCACTGATAATCCAAACCCAAGCTCACTCATACTTCAATAGTCTCCACAGAGGCGAATCTACCATCCACAACTGACTTCTTTTGCACCTCTACTACAGTAGAGACGCTCTACCGAGCACCATTCCCTTCGCACCACCACCTTAACAGTGACGCTCAGCCGAGCTACACATAGCCACTCATCATGGATATTATTCCTAGAACTGCCAAGCAGTCTAATCGTCTTCACAAAGACGAATCTGCATTTTCTACTGACTTCCTATACACCTCTACATCAGTAGAGACACTCATCCGAACACCATTCCACTCGCACCACTGCTTAGCAGTGACGCTCAACCGAGCCACATATAGTCACTCATCATTGGTATTATTCCCAGAACTGCCAAGCAGTCTAATCGTCTTAACAGAGGCAAATCTACATTTACTACGGACTTCCTATACACCTCTACATCGTAGAGACGCTCAGCCGAGCATCATTCTCTTCACACTACTGCCTTAATAGTGTCGCTCAGCCGAGCCACATACAGTCATTCATCATTGACATTATTCCCCGAACTGCCAAGCAGTCCAACCGTCTCCACAGAGGCGAATCTAACATCCTCCACTGATTCTTTCGCACCCCTACACCAGTAGAGACGCTCAGCCGAGCATCATTCTTTTCGTACCACTGCCTTAGCAGTGACGCTCAGCCGAGCCACACACAGTCACTCATCATTGATATTATTCCCTGAACTGCCAAGCAGTCTAATCGTCTTAACAGAGACGAATCAACATTATTACTGACTTCCTACACACCTCTACATCGTAGAGACGCTCAACCGAGCACCATTCTCTTCGCACCACTGCCTAGCAGTGACGCTCAGCCGAGCCACACATGGTCAATCACCATTGATAATTTCCCGAACTGCCAAGCAGTCTAACCGCCTTCACAGAGGCGAAGCTACATTCATCTGACTTCCTACACACCTCTACATCACTAGAGACGCTCAGCCGAGCACCATTCCCTTCGCACCAATGCCTAGCAGTGACGCTCAGCCGAGCCACTTATGGTCACTCACCATAGACATCATTCCCTGAACTGCCAAGCAGTCTAAATCGTCTCCACAGAGGCGAACTTTCATTCACTACTGACTTCCTACGCACCTCTACATCAGTAGAAACGCTCAGCCGAGCATCATTTCCTTCGCACCACTGCCTCAGCAGTGACGCTCAGACGAGCCACACATTGCCACTCACCATTGATATTATTCCCTGAACCGCCAAGCGGTCTTATCGTCTCCACAAAGGCGAATCTTCATTCATTTTTGACTTCCCTCGCACCTCTACATCAGTAGAGATGCTCAGCCGAGCACCATTCCCTTCGAACCACTGCCTTAGCAGTATCGCTCAGCCGAGCCACACACAGTCACTCACCATTGACACCATTTCCCTGAACCGCCAAGCGGTCTATCCGTATCCTCAGAGGTGAATCTACATTCACTACTGACTTCCTACGCACCTCTACATCAGTAGAGACGCTCAGCCGAGCATAATTCCCTTCGCTCCACTGCCTTAGCAGGGACGCCCAGCCGAGCCACTCACAGTCACGCTCCATTGATATCATTTCCTGAACCGCCAAGCGGTCTAATCGTATCCTCAGAGGTGAATCCACATTCACCACGGACTTCCTATGCACCTCCACACCAGTAGAGACGCTCAGCCGAGCATCTTTCCCTTCGTACCACTGCCTTAGCAGCAACGCTCAGCCGAGCCACTCATAGTCACTCACCATTGGCATTATTCCTTGAACTGCCAAGCAGTCTAATCGTCTCCTCAGAGGCGAATCTACAGTCACTACTGACTTATTAAACACCTCTACATCAGTAGAGACGCTCAGCCGAGCATCATTCCCTTCGAACCACCGCCAAGCAGTGACGCTCAGCCGAGCCAAACAGAGGCGAATCCATATTCACTTCTGATCTCCCATGCACCTCTACATCAGTAGAGACGCTCACCCGAGCATCTTTCCCTTCGCACCACTGCCCAGCAGTGACGCTCAGACGAGCCACATATACTCCAATTAACCATTCACCATTGATATTATTTCCTGAACTGCCATGCAGTCTAACCGTCTCCACAGAGACGAATCTACATTTACCACTGATTTCCTACGCACCTCTACATCAGTAGAGACGCTCAGCCGAGCATCATCCCATTCACACCACTGCCAAGCAGTGAAGCTCAGCCGAGCCACTTACCTTCAATTAGTCTCTATTCACTCATATTATTCCCCAAACTGCCGAGCAGTTTAATCGTCTCTACAGAGGCGAATCCACCATTTACTACTGACTGCCTTCACACCTCTACAACAGTAGAGACGCTCAGCCGAGCATTATTCCCTCCGCAACATTGCCTTAGCAATGACGCTCAATCGAGCCATACATACTTCCAACTAGTCACTCACCATTGACATCATCCCCTGAACTGCCAAGCAGTCTAAACGTCTCCACAGAGACGAATTTACCAGTTACTACCTTCAATTCCATCCTTACTGAATTTCATCCCACCTCTGCAACAGCAGAGACGCTCAGCCGAGCTTCATCTCCTACACACCACGGTTAAAGCTATAACGCTTAGCCAAGCTCACATCCACTCATACAGCTACCGCTACAACTGACACGCTCAGCCGAGCTTCTCCTCTCCACGTCTATGCCACAGCAATGACGCCTAGCCAAACCACACATACTTCCTCCATCCACGCATAATCTATACAGTCACCTGCACTGCCAAATCAGTGAAACATCCCAAGGAGACGTACTCTCCCTTCTATACGTACTCTGCTATAGCAGTTTCGCTCAACCGAGCTCACATTCACTCCCACGCAGCCATTTCCCTCCACACCTCGGCCACAGCTACAACGCTCAGCCAGGTTCATATACAAATCAGTCAGTCTTCATGACTGATACACCTTCAGCATTACCAAGCAGCGAAACGCTCTGCTGAAATGCTATTTTTTCCTTATCATCAACTAACACCGCATCTCTGCTAAACAGAGACGATCTACCGTACCTCATCCAAACCCTACACCTCCTAGTATTACTTCGTAGCATTATATACCCTGCAGCCGGTTATCCTATACCAGCAGCCGGATATTGCTCTTCTTTACTGCTTCTTTTGGGGGGTTCTTCAAATACGCGGCTGCTGTCCCGAATGAAAGCATTTTTTGGGGAGCTCTCGAGATCTACCTGAGCTCAGCGCTCCCCTCTCGCCCTGCAACGGGGGGGAGCCCGGGGCTCGGGGACCTTCTGAGCTCAGGGCTCTCTCCCGGGACAGCATGCCAAAACTGCTTATATTCAATCATCAGCTAAGTGTGAACTCTTGAAGTGGAGTTTAGTCATAAACTAATTTCGAGAGGAGCACGTGATTATGATTGAACACGGCTGGTTACACGTTAACCACTCATGATTATCCAATCAGACAATCCCTGACTCACCATAAAGAGCCAGGGTTTCTCATCACAGTCATCTTCGTTTTGAAGAACCCCCCCCTCCTTCCACCCCTACTCCTCCTCCTTCCCAGATGGGTGACACGGTGGCCCAGTGCCTAGCATTGTGGCCTCACAGCAAGAATGTCCACGGTTCAGGCTTTACCGAACTTGCAGGCATTTCTGTGAGGAGTTTGCCAGTTCTCCCCGTGCTCACGTGGGTTTCCCCCGGGTTCTCCGGTTTCCTCCCACAGATCAAAAACATGCAACCAAATCATTGTCAAAACTAATTATAGACCTGTTCAATACAGGTGCCATCTCAAGAGAAGCACTATCTGATATTCAATTACCACGGGGGGGAGCTCTCGAGATCTACCTGAGCTCAGCGCTCCCCTCTCGCCCTGCAACGGGGGGGAGCCCGGGGCTCGGGGACCTTCTGAGCTCAGGGCTCTCTCCCGGGACAGCATGCCAAAACTGCTTATATTCAATCATCAGCTAAGTGTGAACTCTTGAAAGACACAGATGAGAGGTTTGCACTGATTGTGGGCTATGTTGCGTGTTGTTTTTGAATCCAAATAAGCTCTAAATGTATGTTGTGTGTAATATTTCTGTAATTGGTAACATATCGAAGACTGTAAGGGTCTGTTTGTGTTCATATATGTTGCATTTATTTATTTAATATAATCACAGATGTTACAGTAGGCTATTTCGCCCTATCATTGATTTGCAGTTATAATCAAATCATGTTCATATTCAAAGGTTAGTCATGAACATTTATACACAAGTATTTATGTGTAAAGCATCTGTTTTGTGAGAAGAGCTTCTCATATGATATGTGAACGACCCGTACAGCTTAACTTTGACATTTCCTTGAGCAAGAATGATGTTGACTGAAATTTTCAGTTGTACATCACACCCACCGAAAGGGTACCATTGGTACCTTTTTGACAGTGGAAATGGAAGCCTGATAAAGGTGACCTGTACCGTACTGTATACCACTCAGTGGAAACAGGCCACTAAAGTCTATATAAAGTGATGTAGAGTTAAAATGTTCACCATGGAACATGAATAATGCTCCAGTACCTGCTATATTGCAGAGGTTAAAGCATCCGAGCAGGCACAGGACGTCAGATTGACGTTGTACCCAAACATCATATGGACGTTGTGTTTTATTTGGAAATAAAAATTGTGTTGACGTCAGAACAGAGCAGAGCAGAATCTGCCCTGTGCCCCATAGTTGTTTTCAAGACCGCCAAGATGCGAGCGGTTTCGCTTTCTCGCGTGTGCTCGATGCGGGTCTATATTTGATATAACAAACTTCTTGAGCTGATGATAATAACGTGTGCGTGATTATTGAGTGCCTCTGACATCTGATCCTTTCAGAAACGGACAAACGCGAGAGTGAAGCGTGACAAAACAAAGGGGAAACCCGAAAAAACAAAGGAGAAAATGATTATTTCAGCAACCAAAAACATCAACAAACTGTCATGTTTAATTATTATTCCAGAGGCACAGGCACAGGACATCAGACTGACGTTGTACCCAAACATCACAGGGACGTTGTATTTTATTTGGAAATAAAAATCGCGTTGATGTCAGAACAGAGCAGAATCTGCCCTGTGCCCCATAGTTGTTTACAAGGCCGTCTAAAGTGCGAGCGTGAATGTTTGCCATGGAACATGAATGATGCTCCAGTACCTCCCATATTCGAGAGGTTAAAGCATTCTAAGCAGGCACAGGACATCAGATTGACATTGTACCCAAAAAATTATCACAACCCAACGTCAATCCAATGTCAATGTCCAACATCCAACCTAAATCATCCAACGTCTAATGATGTTACAGCTTGACGTTTTGTAAACGTTACCACTATGACGTCTATCAGACGTTGGATTTTGGTTGCCATACCTGACGAATAAATGTCAGTATTTGACTTCATAATGACGCTGGTTTAAGATGTTAGCTCGACGTTGGATTTTGGTCACTTTCAAACACAACCTAAAATCAACCAAATGGGATTTTCTCCTGAATTATTATCACCCCTGTATATCCCCCCCCCCCCCCCCCCCCCCCAATTTTCTGTTTAATGGAAAGAACACATTTTACATTTTTTTACACATTTCTAAACATAATAATTTTAATAACTCATTTCTAATAACTGATTTATTTTATCTTTGTCATGATGACAGTACATAACATTCTACTAGATATTTTCACGATACTAGTATTCAGCTTAAAGTGCCATTTAACAGCTTAACTTGGCAATTAGGCAAGTCATTGTACAGTATAACGATGGTTTGTTCTGTAGAAAAAAAAAAGCTTAAGGGGGCTAATAATATTGCCCTTAAAATGGTTTTTAAAAAAATAAAAACTAGCCGAAATAAAACAAATAAGACTTTCTCCAGAAGAAAAAATATTATAGGAAATACTGTGAAAAATTCCTTAATCTGTTAAACATAATTTGAGAAATATTTGAAGAAAAGAATTCAGAGTAGGGCGAATAATTTTGACTTGAACTCTACATCAATAATAGTAAAAGTATAATAGTAAAAAAGGTCTGTTTCCCAGGTGTTCACATTATTTTATTTTCACCAAATCCCTGTACACGTCCAGTGGCACAGTGAGTGAGCAGCATTTTTAATTAATTCTCTATGGGAACTGAATGGCAGGCTTGTGTGAAAGAATGTGGATTTGACAGTAGAGCAGAGCAAATGGGGAGAAAGTCGGAAACTGCTGAACATAATGCAAATGAAAGGCAAAAAGTTCAGGGCACGAACACAGCGCTGTAGGTGAAGGGAAGTCTGTCATAAGCTTTTCCAAATCTGTCGGGATTGCTGGAGGTTCTGCCAGATTTAGTGCTTAAAATCTCATCGTTAGGGAAAGCGACTCTATTAAACCCAGTATAAGTTTTACACATTTCTCATAGATTTCCGAAAAGTCCTCAAATATTAAATGAGGGATAAGTCGTGCAAAATATGGTGGTTTGCAGAGACTGATAAAATTAAATAAATTCTTCCATGTAAAAGGTTTAATATGTTCTTAGCTTAGTGGGCTTATTAGGGACAACATTTTATCAATGACGCAGTTCCTTAAAAACTGACTTGAGGAAAAATATCCTGCATTTTATGGATTCTAATTACAAACAGAAGACTGAATAATTTGTTTTCAGTTCATCTTGTCAAATACATTTTTTCACAACTTTAGCAGCAAATACTTATCCTTTTCAATACAGTTTTACCACCATTTAATCTTAAAATAATTTAACATTCCTCTATCACTCTCTAATGCTTTATCATTTCAAAATTGCATTATGAACACAAGGATTAAACTGTACTATCAATTTTTAAATAGTGCTACCTCAGCCGCCCTTTATGCTTTGGTACCAAAACTTAATACAAGGACTGACCGTTCCACCGGATCTGCAACAAATGGATGTTTGCCAATACCGGCTTTTAAAACTGTTATAGGCAAAGATCTTTCTTTTATGTATTCACAAAAACCTGGAATGAGATCCCACAATATCTAAAAACAATACCAAAAAATCCCTCGTCATCTGATGGTCAACTATCACTGTAGCCACTGAGATAGCAGCCTGTCTCTCTTAAAGGTGCTGTATGTAAGTTTTTGACTCTTCTAAAGCATAAAAATACCATAATATGTGTGCAGATATTTAAGAAACATCCCAAGTGAACATACTTGTTTAACTGAAAAACAATGCTGAAGTCAGATATTCTGCTTTGAAAATGGTTTTTCCGTGCCGGAACACTGTCTTTGTTTAGGTAAATTTAACCTGCACAATGCCAGTTTAGCCAATTATATTTCAGCACTCCGGGTTGCCTTGTTGGAAAACAGCGTATTTCATTCATTCATTCATTTAGAAAGGCTCTGAAAGCATGCGTCCCTGACCGAAATAGACAGTATCAGACATCAAAATAAGACCGATTCAGTTCCACATGAGGTTATTAATTAGCAAATGATATAAATATTACGAACGGAAACATTAGGTGAGCAGGTTACACTGTAACTGTTTGTCCTAACAACACGATTTGTGACGAGATACGCAGTAATGAGTGGTTTGGTTGTTTGCACCAGATGAAACACATTTAAATACAGCCTTTCAGAAGCACAAAATAAGCACTCACTCACGAAACGGTAAGGTTTATAATCTATTCAAACTCACATTGTTAGCATTTAGCACTGAATAAAACACACAAGGCTTACCTGAGGTGCACTGTCATAGGTTTCTGTTGTTCAGCTGTGAGAAATAGAAGCCGTTTCTAATATATCAATTCGAGGTGTTGGTTAGAACCAAAACTCCTTTTAATATGGAAAATATTCTCTCTATCGCGTGTCGTTGCTTTTTTTTTTTAGAACACAGTTTTAAATCACTTGCTCCTGTACTCAATCTGGCATCCCGCGTTTGCGTCTGTTTTGATCCAGGAGTGCAATACCTAGTTTAACCACTGGGTGTCAAACTTACATACTGCACCCTTAACTATCTATGTTTGGTGATGGTTTGTGCAGTTCTCATGTGTTGATGGATGAGATGTTAAGCGTGTCTATGTTTTTATGTTCTGCAGAGCAGGAATCTGCTGAAAAAATTAATTGTTTATTTTAAAATAAAATAAAATTGTAATTTTATTGTTTAAAAAAAAATAGATAAATAAATAGATAAACAAACAAACAAACAAACAAACAAACAAATAAATAAGTAAGTAAGTGCCTCACAGCAAGAAGGTCGCTGATGCAGCTACTGCAAAGATAGAGCGACATCGATATCTGAAAATAGCTTTAACTTTCCTGTACAATGAGATGTGCTGAAAGGTGTGAAGACAGAACGATGCAGAGTATGCCTTATCAGATAATAACGTCAGCTGGTGTGCACAGAGAAAGAGGAAGTATGTTTGGGTGCAGCAGCCGGAGGACTGGAGAATTATTGACAAGTGACAAATTCCACTAAACTCCACCTGTTAATATCAGCTGTGTATGAATTCTTGAGTCAGGAAATGTACAGTTGGTTGCGCATCTCCTAAATGTAATTCTTGCATTGCATTGGGGATAACCAGAATTCTGTTAATCAAATTATTCATTTGTATTCAATAAATGACTATTATTTTTGATATTGAAGAAAACCTTCTCCTGACCTTTTTTTTTTATTGAACACGCTTGGTTAAATTGGTTAAATATTCCAACATATTGTATCCTAAATGTGGTGCTGTGTATCAGGATGATAATGCACCAATACCAGCAGCAAGGCTTCTACAAATTGTCACGAATGTGCTCAATATTTTCAAGTGGAATGTTTCACAAAACAGTAAATAAAAAAAAAATAACAATAACAATGATCAAACAAACAAACAAAAATTATTAGATCGTAAAAAAGTTAGAGTGTAGTTAAAAGAGGCATCTTCAGGCACCTTTCCTAATCATTAAATGGTAAGCAGGACATCCTTCATTCTTGCAAACACACACCTGAACACCTGAAGAATTGTGTCTTACTAAGAGTTTCTTGCAGGCTCCATTCCATGATCTTCATTAGAGCGGACATGTTCTGCCACAGCAAGAACTACATGCGGTTCACTGATTATCCAGGTGTAATTAAAACTCAGCATTGATTATGTAGACTGATTGAGGTAATTAATATCCTCTCAGCAAAGTGATGAACTACTCTAAGAAAGCATACTCCCTCACAACAATGCAACAATCTACATCCTTGATCTCCAAATTACAGAGAGGGGAATGTGTAGGGGTGAGCTTGATTAGAACGCTTTCCTCATAATAACTTTCAGACGCTTTTCAAATCACATTAAGTAAATGAACACCGCAGATCGTTCGACTTTAATGCAACTCCATACAGCTGGAGGAATTAAACCGCTCTCGCGATGATGGATATTGGTTGTTTTAGCCTCTTTTTTGGGGTTGGCTTGGGTAATCTGAATTAACATGCATTAACCTTTCCCTAAGCACTTCAGGGAACTCCATATTCAGAAGGGTCCAGCAGGCATAAACTCCATCGCCAATGAATGCATGGCCACCTGTTCTCCTCAACATGCGGAACGGACTCTGGATTTGTATTCAACAGCCTCAGACTGCACCAAAAGCTCGACGATTCATTAATCATTCAGAGGATCTGCAGGTGTAAGCCATTCACATGAACTATGACTGACTGTAAAAGCCGTGGACAGAAAGTCAAGGACGGTTCAGAAAGGCATCCATGGGGCACATGTAGACTTGAATCAACAGGTTGGCTCCCAACCAGAGTATGTGAGAGATGAAAGCAGAGTTGGGAAAATCAGAAGCCCTGAAGCGCATATGCAGAGCTTTCTTTTTTCATTTAGTGGACTGTGTTCGGTTCCACTCCAAAATTGCTGCAGTAGCTCTCCAACACAACTGGTAAACCTCTATTCATGGCCAAAAAAATGCAGTAGCATGGACCAGAGCAACACAGCACATAAACGAACACAAACTAGGTTGCAAAATGCAGTGTTGACAATCTACACAATAAGAAATATTATTAAATAACAGTAAACTCATACAGTAAACTCAGTAAATCACATTAATTATTCAAAAACTCTCCATCCATCCATCTACAATATTTTCAACTGCTTATCCAGGACCGTGTTGTGAGGGCAGCAGTCTCAGGAGTAAACCCCAGACTTCCCTCTCCCCAGAATCTTTCTCCAGCAGCTCCCCCGGGGGGATCCCAAGGTGTTTCCATGCAAACTGAGAGACATAGTCCTTCCAGCATGTACTGGGTCATCCCCAGGGCCTTCTCCAAGTGGAACCAGCCTGGAACACCTTCCTATGTTGGCGCCAGGAGGCATCCAAAACAGATGCCTGATCAAACTTAACTGGCTTCTTTCAATGTGAAGGAGCAGCGGCTCTATTCTGAAAACCACCCAGGTCACCACAGCAGAATGAGCCGCCAACTATTCCAGCAAATGTTTCATGCAGCGGATGCCCTTCCAGCTGCAACCCAGTACTGGGAAACACCCATACACACTCATTCACACACACACACACACATTATGGCCATAGATCGTGTCTTTGGACTGTGGGGGAAACACCAGCACCCAGAGGAAACACACGCGAACACGAAAAGAACATGCAAACTCCACACAGAAATGCCAACTGGCCCAGCTGGGACTCAAACCAGCGACCTTCTTGCTGTGAGGTGACAGTGCTAACCACTGAGCCACCGCGATGCCTGGAAATATTTTTTAGACATTTAGATTTTTTTAAACAGTTGAGCGGAAACACCCGAGCTGGCTTATCAAAATCCATAGTCACCCTAAATAAGGTCAATTAAGTTTAAAGGATGCAATTAAGTGTAACCTGCAAGTGAGTGCAATTGACATGCTTACATTAAGTTTACACATAACCACCATTGTAAAATATATGACTTAAAAGTACAACTATGAAAGTCTAAGTCTTTTCAAAGATTGTGGGTACTAAGAATTGTGGATTTTTGTTGTGAAAGTCTTCCCTTCTGTATTGTACAGTAAGTAAGAAATAAGTTACATGGAAGACTGCATACTTATAATAAACCATTGTGCCCTCTTCCAAATGTGTGGTATACACTAGCTGACAAACATCTTGTCGCCTATCCAAGTTTTAGGACCAACAAATAATAATTTGACTTCTAGTTGATCATTTGGTATCAGAAGTGGCTTATATGAAAGCCAAAGGCCTCTAGATTATGCTTATTTTACCAAAATAAAATATGATCATGCCTTGGTTTTTTAGGACAGTAAGGTTTGACTTTGCTTAGACAAAAGTCTTATCATTTAACAGAAATAATGCACAGTATAGAATATACAGTCATGGTGCAGTGGGAAAATAATAAATATTGTGTATGACTCCCATGAGCTTGGACGACTGCCTCCACACATCTTTGCAATGACTCAAATAACTTCATTCACAATCCATAAAGTCATCTGGAATGGCAAAAAGTGTTCTTGCAGGACTCCCAGAGTTCATCAAGATTCTTTGGATTCATCTTCAATGCCTCCTCCTTCATCTTACCCCAGACATGCTCAATAATGTTCATAACTGGTGACTGGGCTGACCAATCCTGGAGCACCTTCTTTGCTTTCAGGAACTTTGATGTGGAGGTATGAGAAGGAGTGCTATCCTGCTGAAGAATTTGCCCTCTCCTATGGTTTGTAAAGCAGAAATCTCTTAATACCTCAGGCTGTTGATGTTGCCTTCCCATCTGCAGATTTCTCGCACGCCCCTATATTGAATGTAATCCCAAACCATGATTTGTCCCTCACCAAACTTGACTGATTTCTATGAGAATTTGTGATGATTGGGATGCAGTTCAACAGATGATTCATCGAAAAAAAAATCTACCTTCTACCACTTTTCCAAATGATCAACTAGAAGTCAAGTTATTAGTTTTTGCTCTTACAACTGGGATCGACGACAAGACTTTTGTCAGGTAGTGTATTCACAATACCAAAGAAGGACATCATTATTTAGTGTTGCCAAATTGGACAATTAATATACAATTCAAATGATGTCACATGCATGTGATTATTGGCTGTTTTAGAATGTTGGTCATCTAGTCAGAATTACTGAACCATAACTACTCCGCATGTCAGTGTAAAAAACAAATGACGTCAATACAGAGGATGACTAACAGAGACATAAATCATACATGCTGTAAACCTGAAGCAGAGAGACCGTGATCAGGAGAGCCAGAAATAGGTCAGGATGAGCCTCTGCTCTCTTTAATACATTCAACCCTTTCAATAAATGATAAGTGTCAATTTCGAGACCTCCAGCGTCTCATAAACTCATGGCAAGGATCAGTCTCTCCAATATGAGCGCAGATTAAAGTTTAAATGGGAAGCTCACACCGCACCTGAAAATCCATGACCACAGAATCCTGGAAAAAGCAGAGGTGCATTCTGGGAGATGCTGGGATATTGTTTTTTTTGACTGCACAACTACATAAATACCATCAAAATCAGCCTCTTCTACATCTGACTCAACTTACTGGAGTTTACAGTGTGCACACTCTTAAAATGCTGAGAAGCTACTGTAAATTCAACTTAAGGGCAGGATATACTTAAAGCACAAGCTGGTGTGTGCTAAAGCTTGATTTTGGGTTCATTTGTGGAGCCTGTTAAATCCAACTTTCTGGAATAGTTTTGCTCTGGTTGAACTTTGAACTATTCATACATTGCGGTTATGCTGATCACTTTTCAATCTGACAGAAACATGATTAATCACAACTCTGTTTATTTGATTATTATTGTAGAATTGCACATTTTTCTAAAGCATTTTTGCATAAAATGATTTGTAAAGTTCTGAACCCTAAAAGTTTGTTCATTTTTGTATTAAGGATTAATCAGGATTAAATTGTACATTTAACAACAGATTTAGTGTAATGCAGTGTGAATCTGCAGAAGTCAAGCAAATTGTTTGTGGAAGCTATACATTTGTTGATATATACAGTTGAAGTCAGAATTATTAAACCCCCTGAATTATTCGCCCCCCTGTTTATTTTTTCCCCAATTTCTGTTTAACGGAGAGAAGACTTTTTCAACACATTTCTAAACATAATAGTTTTAATAACTCATTTCTAATAACTGATTTATTTTATCTTTGTCATGATGACAGTAAATAATATTTTACTAGATATTTTTTAAGACACTTCTATACAGTTTAAAGTGACATTTAAAGGCTTAACTAGGTTAATTAGGTTAACTAGACAGGTTAGGTTAATTAGGTAAGTTATTGTATAACAATGGTTTGTTCTGTACACTATCGAATAAAATATATAGCTTAACCTCCTAGGGCCCGAGTGTCCACATACGTGGACAGCATATTTTAAGCTCTTAAGTGGCTATTTAAAATACTTCGAATGTTTTATATTTTGTTACAGACATACAGTGTCATCCTGCAACAGTTTTGCAGCATATAAATGTCCCAAACCCTATTTTTAACTGTCCAAAATGGGAAAAAAAAATTGTTTTTACTCTCTGATAGTCAAAGCAAGTTCAAAAAGAAATTCTATGTTAAATATGCATAAAAGAAAATTCGGGAAAAGTGTTTTATGTAAATTCGGACCACGAGTCCACATATATGGACATCATTTTTCTCTAAAAGATGATACTTAGATTTTTATTCTAATTAGGTTCTAATAAGCCCAAATAGCAAAGAAAAAAAATGCATGTAAAAAAACACCTTGTGCCTTAAGAGGTTAAAGAAGCTAATAATTTTGACCTTAAAATGGTTTTTAAAAAATTAAAAACTGCTGAGCCAGAACACACTAAGCTTATGACAACCGACATTAACCAGATGAGAGGCGATGTGTAGAACAAACCAAACCAACTAGCCAGACCAATGTTGACTGACGTCCTGATTAAGTACAATGGTTGACCATCAACTTGGTTGACTGTATCACACAAACGTTCATACAAATGTTCATACCTTCATAGAGCCAGTCGGTTAGGCCATTGAATATCACACCCTCCTTCCCGGTAGAAACAAGACGAATGGATCTGTTCTCCACTGTGGCCCGGTAGTAGATGTTATTCTCGAATATAAAGATCTAGAGAAATAAACACAAACACAAACACAACGCAATCAAATTCTGATGGGTAGGCCAGGAGGACCGTACTGCTGATGACATTTGCAGTATGAATGGAGAACTTTAAACGGGTCATATCATGCAGCTTTTATTATTACATTTTTTTTCCCTGAAGTCCTTTTATAATGGTAGTAAGTTTTGTTCGCCCTCTCTCTGACCCCTTTGCAGCTGTAACACTGGTTTCATTTTTTTTTTTGCTCACTCACAGAGTCAAAAATAGCTGGCTACTGCCTTGTTATGCTTTTTATAACTTCATGTGATTATGTAGTGTATAATAGAGATGTTTGTGAAAGTAAACGGTCTGCTAAGCTATTGTCTCTCAAACAAAAGATCTGATTAGGAGTCAGTAATTTCAGTCTTTCTTGCTGCATAAAAACACAGAGTTTTTTGTGACACATTCTGACTCCAGACTCATCACATATTGACATTCGGCCAGGACCCCTTCTCTTCACTATTTTACTCCTGGTTAGCCCACTGGTATTATTTTAAGACATGTACTGTAGGTTGTCGTAAATGAGAAACCTTTGGTGTCTAATGGCTGAATAAGATCAGCTTTCCATCATATCCAAAAGCACACATTGTTTCATTGTCAGCCAATTCCTTTTTAGGTCATAAGGGCTGATCCCGATTTCTGCTCTTGGGTACATTGGTAACACTTTAAAATATAGGAAACATAGTTCATTTTAGTTAATGCATTAGCTAAAAGGAACAAACAATGAATGATACATTTATTACAGCAGTATTTACTCATGGTAATGTTATTTAAGGGCTGTCTGGAACACTCAATTCTGCTTGGTCAGTCATAACATTCAAAGGTATGTTATTCCCAATTAATAAACGCTGAATAACACAGACTCATCCGGGAACTTCGAATCCCCTTGACCGTTGAATTACCTTGACTTACATTACCTTGACTTTTGACTGTTTGTCACAATGAATGAATAGTATGTAAGTTAGTCTATTCTCCATTTAAACAGATTCATTTCTGCCAGATTTGTGTTTTTGACTGTTTAGTGCCATCTTGTGGCTAAATAATGTGCAGGTTAGTGTATGCTCCATCAGCTGTGTTCAGCTGTTTTAGTTTCTGTCAGCTTTGGTGTTTTATTAAGTAATTGAAAAACTATTATGGCTCAGAAAAATGTTCAGAATAACTAAAACAACCTCCTGGATGTACTTTATTTCTAACCTAAGAAGCACAGTGATTGATTTTAATAATGAATTAGTAAATGTTGAACTATGATTTGAAATTGCTGTACAAGCATTGTTCATAGAGAGACATGTAACATTAACTACATGTCCAGTATTGTAAAGTGTTAACATTTAACCCTTGTGTACTATTGTATTGTGTATTGACTACCCTTTTGTTATGTTTGTCGCTGTTTTTGCCCCATTGACTTCCATTATAATGACATTTTTTGACTGTAAAACCCTGACAGCATATATAGCTACTACCTGACAAAAGCCTTGTCATCGATCTCATATAAGAGCAACAAATAATAACTTGGCTTCTAGTTCATCATTTGGAAAAGTGGCAGAAGGTAGGATTTACATTGAATCATCTGTTGAACTGCATCCCAATCATCACAAATACTGCAGAAGACCTATTGGAACCCACATGGACCCAAGATCCTCACAGAAATCAGTCAAGTTTGGTAAAGGAAAAGTCATGGTTTGGGGTTACATTCAGTATGGGGATGTGCTAGAGGTCTGCAGAGTGGATGGCATCAACAGCTTGAGGTCTCAAGACATTTGTGCTGTCCATAACATTAAAAACCACAGGAGAGGGCAAATTCCTCAAAGCAAAGAACGTCAAGGCGCTCCAGGATTGGTCAGCCCAGTTACCAGATATGAACGTTATTGAGCATGTCTGGGGTAAGATTAAGGAGGAGGCATTGAATAAGAATCCAAAAAATCTTGAGAGTCCTGCAAGAACGCTTTCTTTGCCATTCCAGATAACTTTATTAATAAGTTATTTGAGTCATTGCAGAGATGTATGATGCAGTTGTCCAAGCTCATGGGAGTCAAACACAATATTCATTATTTTTCCACTGCACCATGACTGTATATTCTATACATTATTTCTGTTAAGTGACAAGAATTTTATCTAAGCAAAGTCACCCCTTACTGTCCTAATTAAATAATTAAAAATCAAGAAATTATCATATTTTATTTTGGTAAAATAAGCTTAATCTTGAGGCCTTTGCCTTTCATATAAGCCACTTCTGATACCAAAATGATCCACTAGAAGTTAAGATATTATTTGTTGTTCGTAAAACTTGGATAGGCGACAAGACTTTTGTTAGTTAGTGTAATCATGCATTCTTGTTTGTTGGTGGTTTTCCCTGTTGGGAAGAGGTAAATCATAATTTTCACTGTTGATTATCAGTTGGCAGCCTTAACCCTTTAGCTAGGCCTGTGCAAAATACATAGTTTCTGGCTTTTATGTGGAGTTCTATAGAGTAAACCAGCAGATTATAGTGTGTGTGCATAAATACACTTACTATGTTCACTATGTTCTGAGCTGAGCTGCTTATTTTGATTTCTCAGACATATCAAGATAAATGTGCAAAGGCAAATGCACACTCCGTATATACATAATACTCCATATAGAAGGCAGAAAATAAGCTTTTTTGCACAGAAGGGTGTGCACACACGGATTAAACCAATCAGTTACGACCTGTAAGTATTATAGTACGTATATTTTAGGAAAATCAATACTCAACTTCCAAATCTTTTTTTAAAGCTGAACCCTTGCTTGAGCATGAGAGTCCAACAATGTAACAATGTAAAAAACTCATGAAAACACCATTAGACCCACTCTTACAAACACCATAATTGGTAATTGTTACAGATTAGCATCGAATGCTGAAATGTGCCCATACTGTATCTGATGAGATCAATCTTTCATTCCCTGATTTCTATTAGGATTCTTCTCAAGCATCCACAGGGCAGCAGTTGCCGCAAACAGAACCAGCACAAGATTTAGTTGAACCTTTGAACAATGTGTGTTCATCTGCTTTTCAGTATTAATCCTATTTATCCTACTCTTACCTTGATTTAATATGTCTATCTAAAAGTTTAATGTTTGCATTTTCTAAATAAATCATGTTTTTTTTTTTTTTTTACACAGGAGAGGTTATTGGATGTGTTCATAGTACATCAAGGACATGGAGCTAAGGCAGATTCAAAGGTGTCTTTTCATTTAACTTACAAACCTTTAACACTTTTTTTTTCCTTTTGCGTGTCAGTATCCAAGCCAAGATCATCTCTGAACTATTCACCTCTTATCTTCATTCATTAAAAGACCTCCACATCAACCCTTAAAATAACCTCCACGCTCAAAAAATGAAAAGAAACACATGCTTAAGGTCACAGAAGAAGGTCCCCATGGAGAATGACAGAACAGTCAAAAAGAGAACGCACAAAAACCAAAAGCCTCTAAACATGTATAAAATATCGGGCTGGCAGCAACAATATATGCTTATGATGATTTATTAATTGTAAACTTTCAAACTTTACAATTAATAAATCATCATAAGACAATAACTATAGACAATAGTTTTACCAAATTTAGAACAATCGGGACATTATTACACTGTAAAATATACTAGATTCCACACAATCGATTTGTGCTGGGACAACATGAATTAATTAAGTTAACTTATTAGTTTTTGCAAATTCAAGTTTATTTTATTCAGCTCATTTTAGATAAGTAGTTTGAACAATAAGGAAAGTAATATTTTGAGTGTACTATTATTATTATCATTATTATTATTATTATTAATAGTAGAAGTAGTAGTAGTAGTAGCAGCAGCAGCAGTAGTAGAAGTAGTATTTCACACCTGTAGATCAAATGTTTGGTTCCGATACAGGGATTAAAATTGTTACAAGGTTTAGTTTTATTCTTGGTGCGTTTCGCTTTCACACGGCAAAGTTTCTAAACGGATTAAAATAGTTAAACAAGTCACGTGCGAGTAAACTTTCCTCACATTGGTCAGAGTTCAGGGTTTATTTTTGGCTAGAATTATGCATTATAGGCTTAAATTATAGAGAGAAATAACAGATGAAGTGAGACTGCAGTCAGATCATGAAGCAGATCAATGTTGATCTTTCTTTCAAGGTGTCAGTGCAGAAATGAACAAAACAATAGGCCTAATACAAAATATTATAAGATTAAAATATGGAAAAATGATCAGATGGTAATTTCTGTCAATTTTCCTAAAGGATGAACAACTCTCGTTAATATTTCAGCATGCTTTCACTATTGTATTCGACATGAAACGCACATTTATCAGTAGGAATGACATCCCGCTCTACTCATAATTCTCTCTTCATATAGCTGTATATATGGCCATTACATAAAAATTACACACTGTGATATAGCCTGATTCGTTAGTTCGTTGGATCGGTTTGCTTTCTCACTACAATTGATCCGCTCCAGAGTTCGCTTCAATTGAGCCAAGACCACCTCATTCAGGCGATCTGGGACCAACGGATTTGGTGTGGATCCGAGTGCAATTGCGGGTTTCACATATGCCAAACGAACCGCACTAACTGGCCAAATGAGACAGGTTCCGAAACAAATGTCTAGGTGATAAAGCACCTTAAAACAATTACTGTTTGTCAATTATTAGTTTCTGTATTTTGTAATTCACAAGTGTTTTCCATTTATTTACGGTTGTGAATTGCATTATGGGAGCTTGATTTCTACTCTGTCAACTTTTGATGGTGGCAATTCAACTCTGCAGGTTAACAAAGTGACTTTTATTGACATTTTAGTAGTTTGAAATTATTTTACTGGCAGTTTATTACAAGGTTTTTGTAATGTAATACACAACACCAACCCAGACAATATATCACTTTAAACGATAAAAAATAATAATAAAAGTCACTTTTTTAAACTTTTCAAAATTAAAATTTGTTGGAGGAAAGATCGACGTGCCATAATGCAATTCGTAAGCATAAATAAATGGGGAAAAATAAAAAACATGAATCACAAAATACAAAAAAATTATTTTCTGGATATCTTCTTTTTGGAATCTTTTTTTTAGTTTTCCTTGTATTATTTTTTAGTCATACGTTCAGCCATAATTTCAATCTTTTCTCAATCAAACACATCAATGATTTGCTTGCACATTCTCTATTAAAAAAATGAACAAATTACCCATTGTTTTTCAGCTAAGCCCCTGTTGTCCTCTGAGAAATCTATATTCCCAGATAGGAATGTCTGTGATTGCAGTATTGTATTGTTTTCTCTGTGATTCTCATTTACTTTGACCTTCGTCAGATCCTGTAATTAAAGCTAATTTACTTGCTGTGCAACTTTATTTAACATTTTTTGCCAACATTAAGGGTAAAGGAACAGTTGGTTGTTCTAATTATGCTACTAATTAGTTCCCTTAATGATATGAATAAATAGAGTATATTACACTTTGTTTATTTATTTTTTGGAGTAGTGTGTTAATGCTATAGTGTGAGGACTTTAAACACTCAGAACACTAATAAATCAGTTTTATTTAGAGTTCAATCCCAAAAAAATTGTGACAGTATGGAAAATGCAAATAAAAAAAGAAAGTAGTGATTTCTAAATTTACTTTGACTTGTATTTCATTGCAGACAATACAACAAACATTAGTTAACAATAACATTAGTTAGTTGGGGTTGTAGTAATCTGACCTTTGATGCCAATTAACCATATATTTTGAATGCCTTCATTTAGAGCTCATTATATTTATTTCAATAAGAGCAGAGGGCTGGATTTGCCAAAAAATATTGGCACCAGGACAAGCTGCTGGTCAATACTCCTGAATATATATCTGACTGTCATCAGTATGTGTGAATGTACTCGTAAACCCACTGCTGGCTGCAGAAAGGGGTCTAGGTCCTATAACATTAAGTATTATGAATCCATTTTTTTTTTCCTGTTTGAGAAAAAAATATGTACTTCTGCGAGCTGACTCAACTCAAATCAATGAAATCACAGAGTCCTTGTGGTCCAATTGCATCATGAACATCTTTTTTTTAGCTGATGTTTTACTGGGAGTTCATGCACTGCACTGAATGTGAGGGGTGTCGATATATCAGAAAGACTACTGACAGTGGACTAGCTCAGGAGAAGCATTGATTTGTAATCTCTCTTAAACACACTGGCCACTTCAGACCACACTGGGTGACACACACTGATTTATTCAGGTGTGCTTGAGGAACAGTAAACAAAGTGCACTCAGAGTATACGTTAAAGGGAGTGAAACATAAAGGATTTTTAGGAATTTCGATAAAAATTTCAGCTGATTTTTGACTTTCACGCATAACTAATAGCATATGTCCAATTATTGTGAAATAGAAGTGCTTAATTGCATGTGCATTTACAAATATTAATAGTACTGTACATTTTCCAAAACAAAAAGCTCTATTCTCTTACTATATAAGATGATATATTATTAATGTATAATATATAAGAAATATTATATTATTACTGCAATAAAATTCCTTTATAGATGTGCTTAAGAACTACAATATAAAAAGCACATTAATAATGTCTATATGTCAGACCGACTAGTTTTTCGCGATTCCGCGATTGCTGAATACAACGCAAAATCAACAAAAAGTTGCACATTTTTGTGATCTTGCAAAGTTCTTAATTAAACGCTAACTTGCCTAAATTATCCTAACCTGCCTAGTTAACCTAATTAACCTAGTTAAGCCTTTAAATGTCACTTTAAGCTGTATAGAAGTGTCTTGAAAAATAGCTAGTCAAATATTATTTACTGTCATCATGGCAAAGATAAAATAAATCAGTTATTAGAAATGAGTTATTAAAACTATTATGTTTATAAATGTGTTGAAAAAAAATCTTCTCTCCGTTAAACAGAAATTGGGGGAAAAAATAAAATCCGTCTGAAATTTTCCTCTAAAATGAGCATTTTTATCTGGCTCCTGTGTGTATCTTCAGTAATATCACTTTTCTGGCAAAGAATAAGTCCTTTTCCTGGTCTTCAAAGTGAAATATCTCAACATAAACAAAGGAGGCTGAAAAAAATGTTTAATTTTGATGGAAATTTCAGAAGGCACTTTTTCAGAAGGTTTTTGCTTCTGAACTCTTCATATATAAATATATATTTTAATGGCAAAATTGTCTGAAATATTGTTCTAGATGTGACTGTTGATATGAAACAAGATATATTTTTATTTCCGTGCGCAGTGCGGTTCGGCAATAGTTACCTTCGGTTCCCTCACGCGACACTGGTTCTTTTTTTTTACACAATTTTGCCGGCAAAAGTAAAAGAAAAGTTCACACACAGCAAAAAAATCTGTGTACATTTAACTCAATTTGAGTTTAACTTAACACTCCTTGGGTGTACATATGACTCCCTCCATTTTGGAGTTAAAGTAACACTTTCTAAAGTGTGAAACTTGTACATTACTCTCAGAGTTCATTTCAACACAGTAAGAGTTTATTTTTACATCGGACTGGAGTGTGTGTTACCCTTCAAAGTGTTAATATATTACCTTTTATCCTATATTATCAATTGATGTGTGTGACAGATAACAGTGATCAAATATGTTGAAAATAGTTTTAATTTATTAAATGTTCATTAATCTTTTTAGAAATAATTTCAATACATTCAACTCTTTGCATTTTAAAATGCAACAAGACATGTTTCAAGTTTAAGTAAAACACACTGGTTTGATCACTGTTTGTCTGAAAGAACCGGTTAGAGTAAAAAAAACTGGACTTCCCATCACTTGTGGGAAATACACTGCATTTTGGGTTAAAAGTTTTCACACTCGTGGATTAAAATGTACTCTGGTTTTAACACTGAACAGCACCAAAAAACAATCACACTGTATATTTAACACTGGAATTTTTGCTGTGCACGTGTGAGGGAGCTGCTTTGTTTATTTATGTAACACAGCCATACGTCTTGCTTTTTGCTTGCATGCTTGTGTTAATATTTTACACTATAAGAGTTTGCTAATTAACACTCTCTAAGTGTTGATTATGTTAACTCTTTCAAAAGAACAGCGGTGACCACTGGTGCAGTGTTGAAAAATTGACCTAAGAGTGTTAAAACATAACACTAACCGATGTTCAGATAATCCTTTGTGGAGTTAATATTTTACACTGTAAGAGTTTGCTAATTAACACTCTCTGAGTGTTGATAATAACTCTTTCAAAAGTGTTATTTCAACACTTTTATAGTTGTTCCCATATAAACTCTGAGGAAGTGTTAAATTTAACTCTAAGGTAGTCAAATATACTAAAATTTGCAGTCTAGGTTCCCTCAAAACACACAGGCACACACAAGATGGACTTCCAGTGTGGTTTATAATTTTCTTATAATAATAAATTCATTTTGTTAAGTTTTGAATTTGTCAACTCATTATTTCCTATATATGGCTTTTGTGCTTTTACATAATATGAGTTGGTGAACATATTCAAGAGCGTACACAGACTGGGAGCATTTTAGATTGTACTGTATGTAGTGGGCTGCTCTGGCCCAAAATGCCAGGGCCGATTTTTTGTCCCAGTCCAGCCCTGGTATGGATCACCATAAATTCATTCGAATTAAAATCTCAAACCCAACCCAAGCTTTATAATAAGGGGTTTAAACACACAACCTCAATTCATTTGCTTGGCTAGAACACAATGGCTAGAAATGTCCAATGAGTTCTAATGTTGTTTTCAAAACTCTATAAAAGGCAGCTGTATGAGAGTGTGAAAGTCTCAAGGTAACTTTAAAAATAATAACAGGGACGCAGTGTGAATATTATAAAAGAAAGCAATCTCCATAAACATCTGTGATTCGATATCCATTTTAGTCTATGAAATGTTTGGTCGTCAATGGAGAGAAATTCCTTTCAGATACGGACTATAAAAGCCGGAGCAAACAAATAAAGAAATATTCAGAATCATTCTTCTGCCAGGCCAATGAAAAAGCGCAGCCCATGAATACATGATGAGCCGAGTTAATTTCAGTTCAAGGTGTTCCAAACTGACAGCTCATCTATATTAGAAAGAAGTCGAGATTCTCAAAACAAGTTGTTGTCTGAGGTGAGAGTTTTATGCAGTGTACATTTAAATATGCATCACAAGATTTGCGATGGCTTGTTTGGCATGGGCACATCTAGGACAGCATTGAATGACAGCGTGTCCTAATTATTTAGTATCACACACTCAAAGTCTCTGAGACGAGCCGAGCTCTCTTACTCTTGAAATCATAAATTCGGCATTTTGTGCATCTGTGCGTGCCATAAACCACTGAGATTATTTCTGAGATGAGAGGGATAGAGGCGGAGGTGGAGTCCTGTGATTTACTTATGCTGTTGGTTATTTTTTGCTCCATTTAAAGGATTTAAAGTGAGCGAAGCAGATATTTTAAACCGTTTTTAAAAACATAAGTAAGTTGAAGGAGAACATTGACGTTTTATTGACGAGATACTTAACCAAAAAAGCTAAAAAAGTGTGGCTCTAATGATGCGAACCATACATATATTTTAAATGTGTTTCAAAAATCACATACTGTATATTGGCAAGATATTGTGTGTGCTTAGAGAATATATTCCATATCTCCATACAATTTACTATGTCAACTCTACATTTAGGCCTCACAAATCCTATGTTACAAGAAAGTCTAATGAAAATTGATGAGAGTTTGGCTGATAGCCTGTATAAGGTTTATAACAAGAAAATGGCTACAGTTTGAAGTACCTCAAATTAGTGATGGAGAAGTGAAGATGAAGAGGCTAACAACGAATCTATGGTTACAGTCTCAGAAATTTAATGAGACATGGAATAAATGGGTAGAATATACATTTTTTTCATTAAGGCCAACATTAATATAGAGTCAAGAATAGTTAGAAAGACAACTTTCTTTTATTTATGAGAGAACATAAGGAAAAATGACATAAAGAACAGCTAAATGAAGATACCCACCTACCCCAAGTAAATTTGAACACTTAAGGTGAACCATCCTTAAAGTTTCATCTGTATGTATTTATGGAGAAAAAAAGAAAATGAAACTTGAGCACAGATTTGGTACCACAGAATGGGCTAAAAAAAATTGGATTAGCAACTGAAATTTGTTTTTCATTTTCAATTATTTATTTTTTTATTGCATACAGGTTACTTTATATAAACCCATATCCTCATATCTTTGAGTTCTTAATGTTATTTACTTTTTAATTTTTCCACACTTGATTATCATGTTTATTTGTTTCGTATATCCAATGTTAAAAGCTATGTGTACCATTCATCTGTAAGTAAATTTGGAAATTTATGCAAAACAAATAATACAAACGAATAAATGAGTAAATAAATAAATTAATTAATTAATAAACTAAATAAATAAACTAATAAATAAATAAACCAACAAACAAATAAATAAATAAACAAACAAACAAACTAATAAATAAATAACACACAAATAAATAAACAAACACACAAATAAATAAATAAGTAAATAAACACATAAACAAATAAACCCACAAACAAACAAATAAGTAAATAAGCAAACAAACAAACAAACAAATAAAAAATAAATAAAATAAATAAATAACAAAAATACTTTAATGATTATTATGTTTATTTGTTACGTATATCCAATGTAAAAAGCCCTGTGTACCATACATCTAGAAGTAAATGAAGAGTTCGGATGCAAAAACCTCTAAGTGCCGTATGAAATTTCCATCGACATTTTTTTCAGCCTCCTTTGTTTATGTTGAGATATATTATTTTAAAGACCAGGAAAAGGACTTATTCTTTGCCATAAAAGTGATATTACTGAACACACACAAAGGAGACTGATAAAAATACTCATTTTATAGGAAAATTTCAGACGGCATTTAGAGGTTTTTGCATCTAAACGCTTCAAATGTAGAAATTTCTGCAAAAAAAAAAAAAAAAAAAAAATATATATATATATATATATATATATATATATATATATATATATATATATATATATATATGTATGTTGAATATCAATATCAACAACACAATAATATATGAAACAAGGCGGACGATATATCAAAATTTCATAAAAACTGACCTAAGCACCATTGTGAAAACAGTCAGTGTTAAATACATTTAAAGAAAGTGGGTGAGGGATCGTCTTCACAGCATATTCACACCATAATAGACAGCAGCAGGTCTATCAGGAAGCACAGATCTGATATTCTGACACAAATCTGATTTGTTTTCATAGAGCATGTTTACACTCATTGAAAACAAACCGAGTGTGTTGACACCAATACCTTGCCAAGATGAGAAATTAACTAAGAAATGCATCTGTTTGTTTACGAGTACAGGTGCATCACTGTGAGGCGTAACCACTATTCGGAAAGTACAAATACACATTTGGATGCTCACCTGCAGCTGCCTGTCAGTCGCAAATTAAACTGAGTCAGCTCTTGCACTACTGATACTTTCCTGTTTTTATTTTAGAGACTCGATACCAAAATATTCATAACAATCTTCTTAAAAGGTGCTATATGTATGTTTTTGGCTCTTCTAAAACATGAACATACCATAGTATGTTTGCAGATATTTAGGAAACATGCTAAGTGAACATACGTGTTATCTGAAAAACGGGCTAAAGTCAGTTATGCTCCTTTTGAAATGCTGCGTTCTGTGTCAGAATGTCTGTCTTTGCTTTGTTCTCTATAACCAGCCCATTGTGATTTTTCCCAATATTTCAGCACTCCAGGTTGCATTGGTGAAAAACCTAACATATTTTAGTACTGGGTTGCAGCTGGAAGGGCATCCGCTGTGTAAAACATTTATGCTGGATAAATTAGCAGTTCATTCTGCTGTGGCAACCCCTGATTAATAAAGAGACTAAGCCGAAAAGAAAATGAATGACTGAATGAAAGAGTCAAAAACTTACAAACAGCACCTTTAACTAGCAAATAAATATTACAAATGTAAATGTTAGCTGAGTTAATTTCAAGCTCTGTCATAAAACATAAAAAAAATAAATATATATATATATATATATATATATATATATATATATATATATATATATATATATATATTTTTTTTTTTTTTTTTTTTTGATTTAAAGGAAGTTGGCCATAGAAATAAATTATTAATAAAGCTCAGAGTCCAGCTCAAACCTTTAGTTAAGGTTTTAATATAAAAATCGGTTGTTCTCTGTATGTGTTGGACTTCATTTTCTGATTAATCTGAAAATCTTTGCGAAAATCTGATTCTCTTTTATCGGTTATCAGTATCAGCTGAAATTGGAGCATGCATAATTATTGATATAATCTTCAAACTAAAAAAAATTATTATAAATCCTCTAATCTATTAGTGTTGTCACGATACTGGAATTCGATACCAATCAGTAATTACAGATATAGGGATAATGCAGCGTTTTAAAGCCACGAAGATCAGCTGGTCTTTATAAGCTGATATACAAGCGATCCGCTGATGAATCAACTGATCTTCACTGCATTTAAAATGCTCTAGTGTCCCTGTATCTGTAGTTACACTCAGTAAACAGCGGTAAGTTCGGTGAACCGATGAGCTTCACGGCCAATCACAGTAATTTCTGTTGAGCATGTAAACACAATGGCAAATCAGGACTGTTTAAGAACGCGCTCAACAGCGATCAAATGTTGTTTATATGAAAACTATATGAAAAGGTCACAATTTAGTGAAAAATGTGTCAAAGATAGCTAACGTTTTATTAAATAACGTATTTAAATAACGTTTAAATAAATATGTTTCTTTTAAAGTTTTATTCCTCTAAGTCATGTTAATCACAGTAAGACACCACATTAAATAATAAATAAATAAATAAATAGACAAATAAATAAATGAACAAACAAACAAAAAATCTAAATAAATAAACAAAAAACACAATAAAAATATGTATTAAATAAATAAATAAATAATAAACTAACAAATAAATAAACTAACAAATAAACAAATTAATTATTTAATTAATCAACAAATAAACATAACTAACTAAATAAAAACAAACAAACAAACAAACAAACAAACAAACAAACAAACAAACAAACAAAACAAACAAACAAACAAACAAACTATTAAATAAATAAAATAAATAAAACAAACAAACAAACAAACAAATAAATAAACTAACTAACAAATAAACAAACCTAAAAACCCATAACTAACCAACCAACCAACCAACTAAGTAACTAACTAACTAACTAACTAACTAACTAACTAACTAACTAACTAACTAACTAACTAACTAACTAACTAACTAACTAACTAACTAATAAATAAATAAATACACAAATTAATTAATTAATTAATTAATTAATTAATAAAAATAATAATAATAATAATAAAAAATAATAAATAAATAAATCATTTGTCCAAAGGTGTTTGTCCAATCACATTGTACTCATCTAATCAAAGCACTCTGTCATTTCACAAGAAGAAACTTTGCACAAACTTGAAATTTCAGACAGAATGGGAACAGAAATGCTGCACATGTTTTTAGCATGTTTTTTAAAACAAATGTGGTCTTTACCAGCTGCTGGCCTCGAGGTCCCCATCCAGCATACTGCAGGTGAGCGTTTCTCACTTCAGGTGGGTTCAGGATCCACGTTTCCCTGCGAAAGACAAGCAAAAGACATTACTAATCGACTAGTTGGTTGTTGAATAACAAATGCACTAGTTGACTATCCTGACCCAGAGAGGCAATCAATCAAACATTCTCGCCTTCAGAGGACTAACAGAGCAACATTTCCTCCACATGTGGTGCAGTGGAGTGTGTGCCAACGAATATTGATTTCATCTTGGTGTACTACACAGCCCGACACAACAGCACAGCAAATAAAGCACCTCCAGGGAATTCTTGCGGCAGGAAATCTAACAGTGATCGTACTGTATTCCCATGTGCCATTAAAGTCCTTTATTATTCCTTTATATTACATTTATAAAATAAGCAAAAGTAGCACAATTAAATTTATTTGTGTGTATCCCGCAATGGTCACATCGCAGGATTAGAATAATTATTAAAGATTAAAAGATAAATATATTATTAAATATTATTATTTTTTAAATGATTTATACAATGATGACCATGTTATTTTATATTTGATTGTTCAATTTCTGCAGAGTCCCCAGAAAACCATAAAGCAGTGTTTATTTAACTTTTACTTTTTGCTCTGCTGTATTTATATATGCTTGTAATTGATTATATTTTATACAGATGCACTGTATAGAAACAGACTTGATCATCCCAGTAAATAAAAATGAATGAAATCTTTCCAAATAGAGCTATTCAACTCATCTGGTGAAATTATATTCATATCGCAATAAATATCGCAGCAAAAAAAAATATAGAACTTTTTCCAATATCATGCAGCCCTAATAATTGAATCTGTTTTTAATTAATTAAGTTACAGTCCATTTAAAACTAGTTTTGCTCTTTCAATTCAAATTTTTGACCTAATTTTTGTCAGTAATGACATGTTACAGTTATCTCCTAGTCCCCGCATTGATTCAGCAGTCACATGCTGAAAGAGAGAGAACAAATGCGCAAGAGAAATTGCATGTGTGAATGTAAATGACATGGGAATATCTAATAGCTCATATAACATAGGGCTGTTAATTGTTTTAGGGTCTCCATTGAAACATTTCCATTGTGTTGTTAGAAAATGCAATGCATTTTCGTTAAATGTTTGCGTTGTCAAGAAATTGCAGCACGTTTTTTTTTAAAAGTGTTTGCATTATGAGGATTTTCAGCACGTGTGCTGTCAAATAGATGAAGATCTTTTCTCAATTTGCTGCCGTTTTTTGTAATTGCACGTAAATTGCAGCACGTTAAAGGGTCATGAAACACCAAAACAGATTGTTTGAGATGTTGACGATCATATATGCAGTGCTTAATTTGTGAATCGCGAGGTTTAGGAACAGATCGGGGTAACAGATCTGGCATGTACCCGAGGATGGAGAGGTGTCGAGCACGAAGAGCACAAAAGTGGGGAGCGGGGGTGTTGGTGCGGTGGATGGCGGAGGGGTGTCGCGGACGAAAGTGAGCGGGGCGGGGATGTGGCGGGACAGGGGGAAAATGGCGGTTGAGGAGGGGATCGGTAAAATGAGCTGCCGGATCAGATTTCAGATGTGCCGGATCTGGATTTGGCGTGTTCCAGCACAAATTAAGCCCTGCATATATGTGTCTCACGTTGCTAAAAACACTATTAGGACACATATATTTCACAAGAAAGTGAAAATTGGTTGTTTTTGCGTTATTTCGAGCCAATTCGTTCTTCCGGTTTGAAAAGAAATTTTGAAGCTGCATCACGGCCATGAGATCCTTGTGTAAATTCCAGCGTGTAGACTGGATGTCTGTGCCGGCGAGTACAACGTGACGTCCTTGAGCTTTCAGCATTATTTCATGAGAAAGACTTGGTTTGAACCAATCAGCGTGCTCTATTGTGAATGAGGTGCAACTTCATTAATATGCATGATAGCTTCAAAGACTATTTTTACCTGTCACAGTGTTTAGAGAGGCCCCATGTTGTGTTGCCAACAAGTGGAAGAAGAATTGTTCAGAGACATGGGTTTTCTGCGCTGCATTTATAAATGTGCCGCAACAAAGGTTTTGTTTCCATTTCCCTGCTATGAGAGCGCAGCTGGACTCATGTGTGGATTACAGTGGTCTGCTAACACGTGACAAAAATATGTTCGTAAAGAACACTTTTACCTGTGGCCAACACTGACGACCCATGTCTCCAAGCAATTCTTGTTCTTCCACTTGTTTTGGCAACACAACGTGGCATCTCTCTGCCATCTGAACACTTTAACAGGTAAAAACAGTCTTTGAAGCTATATGATGCATATTAATGAAGTTGCACCTCATTCACAATAGAGCGCGCTGATTAGTTTGAACCAAGTCATTCGCTTGAATTAATGCTGCACACTCAGAGACGTCATGATGTACTCACCGGTACAGACATCCACTCTCCACGCTGGATTACACGCAAGGATCTAATCGCCGTGACGCAGATTCAAAAAAATTTTTTTAAAGCGGAAGAACGAATTTGCTCTAACCAATTTTCACTTTTTAGTGAAATATATGTGTCCTAATAGTGTTTTTAGCAGCGTAGGACACATATATGACTGTCAACATCTAAAACAAATGTGTTTTGATGTTTCGTAATCCTTTAAAGTTACATTTAAAGGCTTAAAGGGCCACGAAACCCCCTGTCTCAGCAGGGTGTTATCACACCTCTGTTTTGAAAAAATTCAGGAAAGTTGGGCATGTCCAGCTCTGGCAGTGTGGGAGTGTCGGTGGAGGGAAAGAGGGTAGGATTTTGCATAGAAGGGCGTTTCCATTTGGGCACGCGCTTAGTTTCACAGGCAAAACAAACACACAGAGGCTGATTTGATACCGCATGGCGAATGCGAGAAAAAAAATCCTCCGCATTTCTCTGTAACTTATGTACTCGGTAGGTAGCGTCAGAAAGCCGTGTGTGTATAGACTATCCTGTCACAAAATGCAGCGAAAATCCTGCACGACGGGAATAGTTTGTGTTTACATGTTTACACTCAGAGAGCAGCATTTAAACAAAGGGCACTGCACTGCAAACACTTACCAAATCTGTAGACAGACAATCAAACTGGAGCTGTGTCTTTTTATTAAAAGGAGACGAGCAGCAAATCGGGATTTCACCATTTCCAGATGAGAAAAAGCTCTCGGGTAAAAATGTTCCTTACAAACGCTTTTCTGTCGCATGCACTGTAATCCACACGTGAGTCCAGCAGCTCTCTCATAGAGGGAAAATGAAAACAAAACCTTCGTTGCAACACACTAATAAACGCAACACCTACGACTCTTGTCTTGAAATTCTTGTACTTTCACTTGTTTTGGCAACACAACGTGGCGTCTCTCTGCCGTCTGAACGCTGTAAACTGGTAAACAGTCTCCGGGGCTATCATGCATATTAATGAAGTTTCACGTCATACACAATAGAGCGCGCTGATTGGTTTGAAGCACGTCTTTCTCATGAATTAATGCCGCACACTCAGAGACGTCACTATGTCCTCGAAAAGACAGACAGCCATTCTCCACTCTGGATTTACACCTATGTATCTCATGGCCGTGACGCAGCTTCAAAAATTCGTTTTAAACCGGAAGAACGAATTTGCTCAAAATAACGCAAAAACAACCAATTTTCACTTTTTAGTGCAATATATGTGTCCTAATAGTGTTTATAGCAGCGTGGGACACATATATGACTGTCAACAGCTCAAAAAATGTGTTTTGGTGTTTCGTGACCCTTTAACTAGTTTAATTAGGCAAGTTGGGATAATTAGCCAAGTCTTGTATAATGATGGTTTGTTCTGTAGCCAACTGAAACAAAATATTGCTTAAGAAGGCTAATAATATTGACCTTAAATGGCTTTTTATTCTAGCTGAAATAAAACAAATAAGACTTTCTCCAGAAGGAAACATATATATAATTTGAAATACTATGTAAATCTCCTTTCTCCATTAAATACCACTTGAGAAATATTTAACAAAGAATAAATATTTCTTAAGAGGGCTAATAATTTTTCCCTCAAGTTAATCTCCAAAACTTTTGGTCACTGATAGTCACTTTTAAAAAAATCATGATTACAATTATGACCAAAATAACTGTGATTATGTTTTTCCCCATAATTGAGCAACCCTAATATAACATGTTAGCAGCTAATTAACAATATAATTATAGTTAATTATTAGATAATTATAAATCAAAAAATAAACAAACACCACAAGTAAACGTCTCTTCCGTATACTACACGCGCCTCTCTGTAGGATCTCTGTAGAATTCCGGATATTGATTTTATCTCGTGTACAACACAGCCCAACACAACTCACGAGCGAATAAAGCACCATAAGGGAATTCCGACAGCAGGAAATCTAACAGTGATAGTATATCCCTGTGTGCTGTTAAATCCAGCCAGGGCAGCGGCTCCAGTGCTGTGTCAGCATCAGTTCCGTCTGACAGAGCTCATAAATATAGATGCTTTATCCTGCTGCCACTGGGCACTGCAGCTCCAAAAAAATTACAGGTGACACCAGCTGTACAGTTGAAGTCAGAATTATTAGCCCTCCTGAATTATTAGCCCCCCAAATAATTATATATTTTTTTTCTCCCAATGTACAGTGCTCAGCATATATGAGTACACCCCTCAAATCTATCTTTTAAATTCATATTTTTAATAGGAAGCTTTGCAATATTATATTTGTGCATATATAGTTGAAGTCAGAATTATTAGCCCCCCTTTGAATTTTTCTTTTCTTTTTTAAATATTTCCCAAGTGATGTTTAACAGAGCAAGAAAATTTGCACACTATGTCCGATAATGTTTTTTTCTTCTGAAGAAAGCCTTATTTGTTTTATTTGGCTAGAATAAAAGCAGTTTTTAATTTTTTTTAAGCCATTTTAAGGACAAAATTTTTAGCCCCTTTAAGCAAATTTTTTTTCCGATTGTCTACAGAACAAACCATCGTTATACAATAACTTGCCTAAATACCCTAACCTGCCTAGTTAACCTAATTAACCTAGTTAAGCCTTTAAATGCCACTTTAAGCTGTATAGAAGTGTCTTAAAAATATCTAGTCAAATATTATTTACTCTCATCATGGCAAAGTTAAATAAATCAGTTATTAGAAATGAGTTATTAAAACTATTATGTTTAGAAATGTGTTGAAAAAAAATCTTCTCTCCGTTAAACAGAAATTGTAGTAAAAAATAAACAGGGGAGCTAATAATTCTGACTTCAACTGTACATTAGATTAGTCAGTATGAAGCCAAATCTGGAGCTTATCTAACAAAATAACTTACGATAACGCTCCAAAAACTAGTACAGCCAAATTTATGTTATAGAAAAAAATGTGACCCAGGCTTTAGGCCTCACTCAAGCTGAGGCCAGTCTTAGGCCTTTTTAACTCTTCAGATGATTTCAGCATCAAGCCAAGTCTTTATTCTGGACAATTTCATCTCATAGCCTCGCTGGAATGCTGATTAACCGATCAGAATGGAGAAGAACCAGCAACGACTCATCAAGAAACTTCCAGGCCAGCACACACACTGCGTAAGCCACAGACTAGAACTATGCGAGTTTGATTTAGGGTGCCTTCCATCCTGTGCATCGATTAATTTGTTCCGAAACAGGGATTAAAATTGTTACATTGTTGCTCTTTGTTCTTGGTGCGGTTCGCTCTGCTGACTTGTTGTCCAGATACCTGGAGAAACTGACATTTTCTGACAAGATCTGGCGTCCGGGGCTGGATCTAATTTACTGTATCTTATGTGGAGATGGTGATCTAACACCACCTTGTAGAAGCACCCATGCCTTGGGTGCTGGCAGCTTAATTAGCAAAAATGCAGTTTGTTGCTTTGCTCAGTGAGCAATAACTTTCTTAACGTTAGTTCTGAGATCATATACAGTCTCAATCAATATAAAAATAATATGCTCTTCAAAACTTCAAAAAAAAAAACTTAGAGATTTCAAAATGTACGACACATAATAAACATACATGATATTATCAGACCTTTGAGTTTAAGTTAAATAAAAATACAAATGTATTTAGAATTTTATTTGATAAAATCATGTTGGAACAACTCAATTGCATTAAACAGTGTAAATATTTTTTTTTTAGTTGGTGCTAAACAAATTTATTGGATGGAAATCCTGCCCTCAATTAAATTGAGTTCATCCAATGAGTTATTTTTTGAGTGTAGTATTCAGCCTAAACTGCAATTTAAAGGCTTAACTAGATTAATTAGGCTAGTTAGGATGATTCCGCAAATCATTGTATAGCGATAGTTTGTTCTGTAGACAATCTGAAAAAAATATTGCTTAAGGGGGCTAATAATATTGACCATAAAATGGGTTTTAAAAAATTAAAAACTGCTTGTATTTTAGCTGAAATAAAACAAGACTTTCTTTAGAAGAAAAAATATTATAAGAAATACTGTGAAAAATTCTTTGCTGTTAAACATCATTTGGGAAATATCTGAAAAAGATTCACTGGAGGGTGACTAATTCTGACTGTATGTCTGTGGGCTAATCACTGGACAGACATGCTGATAGGAACATAGGATAGCAGTATGGGACGATTCAGTTCTCTGAATTTATTTGGCGTGAGCAGAAAATGCTGCATCGATGTTTTTTTCTTGCTAGTATAATGACAAATGGACTTTGTAAACGAATGTGACTGTTATATGAGCTCAGCAAACTTACGGAGTTTCCAGGCTGCAAATGATGTAGTCCGCGGTGAAGGAGTGCTCGTAAACCTGAACAACACAGAGACAAACACAGAGAAATTAAATTGTAGGAGAACAGCAGTTACGAGCCCCAACAAAGCTATTACTAGCAATAAAGTTTGAGAGGCTGTGCATTACAGGGTTTTACAGCTGTTAAGACATGATTTTAGCCACAATGTGAGGAGAACATGGAGAAAATCACAGTTAAACACATTTCTGCTTTTAAAACAGAAGATTGGAGATTATATCAATTGTTTTATTTGTAATTAATACAGTTAACGGCATTACAATACAATGGTAGAATATCACATTTTCAGTAGACAATAGATTTTAATAATAATAATAATAATAATAATAATAATATTCATTCATTTTCTTTTTAACTTAGTTCCTTTATTAATCAGGGGTCGCCACAACGAAATGAACCGCTAACTTATCCAGCATATGTTTTACGCAGCACATGCCCTTATAATTGCAACCCATTACTGGGAAACATCCATACACACTCATTCACATACATACACTACAGACAATTTAGCCTACCCAATTCACTTATATCAGAATTCTAAATGATAATTCATGAAAATATATAAATATATACATACAATAAAATAAAAGAAAAAAAAAACTAAAATACAAATAAAATAAATAAAAAACAAAACAATATGAATAAAATAATAATATTAAAATAAATGAATTAATTAAAAATAAACAAATAAACAAATAAAAAAATACAAAAATAAAATAAAACTATTAAAATTGATAAAAAATACAAAATAAATAATTCATGAAAAATAAAACAATACAACAAAAATAAAAAAAATATACAAATAAATTAAAAGAAAAAACAAAAATAAAATAAAATAAATAAAAAACAAAACAATATGAATAAATTAATAATAAAATTAAATAAATAATAAACAATAAACAAATGAATAAATAATTATTTACAACTAATTAAATAAAATAAACGATTAAAACTGATAAAAAACAAAAAATTTAATTTATGAAAAATAAAACAATCCGAAAAATAAAATAAAAAATAACATAAATAAAAATATACAAATAAAATAAAATGAAAAATAAAATTAAAATAGATAAAAACAAAACAATATGAATAAAATAATAATAAAATAAATAAATGAATTAAAAATAAACAAATAAGTAAATTAATAAAATACAAAATAAAAAAACTATTAAAATTGATAAAAACATTAACTCATGAAAAATAAAACAATACAAAACTATAAAAAATTATAAATAAAAATATATAAATAAATTAAAAGAAAAAAACAAAAATACATTTAAAATAAATAAAAACAAAATAACATGAATTAATTAATAATAAAATTGAATAAACTAATAAACAAATAAATTAAATAATAAAACACAATTAAATAAAATAAACTATTAAAATTGATACAAATACAAAACATTTAATTCATGAAAAATAAAACAATACATAAAATAAAATAAAAAATTAAATAAATTAAAAATATACAAATAAATAAATGTTTTAAATAAATAAAAACAAAATTATATGAATATAAAAATATAACTGAATAAATTAATTAAAAAAAACAACTAAAATAATAAAATACAAAAATAAAATAAAATAAAACAATTAAAATTTATTAAAAAAATTGAATTCATGACAAATAAAACAATACAAAAACAATAAAATAAATAAAATAAATAAATTAAATTACAATTATACAAATAATACAAAAAATAAAAAAATAAAAAATAAATAAAATCCTACTCAACCAATCTGATTTAAAAGGCTGATCTCATTTACTAATATTTGTGTGCCTCATTCAATACCAGAAAGCAGGCACGCAGTTATACGACTCTGAGGATGGTGTCAACAGCTGTCCATGAAGCAGAGGGCTGACCGCAGCATATGCTCACTGCTGACACACATGTTAATACTGTCAAAGATTAACATTCAACACCTGTACTCAGCACCAGCCTCTGTCTTCCAGATGCACAGGGATGGAGCTGCTTTGTGAAGGGCAAGCAGCACTGTGACAGAGTCTGAGAACGAGTGCTGTTATGAGTGTGTGTGTGTGTGTGTGTGTGTGTGTGTGTGTGTGTGTGTGTGTGTGTGTGTGTGTGTGTGTGTGTGTGTGTGTGTGTGTGTGTGTGTGTGTGTGTGTGTGTGTGTGAGTGTGTGTGTGTGTGTGTGTGTGTGTGTGTGTGTGTGTGTGTGTGTGTGTGTGTGTGTGTGTGTGTGTGTGTGTGTGTGTGTGTGTGTGTGTGCAATGACAGCTGGGGGACGAGGTTGTCATCCATCAAGGTAGTGTTGGGACGGGCACTGAATAACAAACTAGAGGCAGCGCTCACACTCTTCTTTCTTGTCATGTGTGTATGTGTGTATATGTGTGTATGTGTGTGAAGTGCTGTGGTGTCACTGTCCCAGCGCTCATGACATCTTCTCCTCCGTCTCTTCAGCTCTGTACGACAGCTACCCTGATCAAACTATCTCATCACCTGCGTTGTCCTGCTCAAGCGTCCTTCAGTCTTTTGTGCTTTCACATTTTACTTTCACTTTCACGTTTAAGATGCAGAATCAAGCGTGTGTGAGGACAGGTTGGTTTGTTGTGAAAGACGTTTCCTGAATTTAGCTTCATCTCTGGAAAATGAAGCTTCTAAAATAGACTTCTTGCAGGGGTGCCATAGAAGAACCATTTTTGGTTCCCAAAAGAAGTTCAGTCGACAGAATTCTCACCCACTTGCTGTTCTCATTGGAAAAACAACACACACTCTACAAAGTGTTACCATATTTTGTGAGTCACAAGTGTTTTCTATTGATTTACGATTGTGAATAGCATTATGGGATGTTTAATCTCTGCTTTGTCGACTTTTAATATTGAAAATTCAACTTTACACTTTAACAAACTGACTTTTATTGACATTTTAATAGTTTGAAGTAATATAATGTAACATATATATAAATATATATATATATTAGGGATGCAACAATACAGTTAGCTTACGGTTCAATACATACCTCGGTTTTTTAACACGGTTTTCGGTTCGGTTCGGTTCTGATGGCTTGACACATAAGTGTGTTTTTTTTTTTTATTCTATGCTTAGGCAATAGGAACAGTAAGAAAGAGAAAAAATAAAAACGATTTATTGCAATACTCCTTTATTTTACTTCAAAGCCAAGAAAGGTACACTAGTTCCTAGTGTATTGTATAATAAAAAAATTAACACTGAAATCTCACAGCTGCTGGTAGCCTATGTACAAACTGGGGAACACATAAATTCCTACATTTTAAATAAACATGCATGTGAAGTTAATAAACATAAATTGACCATTTCAAATAAACATATTTTAATTATATATATATATATATATATATATATATATATATTAATTTAACTTAACACTGCCTTTGTTATTTTTATGTGTCTTTTGGAACCAGTTGGGTTTGTTTGCTGAAAAGGATTCAGCGAGGGATTGTTGTTTTATGGAGGACTTTATTACCTTCTCTGCTATCCTGCCTTCAGACAGTGATATTGCTGGGTGATGACGCCGCAGATGTGCAGTCATGTTGGAAGTGTTTCCGTTCGATTATTCTATACGTGTAACCGAAATGTCCCCTCGCCGCGGATTTGAAAGACACCGTCGCTTCCTCGTACTGTGTTGCCTCACTTCACGGCAGCTCACCATGTTAAAGTGTGGAATGATGGTTGAGCGCCCCCTAACTTTAGAGCATAGTAGTGATTAAATATTTACTCGCGGGGAGGAGTTTCCTCATCTCAGCTCGTGGACTTACAGGCGCACACAAACAGTCAATTCGGAGAGAAATAAAACGCACATAAATTATTTAAACGTAAAACCGAAAAAAACGCAATTCACAAGCGCGTATTGAACCATGGATGTCGTACCGAACGGTTCAATATTGTATTGAGAATTGTGGCATCTCTAATATATATATATATATATATATATATATATATATATATATATATATATATATATATATATATATATATATATATATATATATATATATATATATATATATATACAGGGCTTTTCATTAACATCCGCCAATCCGCCAAATGCGGGTAGATTTCAGTTCTGGCGGGTTAGACAGACACCTCCACTAGCCACTTTGGCTGGTTGGAAATCATTTTTAAATTGTAGTTTTCTTAAAAGCAGAGTTCGACAATAAGCATTGACCAATATTCATGCAAATGTGATCTGAGAATCGAGAAGCAGCACGACTGACAAAAATAACTGTGTTCGCGAGGGCAAAAGAAAGCAGGTAAATACGAGAGGATGATCACTCGCGCGCACAGGTGATGTTAAAAAGCGCGCGTACTCCCGTTTACTTGCGCAAAGCAACCGTGCCCAGAGGAAGTGCAACTGGTGCGATCGGTTCCCTTTGAAATAGACTAGACAAAGAGTGATGATCGCGCACCCACAGTCCTGCTCAAGATTTTTTTAAAAATACACATATTCTTTTGTAAGCAGCAGTGGTCACTGCTATCATTTGAATTATTCTTTGAACAGATTATTAACAGGCCTTTATTAACCGTGTGCGCGTGATTATCCTTTCATTATCAAACACGGTGTTTCACCTGCTTTCTTTTGCTTACAGTTATTTTTGTCAATATGGTTTAATTATATTTTTTTACAATATCATTGCTTTAATGGGAGAATCCTCCCCGTTTATGTGTAGTTACCTGGTGATCAGGGACTCTTAGCCAGGACAGATTACTGTGCATATTTTAGATACATGACAATAATTCTTTTTTTAAATGTAATGTTTTTTTTAAAGAAAAGTTTTGTTGAATTAAAAAGTGCACCTATACAGCTATATTTTCCTTGTTTTGACACATTGAAAAGTTGTGGCTAACAAATACTTATTTGGTGTGGTCAGAAATAAATTTGGTAAATCCTTAATTTTGAGCCCTGAAAAGTCACGTGAAATAAAAACTGATTGTATTGCGACACAACCCATTTGCTCATGCACACGGAGCAAGCTAATACACACAATACACACAAGAAGTGAAATGAATGAGAAGGCATGTGGACATAACACAACATCTAAATCAAGTCATTTTCGCCTGTCAAAGTCAAATTTATGCATATTAAATATATTTTCCCAACAAGAAAAGTATGGCTAGTGAAAATGTCGAGTGGCTAGTAATGTTGGAAATCTACTAGCCACAGTGGCTTGTGATAAAAAAAAAGTTAATGTCAAGCCCTGAATGTAATATATACTGTCTATATATATATATATACATATATATATATATATATATATATATATATATATATATATATATATATATATATATATATATACACAGTAACATTTGAAGTGGATCAAAACCTTTCATCAAAGTTGTTTTAAAACTATTAAACAACAGTCATTCTTGTCTTAGGACAATTTTGAAAAACATTTTTGATTCACTTCGGATGTTGACTATATACAAGTTGAAGTCAGAATTATTAGCCCCCCCGTTTATTTTTTTCCCCCCGTTTTTTGTTTAACAGAGAGCAGATTTTTTTCAACACATTTCTAATCATAATAGTTTTAATAACTCATTTCTAATAACTGATTTATTTTATCTTTGCCATGATGACAGTAAATAATATTTGACTAGATATTTTTCAAGACACCTCTATACAGCTTAAAGTGACATTTAAAGGCTTAACTAGGTTAATTAGGTTAACTAGGCAGGTTAGGGTAATTAGGCAAGTCATTGTATAATGATGGTTTGTTCTGTAGACTATCGAGAAAAAAAAAATTTGCTTAAAGGGGCTAATAATATTGACCTTAAATGGTATTTAAAAAATTCAAAACTGCTTTTATTCTAGCCGAAATAAAACAAATAAGACTTTCTCCAGAAGAAAAAATATTATCAGACATACTGTGAAAATTTCTTTGGGAAATATTTAAAAAAGAGAAAAAAATTCAAAGGGGGGCTAATAATTCTGACTTCAACTGTATATAGATGCAATTTGAGTATAATAGTATCTTGTATTCCTTAGCAAGTGCAAAATTTCATTTCAACGACGACTTATAGGATAAAGATTACTTTGCCTTGATTTTTTTTAACTGTTAGCTGATGAAATACTATATAGTTTAAATACTATATGGTATAAATACAGTATGTCCCCTTTATTTTACCTTGATAATAATCTATAACCATGCAAATTACAATTTAAAACCACCTCTTCGTTTCTCTTTTTCTTTACACATTTTTTGTGAAATCTGCTTTTGAATTGTTACCTAGCAAGCAACATCTGTGGATAATTCCCACAATAATGCTGACGACCTGCATTTCAGAACCATCCAGTATAATACAATCTGAATAGGTGAGAGTGTGGAACAGAAGTTGAGTTTGGACCAACCAATCAAACCAAGTGTGAAAACAGTCTTTCTTCTTTTCCATCTCATGCTGTCACTAGACGTGAGTGTGTGTGTGTGTGTGTGTGTGTGTGCTTTCTGTCACTTCAGCGGGGTGTATTTGCTTCTGGAGAGGCAGTGGAGTGTGACCAGCCCTTTCACATCATACCATGATTACTTTCGTCTCAGCACACACATATACAACATCCAAATAAACACAGGCCTCACCAGCTGCACGTTGTAGGCCAGCAGAACGAGTTTCATATCAGGGGAAACTTCATATTTGCTGGCTTTGTACATTTCCTGTGAAGAGAACAGAGGGGAAAAAAAGGTACATGAGGTACATTTCTGCGAGCGTACTTTCATTACCATATTTCTTAAATGACTGTGACAGATTGCAGTGTGCAGACAGGAGAAGAGCGTGGCATTAATCAGAGCTGCCACTCTTTGATTCTCAACAAACATCATGTTCGGTGTCCTCGCCTCCACTGTTTTTCATCCCGCCAGGCCCACTTTTAACGATCTAAGGCTGTTAACGAGCTACACAGAACATTGCTCTAATGATGGACGTTTTCAGCACTATTAATAACAATAGAACTGTCGGTCCGGTGATGTGCTGTGTGAGGCGGTGGAGTCATTTATACTGCAGAGCAATGTAACGGCTCTCAGCATGGATGCAATGAGACATTTATAATACATTTATCTTTACTAATGTGACACATTTGTGAAAAGAAGTATGAAGAGTTCAGATGCAAAAAACTGAAATGCTTTCTATGTTTAGGTTTAGTTATTTCATGTTAAAGGCGATGAAAAAGCATATTCGATCACACTTTATTTTGATGGTCCGTTTGTTGAATTTAGGTTACATTGCATCTACATGGCAACTAATTCTCATAAGATTATAAGTAGACTGTTAGGTTGGGGTTAGGGTTAGTGTGAGTTGACATGTACTTGCAAAGTTTCTTATAGTCAATTAAACGTTTGTTGAAGGAGCAGTATCAACAGATATTAAGCAGACAGTCTACTAATACTCAAATGGACCATCAAAATAAAATGTTACCGCATATTTGCCATAAAAAGTGCAATTATTTAACTTACACATACAGTAGCAGCCTGAGAAAAATGCTCAATTTAGAAGAACATTTCAGATGGCACTTAGAGGTAATTAACTTAGAGGTAATAAGAGCAGGTAGTTGAAAGATTAAATACACTACCTGTAAAAAGTCTTGTCGCCTATCCAAGTTTTACGAACAACAAATAATAACTTGACTTCTAGTTGATCATTTGGTATCAGAAGTAGCTTATATGAAAGGCAAAAGCCTCTAGATTACGCTTATTTTACCAAAATAAAATATGATCATGCCTTGATTTTTAATTATATAATTACGACAGTAAGATCTGACTTTTCTTAGAGAACATAACATAAATAATGTGCAACATAGAATATAAAGTCATGGTGAAGTGGAAAAAGTACAAATTTTGTGTATGACTCAATAATGTTCATCTTTGGTGACTGGGCTGGCCAATCCTGGAGCACCTTGACCTTCTTTGCTTTCACATATAATTAGCATATATCATCATAACCCAGCAGTCTAAGCCATGAAAAAGTGTTTGTTCAACAAAATACAGGTGGTATAAAACTGATAATAATCAAACGACCCTTCAATATTTACAAAAAATAGAGTTTTAGTAAAAATAGAGCACTTATGCACATTTAACGTTTAAATCAGCCACAGAAATAATCTGCATGTGCATCACGCTCGACCGCACGCTGAGAAAAAACGAAAGTAAAACTGAAATACAGTATAATATACTGCAGTACTATAAACATCCAATAAGTGGGGGGTCAAAACCACAAGTGGCTATACGCAACAGCACAATAATACAAGTGATTCAAAAACATGTTTTGGGGGGCCGAATCTCATTATATTCTTGACGTCAGTTGCGGGCCAGAGGGAGGTGGAGGGCGGGCCAGGAGTTTGAGACCTCTAGAGACATCTGTTATATTTCTATACAGAAGTCGTTTGTGGGTAAAATTCACCCACACTGGGTGTTGTAGTGTTAAACATGTCAAAAGCTCATGGAAGAGTTACATATTTAAACAAACACAAATGCACTTTTGTCAGAATTAACAGAAGTAGCAATTAGGTTTGAAATGATAAAACTTAAAAAAAAAAAAAATCATCATGAAAAACTAACATGATAAAAATAACTGTTCAAAGTGTGTGTCTCTTACTGGTTGTGAAATGTTGAGCATTATGCTGATAGTTAATGTGATTATCTACACCTGTGGTACTTCACTAGAACATCTGTGCCAACTGACAAGGGCCGACTAAAAATCACAAAAACAGCAGATAATTAACAGATGGCTTATTTCATATTTATTTATTCAATCTTATTTGTACAAAACTGTATGATTTTTTAAAATAGAAGGCCACCCTATAAATTGCTCATAAATATAACGGTCAATAGGGGGTGAGCAGAAATCATAGAAATTCATACAAATCAGCAGTGTTGGGGTGTGGTTAGTGTGGGACATGTTCCTGAATAAAGCTGCGGACGCACTGGAATTTTCTCCCCATAGACTTCCATTCATACGCACGCAAATGCGTCAGACCGGAAAACGCAAGGTCATGCGTCAAGTTTCGCAGGTCGTTGCGGTGCAAAGTTCAAGCTTGGTGAACTCTGACCTGCGAAATCACATCACTTGACTGCGTGAGACCAATCGAGGATCAAAACATGACCTCTCTGGACAGAAATTTAAAACATGGACCAATCGCTCGCTTTTTTTAATGTCTAATCATCTTGCTTAATCCCGCCCCTTTTTGCAGCGCCAAACGACAAAATTTTGCAAGCACAAACTCTAGTGTGACCGCAGCTTTAACGTCTATGTTGATCCTGGAACAACATTCCAATCAGCCAATCAGAATTAAGGGATATGTTTACAGTTTATGCTAAGTTTAGGCTTACAGTTAGGGTTATGTATTTCTACATTATTGTTATCTAACTATTACTCCCCTCTGATTCTGGGAATAATTTACATTGGATTTAGGGAATAGGTGTGGATTTCATTTTCGAACAAAAATGACGTTCCAGGATCAACACAGATGTTAATCCAGAATTGCATCATACTTGGCAAAATCACACCCACTTTTAGGGAGTAGCGTCAAAGACCATAAAATTGACAAGACATACAGTATAACTCCTATAGTATTGAATGGAGGAAAGTGTAATGGTCAATATGGTGAATAATGCCCCACCTTCTAGTACAGGAGCCAATCATCAATTGCTATAGACTGACAATTCTTCAGTGCAGGGGCTTGGACTAGATGTGAGTTTCTGCAGATTTTGTTATTCAAACATTTAGAAAAGAAACTAAACATAGAGTTGTTGTTTAATTGTATTGGAGATTCCTAATAGTGCTGTCGCGATACTGAATCACCACTCTGTACTGAAATTTTAAAAACGTTAACTTTACACCAACATTTAAGCGATGTTGAGCCTTTTCTTAAACACCACTGATATGCCACAGTGCTCACGTGCTCATCAGAAATGACTGTGATTGGCCAAGCAGGTCATCAGTTCATCCAAATTGGCTCTATCGCTGTCTCTTCACTCCACCAATAGCTGGTGTGTGGTGAGCGCACTGGCGCCGTTGTCCTGTGGCTGCCGTCGCATCATCCAAGTGGATGCTACACACTGGTGGTGGTGTGAAGAGACCCCCCTCGTGATTGTGAACCGCTTTGGGTGTATGGCCATACACAATAAATGTGCTATATAAATACACATTACATTACATTACATCCCTCTTCACCGAGTGTAACCACAGATACATGGACACTGGAGTGTTTTAAAGCCACAAAGATCAGTCGATTCCTCAGTGGATCGTTCGTATGTCAGCTCATAGACAAACCAGCCAAACTTCATGCTCCAGTGTCCCTGTATCTGTATTTGCACTCGGTGAACAGCGAAAAGCAGCCCATTAGATATCCAATCACAGTCATTTCTGTTGCGCTTAACCTTGTTTAAATGTTGGTGGGAAATGGACGTTTTTAAAATTAAGCATTGGTACCCAAATGCAGTATCATGACAACACTAATTCCTAATTGAAATTTAATCCCTTGCTTGGAAAGCAATTTTGGAGAATTTGAAGTTTCCCCATTCAAACAGAATGCCTGAGCATACAGCCTGAGAGGCATTTTAAAGATGGCTTCTGAGTGAAATGACTTGCCTTAAAGGGACTTTACACTACACTATTAGCTTAACTATAATTGTCACAAACATGGTAGTAGTGTCTCTGGTCTCTGAATCAAATATCTTTTCTGTAGAAAAGCTCTTTTTTGACAAGTACCGCAGTCAAAACAAGCTACATTTAACAATCTTGGATCAGTAAGTGATGCCACTGGTATTACAGAGCTGACTAAAGGCCAGGACACACCAGGTCGATGCCAAATAACTAGCGGTGATGAAACTCAACTGTGTTGTCACCTCATGACATCTGGTGTCTGGTCTCGTCTGGACCAAAAAACTGCCAGTGAACACACCAAACGGATAGCAGCTGACTAAAATGACATGCGTTTCCACACCCACAGGGGGCAGTAGTATTGTGTTTTCTCAATGGAATGTTCTCTCATTCCACAAAGGAAAAATGGAACTTTAAATGTGCAAGGGCAAAACATAAACAAAGAAGCATAATTTAGTGCCATTTTCAGTAATTGTCACTTACCACTGAGGAATTGGCTAATGCACATTTGTCTGATTATCTAATAATCTTTATTGTTTGCAAATTTTTGAGAAATGTAGCAAAGTTACAGCCGTTCCTTCTTGACTTGAATTGTTTACTAACTACGTCACTTTAGTTTTGATCTCAAGTATACCTAAATAACCAAGCAGAGCACTCCCCTCAGTCAATGGCCAATGCCAATGATCAACTGTCTGCTTGGTGTGTCCCAGCCCTAAACCATGTGACACTTAAGATGTAGTAGATCAGAACTCAATTCCGGAAGGGCCGCAGCTCTGCATAGTTTAGCTCTAACCACCTCCAACTCACAGCTGGTTAATAGTCTCTAGTAGTCCTGAACACCTTGATTAGTTGACTCAGCTGTGTTTAATTAGGGTTGGGACAAAACTGTGCAGACCTGCGGCCCTCCAGAAATCAAGTTTAAGACATATGTAGTAGATGTTCCCAGGGGTACTTTAAGTACAGTTAAGCTACATTTAAAGTAGAGTAACTGATACAGTTGCTTAGCTTGCTACATTGTTTAAATGTTGGTGGGAAATGGACGTATTTAAAATTTCAGTACCGACTGGTACCTAAACTCAATTAAAGGTACTTTGGTAGCATCGCTACAAGTAGTACCACTATCAGCTTAACTATAGTTGCCACTAGCATGGTAGTAGCATCTCTGGCCTCTGAATCAAATATCTTTTCAGTAGCAAACCTCTTCTTTGACAAGTGCTGCAATAGTGTCCCAACAAGCCACATTTAACAATCTTGGATCAATAAGTAATGCCACTGCTATTAACAGAGCTGACTAAAGGCCAGGACACACCAAGCTGACGCCAAATAACTAGCACTAACAAAATTCAACTTTGTTGTCGCCACATTACAGCTCGCATCTGGTCCCATCTGGACCAAAAAACTGCCAGTGAACACACCAAACGAATAGCAGCTGACTAAAATGACAAGTCTTTCCACATCCAAAGCAGGCAGTAGTATTGTGTTTTCTCAATGGAATGTTCTCTCATTCCACAAAGGAAAACTGGAACTTTAAACATGCAAGGGCAAAACATAAACAAAGCAGCATCATTTAGTATCATTTTCAGTAATTGTCACTCACCACTGAGGGATTGGTTCATGCAAAACATGCAGCTCTAAACCATTTGACACTTAAGATGTAGTAGATCAGAATTCAATTCCGGAAGGGCCGCAGCTCTGCATAGTTCAGCTCCAACCACCTCTAACTCACAGCTGGTTAATAGTCTCTAGTAGTCTTGAACACCTTGATTAGTTAGATCAGCTGTGTTTAATTAGGGTTGGGGCAAAACTGTGCAGAGCTGCTGCCCTCAAGGAATCAAGTTTGTGACATATGTAGTAGATGCTCTCAGGGGTGACTTAAGTACAGTTAAGCTACATTTAAAGTAGAGTAACTGATACTGTTGCTTAGCTTGCTACAGTTTGCAAATACAGTAGCTTGCCTAACTGTAAATCAGCCACTAATATAAAATAGTTATGAACTGCTGTTAGACTTAACTAAACCAGGGCTTGTCCGTGTGGGCATGACTTGGGTAGGAATAATTTAAATTTGGGATACTGTGACTTGTTCTTTCCCAAAAGAAAGCTCAGGACTTCAATCAAGGTGTTTGAGGGGGTTTATAAACAGTGCTTACTGATGTGGAGAATAACTCCCTTTGGAGTGACTTTGTGCTTTGTAACTTTGCAGTTCTTTTTCATGTTCAAACAGCAACACTGCACACTAAATAAGTTGAAAGAGTAAATAGCATAACCAAACCCTTTAAAGGCAGAAAAAGTTTACCAAGCCATTGAGTTTTTATACATCTTTAAAAGGCTTTAGAGTTTTAGAGTAGAGTAGGATTGGGAGTAAAAGAAGACACTTACAAACTTTCTGTTTGTCACCAAGATCGTGCTCTCGTTGGTCTCCATGTTGAAGCGAACCACGTCACCTTCACGGGTACGATAGAGGAGCTCATTACCTAAAGGGAGAGGATAAAAGGATAAGTGTTAGCCCTTATAGAACGTCAAGGAGAAATGAGTTAGTAGTAAAGCCGCGTACACCATAAAAGTTCTAATCAGGCGGCTTAAGACTGTCAATAATCTAGTCATGAATGTGGCCCCAACGCTCTCTTGCTGTACCAGGGGGGCTGACAGTTGAAAAGGAATGATAAAACTTTTCATTTTGGGTTTTCCACATGTGACGGTGACTTTGGCAAGGACATCAGCAAAAAAGCTCTTTGAGAGGTCTGGAATGTAGCACACAGCCCTTGGTGAGAAGAACGCAAAATGAGCAAACAGCCTCATCGGCAGGTTTAATTGCGGATTATGGGAATAGTACGCAAAGGCTTTTTTATCGTGCTTGCATAACTAATCGGTGATAAGAGGTGACACAATTACCATCGCAAAAGTGGAAGGCGCTGCTGTTCTAAATGGACAGATTACTGCAGTCACATGGAATGCAATTAATGGTTTTCCTTTTATGCCTTAGATATGTTCGAAATAGAATGAATTGAAACAAAGTCTGAGATGGACATAAAATATCAAATGTTTAATGTGCAGCATGATGAATTATAAAACAGCGAAGCATCCCCCTCCCCCTCCTTTAATGGTTGTTGTAATCCTCTGTATGTTAAATTTGCTCATTTTATGCTGATTGTTGGAAGAAAGGTGCCCTTCGTGCTGGCATTTCCATGTCTGGAATTGACTGATATGCTGATAAGATGCCAGCACAATCATTTGTCGACTTGACAAATTCCCTTCTTTCTCACTTTTCCTCTGACCTGATGTTGGGCTGTGCGTTTCAGATCAGAACCTCATTAAGCGTCCTCTTCCCCTCTGCTCTCATTCATCTCTCACACTCTATCCATCACACATTCAGACAAGTGAGCTCTAAACACACTTCTCCACACATCACTCATTTTCCAGGTCTCCTCTAAGCCCATCCCAGACTTTTACCTGTGCTCCTTTTGAACCACGTCTCTCTGTCTGTCAACATTTTTTTTACAATAAAAAACCTGAAAAATCACATGTACATAAGTATTCACAGCCTTTGCCGCGAAGCTCTAAATCGAGCTCAGGTACATTCTGTTTCCACTGATCATTCTTGAGATGTTTCAGCAGCTTAATTGGAGTTCACCTGTGGTAAATTCAGTTGATTGGACATGATTTGAAAAGGCATACACCTGTCTATATAAGGTAACAGGATTGAGAGTGCATGTGAAAGCACAAACCAAGCATGAAGACAAAGGAATTGTCTGTAGTCCTCGAAGACAGGATTGTCGGGAGGCACAAGGCTGGGAAAGGTTACAGAAAAAATTCTGCTGCTCTGAAAGTTGCAATGAGCACAGTAGCCTCCATCATCCATAAGTGGAAGATGTTTTGAACCACCAGGAGTCTTCCAGGAGCAGGCCGGCCATCTAAGCTGAGTGATCGGTGGAGAAGGGCCTTACTTAGGGAGGTGATGAATAACCCGATGGTCACTCTGTCTGAGCTCCAGCATTCTTTTGTGGAGAGAGGAGAACCTTACAGAAGGACAACCATCTGTGCAGCAATCCACCAATCAGGCCTGTATGGTAGAGTGGCCAGACGGAAGCCACTCCTTAGTAAAGAGCACATAGCAGCCCACCTGGAGTTTGTGAAAAGGCACCTGAAGGGCTCTCAGACCATAAGAAACTAAATTCTCTGGTATGATGTAGTGAATGCCAGGCATTACGTTTGGAGAAAACCAGGCACCACTCATCACCAGGCTAATACCATCCCTACAGTGAAGCATGGTGGTGGCAGCATCATGCTGTGGGGATGTTTTTCAGCAGCAGGAACTGGAAGACTAGTCAGGATAGAGGGAAAAATGAACGCAGTAATGTACAGAGACATCCTAAATGAAAACCTGTTTCAGAGTGCTCTTGACCTCAGACTGGGACGAGGATTCATCTTCCAGCACACCGCCAAAATATCAATGGAGTTGCTTCACAACAACTCAGTGAATGTCCTTGAGTGGCCCAGCCAGAGCCCAGACCTAAATCCGACTGAACATCTCTGGAGAGATCTGAAAAAGGCTGTACATCGTCGCTTCCCATCCAACCTGATAGAGCTTGAGAGGTACTGCAAAGAGGAATGGGCAAAAATTTCCAAAGACAGCTGTGCCAAGCTTGTGGCATCATATTCAAAACGACTTGAGGCTGTAATTGCTGCCAAAGGTGCATGAACAAAGTATTGAGCAAAGGCTGTGAATACTGATGTACATGTGATTTTTCAGGTTTTTTTATTTTTAATAAATTTGCAACAATTTCAAAAAATCTTTTTTCACATTATTATGGGGTATTGTGTGTAGAATTTTGAGGAAATAAATCACTTTAATCCATTTTGGAATAAGGCTGTAACATAAACAAATGTGGAAAAAGTGAAGTGCTATGAATACTTTCCAGATGCACTATACATAAATCTGCTTGTTGAGAATGTACTTCTACAATCAAAGATATAGCTCTAGCATTTGACAAAAGACAGCTTCCAGAATCTCTCCAAGTTCAGTGCTGGATTCGGCTAAAAACTCCTCAAAGAAGAAGCAGCTCCAACCATAATAGAAGAAGCTGTGGATTGTGAGCCACAACCTGTAAGTACATTTTATTTGTTTAAATTGATCTATTACATGCACAGTTTCTAGCACTAACGGTATGTTGTAGCAAGGACGTAAACAAGGATGTAAACAACGGGACATGCTGTTTGGCACCGTTAACAATTTGGCTACAAGTTTATATTTATCCGTCAAACCCTTGTAAACACCCACAATCTTCACCAGTGCTCCAGTGTCTCTCTATGTGGCCGCTTTCCCTGCCTTCTACATTTTAAATAACCAACTTGCAAAAGATATGTAAACGTTTCATATTACTTACACATGCTTATAACCCGAATATATGTGAAAGACACTTTTTTTTAGAGTTTTATTTTAGAGAGCAGGCGTGACTTTCAGCAATGTCCTCTTTATTTTATGTCTAATTCAGGTCCACACTGATTTGGCTAACAGCTACTCTAACTGACAGTATTTGACAGTATATGGATACGTCAGTCAGACATATAACATATGTTTTCATGTTAGCTGAGTAGCTGTATATAATCAAAGTATGATTTATGAAAAAATAACGAGATTTTCTACAAATGAAGCATGAGCACACATTGCTTTGCATCTTATAAACACAACCAAACCTTAAAAATACACTCTGGACCACCTCTTTAAAGAAATGTTTACTGAAAGATTTTTTTGGAGAACATAAAAAATGACTTCTGGAGCCTTTATTCCAAGTTAATGCCATACTTGGCCTATAATAGAGCTATAGGATTTGTTAGAACAGTGAATTGTTACAGGTCATTTCTTGCTTTATAGCACTCAAACAGTTGTCTTATTTTATAATGAGCAAAGACTAAATCCAAAACTCAACTAAACCTTCAACGATATTATTTCGGTGCCACTGATATTTCTTTTGGGAAATGCAAATCTAGTTCTAAATGATATTTCCCTTGACTCCATCTGTCATCTTAGATGAAGGTTTTCAGTGATTTTTTCTTTTTCTTTCTGATTTTGCCTTATAAATAAAAAAGGATAAAGGAAGCGCTGCCCTAAATTTTGAGTAAAAAAATGATATTTTGGTTGCCTGGTGTTTGGAACCGCCGTCACGAGCACATAAACACGATGCCTATGTGGGCGGTTTGGAATTTCATGTCATTTCATATGCTGTCTGTATCCTCAGGTTTGTTTTGCTACGAGGAACTTTCTCTTCAAGTCTTTTCCTGTCAGTAAGAATCGTGATCTCGGAGTCTCCTGGCCTCTGCTGTGCTCTGGCTGTTTTCTGATGGAGGCGAGCAGCAGGAACTGGCACACAGCACTTCCTGCAGTGGAGCCCCGGGTCACTCATTCAAACACAGCGTTCACCTTCTCTCTACTACTTTGTTCTTCAGGGCAAAACTCCCTCACCTTGACTTTCTTTCTTGCTTTCGTTTCCCCTCTTGTCCTCTGCTACACACCCCCAAGCACGACTCCTTTCATCCCTCTTTACCTCGCTCTTTTTTTTATCGGTCCTTTCTGTCTCAATTTGTTCTAGGACAAGGTTCTGTCTTAGATCTGGCTCCCGCTGCATATCTTCACCTGACAGCAGGTCTTTGTTTCTGTCTCTCTGCCTGATACATGTTACATCTACATGCTATAAAGTTGAAGATGTGACAAGGGCTTTTATTTGTGGACGTGAATCCAGAAGTTATTACTCTGTAAGTCCAAAATAAATAAGTCAGTCCTATTCCTCCAAACTTGTGGTGTTTGAGATAATAGCCCCTTTCACACATACAGACTTTTACAGAAAATTACTGTCAATTTTCCGGTAAGGTCTGTATGTGTGAACAGGCCCTTTTTAAAAATACCAGTAAATTCGTTCGGGCAATTTTCCGGAAAGAGAAATTGTAACATCACTGATAATTTGGCGGAATGCTGCTCTGTGTGAACGCAGAAGGAAGATTGCCGGAAAGAGCGTGTTCACGTTTAGAATGTGCTGACATGAGACGTCTACTCCAGCCAATCAGAACATTCAGATGCATTCACATCCGCGTTGTTTATGAAATTAAAAGTCTTCGAATATTTTTCCAGACACATTTAGCTGCTAGATGTTAGTGCGATAACGTTTCTATGTTCCGTCCGAATGGCAACTGTGTCAAAAATTATCGATAAAATGTCTATGATAAACCGCTGTTTGTTTACCTTCAAGCTCTGCTTCAGTTGCTTGACGCGTGTGCACGTGAAGCAGTGCTCCATTGAGCGCCAGCACACACCCATATCATGTACATCTCGACATGTGAAAGTGTTCCTCCATATGTTTTCATCGAAGTTGTTCACAATACTTATCCATCCACAGAATTTGTAATGTAGTCAAATGTGTAAACATTTAGCTGCGGTTCACGCTTCTGCCTTTGCATGTGTTTAGGATAAAGCAGCTGCATGAATGCTAAAGCTTTAAATAAAAGTGAAACCATCAGCAAAAGCCCAACCCCTTCTATGTTTACAAACACAAGCGCAGACATTTAGAGGTCATCATTTTGTTAATGATAGCAGAATTTACCGGTATTTTTTTTTTAATATACCAGTAAAGTCTCATTTTTGTCTTCAACTACAGTAGCGGTACTTGATTAATTCGATTACAGTAGAATACCGCAAATTCCTAATATGTAGTAAGTTACTGTAAAAGTTTTCAAATGACCCACAATGCGGTGCATATTACAGTAGTGAATTGTAAAGAACGTATGTGGTATTTTGCTAAGCATTTTTCCAGTAAATAACTGTAAAATTGCGGTAAAGTCTAACAGTGTATTATAGTAAGTGTATGGAACATGTATAACTACTTCCCCTCCATTAAAGTGCTACCAATTATTAGATGTCCACTGCTGTGGAATTTCTGTTGGTTGGTTGGTTGGTTGGTTGGATGGATGTATGGATGGATAGATGGGTGAATGGACAGATAGATGGGCAAATAGAGTGATGGGCGGATGGATGGATTGATTGATTGACTGATGGAAATTTGGTAGGCTGGTCAAATGAACCGTTTAACCTCTGACTAGATACATTTTGGCATACAATTGTAAACACAGTTTAGCTTATATTTTAATTTGGCCCATTCTCTCTATTAATCAAATGTCCAACAATGCAAGTTTTAATTTTAAGCTGCTGCAACCACCTAATAGATCAACTTCAAAGTCCCCAACCTGTCTTGATAACAGCCAGGTACACATATGTTGCACCAAAATTTCGGCAACCAAAAACGGCAACAGAAATATTAAAAATTAGTTTGATGAAAAAGTAAACCTGATTGTCCATCATGTCTGGTAAATAACTGATGTGTTTACAAAGCTCAGAAGAGAGCTGTATTTAGAAGCAGTGTATAAGGTCATTCAGTTTCCATGTTCAGAGACTCTACAGTGAGATTCTACAGATGTGGTGAATCATGTTTTCCTTTCATCATGTGATTGTTGATCTTCTTTTCTGCCTCCATATGAGCTCGTCACAACACACAGATTTCTTGGAATCACAGTTAATTGTTTTGCTTTCACAGCTCTTTCTTTTTCTCTTTCTCTGTAATTTCAGCTGAACACGTTTTACCTTCAGAGGCCAAGAGAGCAGATTGACTGTTATTGAAGATCCCATATATGGTGTTATGTGAAGGATTATAACCTTTAAGAACATGTGCATTCTTCTAAAACAGGCGAGGATGAGGACGACTACTACTAATACTACTACTTCTACTACCACTACTACTACTACTTCTACTACTACTAGTAATAATAAAATGTATTACACAAGCAAATAAATGAATAAATAAATAATTAATTACAATATATTATTATTGTTATTAACATTTTTTGTTTGATAAATGCTATTTTACTACAGGACAATGACAACGATTACTACTACTACTACTAATAATAATAATAATACTAATAATAAAATTTATTACACAGGCAAACAAATTAATAAATATTAATAAATAAAGACAATATATTGTTATTATTATAATTTTTTGTTCAATAAATGCTATTTTACTACACAACGACGATGACTACTACTACTACTACTACTACTACTACTACTACTACTACTAATAATAATAATAATAATAATAATAATAATAATAATAATAATACAATGTATTACTCAAGCAAATTAATGAATAAATACATAAAGACAATATATTATTATTGTTATTATTACCATTTTTTGTTTGATAAATGCTATTTTACTACACAACGACAATGACAACTACTACTACTACAACTACTACTACTACTACTAATAATAAAATGTATTACACAAGCAAATAAATGAATAAATAAATAAAGACAATATATTATTATTGCTATTATTAACATTTTTGTTTGATAAATCCTAATTTACTACACGACAACGACTATTACTACTAATACTACTACTACTACTGCTAATAAAATGTATTACACAAGCAAATAAATGAATAAATAAAGACAATATATTATTATTGCTATTATTAACATTTTTGTTTGATAAATCCTAATTTACTACACGACAACGACTATTACTACTAATACTACTACTACTACTACTAATAAAATGTATTACACAAGCAAATAAATGAATAAATAAAGACAATATATTATTATTGCTATTATTAACATTTTTTGTTTGACAAATCCTATTTTACTACACGACAACGACTATTACTACTATTACTACTAATACTACTACTACTACTACTACTATTACTAATAAAATGTATTACGCAAGCAAATAAATGATTAAATTAATAAAGACAATATATTATTATTATTAACTTTTTATTTGATAAATGCTATTTAACTACATGACTTCAACGACTACTACTACTACTATTAATACTACTACTACTACTACTACTACTACTAATAATAATAATAATAATAATAAGACTAATAAAATGTATTACGCAAGCAAATAAATGAATAAATAAATAAAGACAATACATTATTAGTGTTATTATAATTTTTTGTTTGATAAATGCTATTTTACTACATGAGGACGGGGGTGACTACTAATACTACTACTACTACTAAATATAAATAATACTACTACTAAACATAATAATAATTAAATGTATTACGCAAGCAAATAAATGAATAAATAAAGACAAAACATCATTTATGATTTACTCAAGCAATACACTAAAACATCTGCAAACCCCTTTCAGACCCTTGAAGCAAATAAAACCATGTTCAACATTCAGTTCTGTAAAAAAATGACTGTTTGCCAGAGGCTGTGCTGACTTTGCAGAGCCAATACTGAACCAAATACTGAAAAAATAAACAAATAAATCTCCATATGCGACTTTCTAACACAAATAAAGGCTGACTTATAGAAGGCATCTGAGCAGTGCTCTTCCAGACTGCGCTGTGATAAAATGATGCTTCACACCGAGCAGTGAAAATCTGCCGATTACGTAACAAGTGCAGCTTTTTCTTTCGGCTTCAGCTCCTGCTTAATCGCTCCTGATTAGATTGATTTCTTCTTCTTGTACAGGTAATTTGCAGCAAGCAGAGGCAGAGGCGGAGGTGTCTGCTAGAGCTGGAGAAACAGAGAGAGTTGCAGAAGACAGACATTTGTTGTGCTGTAAATCCACCTAAAACCTCAGCTGCCCTCTGGCTCAGGACAGCTATAAAAAGAAATGCAATTGTAAATTATTCAAAGCGCCTCCAATTTAAAGGTGATCCATCAATCATGCTGAACTTGAATTTATGGCCATTCATGGCTTTTTGAACATACAGTAGTGCATACAATGGTAAATCTATAGTTCTATCCAATTTCACCCTCTTCGCATGTTATCATTCGATTGAATGGGTGTTATCAGTGGTTATCAGCTGATAGATATGTGCCAGTAGGGGCCTCTGCGCCTACTATTAGACTCAGAAGGCTGTTATCATCCATCCACATGGTTAATCAGCTATACTAATAGAGAAGATTCCAGATCCAGATCTGTTTTTACATTACTGTGATGGTTGGGTTTAAGGCTGGGGTAGGGGTAAACGTTAATAAAATACAATTAATGGGAATTTAATAAATAATATAAATAATTCTCATTAACTTCCGGCCGCCACCATATGCGATCTGTAGCTGATTAACCATGTGGATGGATGATAACAGCCTTCTGAGCCTACTCGTAGGTGCAGAAGACCCCTACTGGCCCATATCTATCAGCTGATAACCACTCATAACGCCCATTCAATTGAGTGATAACATTCGAATCGGCTGCCGATTTGCAACAGTATTTTGTATCATTTAGTTCAGGGATGTCCTAAACTCGGTCCTAGAGGGCCGGTGTCCTGCAGATTTTAGATGCAACTTGCCTCAACACATCTGCAAGGATGTTTCTAGAAAGCGTAGTAAGAGCTTGATTAGCTAGCCCAGGTGTGTCTGATTGGGGTTGGAACTAAACTTTGCAGGACACCGGCCCTCCAGGACCGAGTGTGGACAGCCCTGATTAGCCTAAAGGCCCATTTACATCGCTTTTCCAAAAGGCGCCAATGTGATCATGCACACCAATGTGCAAAATGGCTGGTGTAAAAGCATAATTTTTAAAGAAATGCTCGACTTTTGTTCACATGCCCGAAGCTGCTGATGTTACAGTAAACATCACTTGGAGGCGCTGATGCGCAAAACACTCAAAGTGATCCCAGTTTCACTTTCATTTAATGAAGAAGATGATGCACTGAGTCTAGTGCTGCGTCCAAAATCACAAGATTTGTGGAAAAGCTGCAGGTGTGGGAGTGAAGCGACGCAAGTGATATGGGTAAGCCAAGTGATCATGACAAAATGGCGGATGTATTACATCAGAGTTCCATTCATACTACTCACATTCATACTGTATAAAACACTCTTCTAATGGTCGAGTTGTAAATTTAAATGCAATACCTACTGAGTAGTAGGCGATATCGGACACAGCCAAGATGAATGTGGACCTGCTTTTTTCATTGGTGTCTGAACACAAAGACATTTATGTAGTGGTGGGCAGAGTGAGGCTTCGTGAAACACTCGAAGCAAATGTGTCGAAGCTTGAAAACATTTGAAACCCATCTCTACAGGGACACCTAGTGGTCATTTTTATGCATTGCTCCGGAACAACTTCAGCAAAGAAACAGTTACACAAATTATACCCCATGTTGTAAAACTAAGGTGTAAAGGGACTTGGTGAACCGCCAACTATTCCGACATATGTTTTACACAGCGTATGCCCTTCCAGTTGTAACCCAGCACTGGGAAACACCCATACACACACACACTCATACACTACGGCCAATTTTGTTTATTCAATTCACCTATAGCACATGTGTTTGGACTGTGGGGGAAACCGGAGCACCTGGAGGAAACTCACGCCAACACGAGGAGAGCATGCAAACTCCACACATAAATTCCAACTGGTCCAGCCGGAACTCGAACCAGCAACCTTCTTGCTGTAAGGTGACAGTGCTAACCACTGAACCATCATGCAACCCCTCTAATTCTGCATATTATCAGTACAAATAATAATAACATCTAAGATATGACACTCTTTTTAACATTTACTTGAACCCTACTTTTATAATACCTGTTAAAATTGGTTTTAATAGAGCAACGGCCAATCCTCAATGGAAAACAAGCTTTAGATATATTATTTTGGGTGCCATCCAAAAGTTGCGCTTCACTGATTCAGTTCCTCATTATGAGAGCATCAAGAGCACTGTTTGCATAGCTAAACTGATGGACAGTGACTTTCCAATTATACCAGTTGGAAGCAGGTAGTTACAAAGACTGCTGTTACATTTCATTTAGGATTTTATAGTCTGGGCTTTAAAAAGGTTATATACTGTATAGCCAAATTCCTTCCTTCCTTCCTTCCTTCCTTCCTTCCTTCCTTTTCCCTTATTTTCTTCCTTTCTTACTTGCTTACTTTCCTTCCCTTTTCCTTCCCTTTTGCTTACTTTTTCCTTCCTTTCTTTCCTTCCTTACTTTCTTACTTTTTCCTTCCTTCCTTCCTTCCTTCCTTCCTTCCTTCCTTCCTTCCTTCCTTCCTTCCTTCCTTCCTTCCTTCCTTCCTTCCTTCCTTCTCCCTTATTTTCTTCCTTTCTTACTTGCTTACTTTCCTTCCCTTTTCCTTCCCCTTTGCTTACTTTTTCCTTCCATTCTTTCCTTCCTTACTTTCTTACTTTTTCCTTCCTTCCTTCCTTCCTTCCTTCCTTCCTTCCTTCCTTCCTTCCTTCCTTCCTTCCTTCCTTCCTTCCTTCCTTCCTTCCTTCCTTCCTTCCTTCATCCTTACTTCTTTACTTGTTAACTTACCTTTTCCTTCCCTCCTTCTTTCTTTCCTTCCTTCCTTTCTATAATTTTTCCTTCCTTCCTTACTTGCTTCCTTTTTCCTACCTTTCTTCCTTTTTCATATTCATTTTTCCCTCGTTCCTTCCTTCCTTACTTTTTTACTTCCTTCTTTCTTTCTTTCTTTCTTCTTTCTTTCTTTCTTTCTTTCTTTCTTTCTTTCTTTCTTTCTTTCTTTCTTTGCATGCACTGATCAGTTAAAAATAGCAAAACTATTGTAATATTTGTTTTAATGTGGACTTTAGTTCAACATCTGGCTTTTTAAACCCAATTTTTAAAGAGAAATAACTACCAATGAAGTGACTGAAATGAAGTGAAAAT
>LR812542.1:8713190-8718190 GCA_903798195.1 Danio kyathit
AAATGACTCTAACATCCGACCTCAGGAAGGCATTACCCCATGCATAACCGAATCAGTCTAAATCACATCCTCAGCCTCTCGAATTGTACCAATGTCACTTCACATATTGTGATCTGAGCCACGTATCCTTAGGGAAGACCTGTCCCGTTCCTTTCCTTCTCTAAAGCAGACAGGCTGTAATATAACAGAACCAATGCCTCCCGCCTCCCTTGAACGGCTGTTTTCTGTGTGATTTATAGTTATCAGCAATGCTGATCAAGGTCGACCGTGCAGCTCATTTTTCACCACCTGCTGTCGTAACCCAGAGCGCGAGCCAGCAAGCCACAGGAAAGTCTGCCCCAAGCAGCCACATTAAAGAACATGATGCTTTATTATACAGCCGAGGCTGTCCATCATAAAGCTGAAAACCCACATACTGTACACACACTGGTCAGATGTACAAGATTATTCGAATAGACACTTGCAAAGCCTACACAAAGTGTTAGAACTTAAAATTCTTACTTAGAACACACACTGTGCCATTACACACGTTAAAAATACTGGGTTCCACATGTTACATCACACTCTCCATGCCAGATAAATTAGATTCAGCCCCGGACATGATATCTTGTCAGGAAATGTCAGTTTCTCCAAATATCTGGACAACAAGTCTGCAGAGTTGCCAGTACCCAAACCTGTTGACCAGTATTCTACTGAATTAAACGTCTACTATCAATATAGGAGTTGACTGTGGAAGAAAGACAGAGAAAAGCAGAAGCAGGAGATGAAGTGATGATAATAAATGAGCAGGGTTTATTGAATATTATTAGTTGCATGTGTTCCAGTGCTCTTTCTCTGAGCAGGACAAATATAACAAATGTTATTGTACATCAGGCCACAAGACTTGCATTAGAGACATACTGTACCCTTATATCTCATATCAGTGGAGAAGATATGTGTATATCTGTTAATATCTTTCAAGTTTTTTTTCATCCATAAAATAACAAATAAATAAATAAATAAATAAATAAATAAATAAATAAATAAATAAATAAATAAATAAATAAATAAATAAATAAATAAATAAATAAAAGTCACTGGGCACAAAACAATATGAAGTTCAAGGGGGTATCTGATTTGAATGAACTAATGTTCAGTTATCGTAACACAATTATCTGACAATTTGTATATAGTCAAACCCCCACACACAACCGTTGGGTTTCTTGGAGACTTGAGGCATAATTATTTTACACTGTACAGATATACTGTCCTCCTACCTCCTCACCGAAAACAGATTTATACGTTTGTTTTCCCTCATGAGGACCAAAACATGTCATAAATTACCAGCATTGATATACATTCGAGGACATTTGGTCCCCACATTGTTATAAACACCACACGCATACACTCACGCACACCCACAGACACATTTTTGTCTTCAAGGCACTCGCTTATGATTCACAGAATACATAAACCTCATGGATATTTGATCAGGGCTTCTTTCTCAACCTCTGTGTACCGAATCAATTAACCGGCCCCATAATTCTCATGCAGCCTATACACTGTGAAACTTCATGTTTTACAAGTCAATCACTCTGTGCAGTATCGTAAAGCTGTACAAATATTAAGCCGGTTCCTGCTGAATGGATTTTTCATAGCAGTCTAGCTCGTATTTTGAAGTAGAGCAATTGGTGCGTGGAATCATACCATAAAAATACACACGTTTTTGATGATGTGTGTGCATCGACTGCGTGTAATATGGCCGAAACAGAAGGTGTGAGCTCTAATCTAATTAAGTGCTGATTGAGAGCAGAGGTCACCTCCCACACACACCACACAAAAGGAACAAGAGAGATTTATTATGAAAACACATGCTGACAGCCGCTTCACACAGTACATGTGAATATAACCCTACTCGCCACATTATCTCTCTGTCTTTCTGTTTTTCTTGAACCCTGTCTACATGGAGCACATCCACCAGCGTGACGCTAGCTCACTTTTACATGTTTTTGTGTTAGTTTAATGCAGTGCATTTCTGTCATGAACACTGTCCGGAGTTAGTGTGATAATGATTACGCACACTCACTGGCCACTTTATTAGGTACAGCTGTCTAACTGCACATTAATGCAAATTTCTAATAGGCCAATCACATGGCAGCCACTCAATGCATTTAGGCATGTGGACATGGTCAAGACGATCTGCTTCAGTTAAAACCGAGCATTAGAATGGGGAAGAAAGGTGATTTAAGTGACTTTGAACGTAGCATGGTTGTTGGTGCCAGACGGGCTGGTCTGAGTATTTTAGAAACTGCTGATATACTGGGATTTTCACACACAACCATCTCTAGGGTTTGCAGAGAATGGTCTGAGAAAGAGAAAATATCCAATGAGCGGCAGTTCTTTGGGCGCAAATGCCTTGTTGATCCCAGAGGTCAGAGGAGAATGGCCAGACTGGTTCGAGCTAATAGAAAGGCAACAGTAATTCAAATAACCACTCGTTACAACCGAGGTATGCAGAAGAGCGTTTCTGAACACACAACATGTCAAACTTTGAGGCGGATGGGCTACAGCAGCAGTAGACCACACCGGGTGCCACTCCTGTCAGCTAAGAACAGGAAACTGAGGCTACGATTGATTATTTTCACAATTTATGATGGCATAGCAGTCAAAATAGGACAAATGAGCTCATGTATGAGCAACTTCTCGACCTTTGTCAGTGAGGGGTGGGTCTTCCGAAATGCATTAACTAACATTAACTAATACAACCTTATTGTAAAGTGTTACCAAAGCCTTTTGGTTGTGTGAACGTACCCTAAATGGAACGATGAATTAAACCCATTTGAACACATTTCTAGAAATATTAGGGATATGGATTGAATTGTGGGATCATATAACAATATGAACATAACAATATGAACTTTACATCATTGAAGTCTTTGAATACTGTCAAAGTAGGCAGCTCACTCAGTTTTCTAACACATTATTTACCTCAAAATTGAATAAATATTGTCTGTCTACCATGAGGCTTTTGGTGGATTTAGTCATGTTCTTTAACACACCGAAAATTCCAGGATTAAGAAAACAAATAACTAACTCAAATGCAAATGACTCAACCTACAGCTTAAATCAAATTCTGCACAGATCCCTCAGCAAAGGGCAGTATCTTTTGTTCTGATGGTTGTGAGCATTTAGACACTGGGGGGCGCTGGACTGCTTGAGGTTACTCCGAACTTATCAAGCGAGGCAACTTCATGACTCTCATCAAGGTTAAAAGACATTTACTCCACAAATCACACTCTTGTTTGCTCAACAGCATTTAGCGAATCTCTGTGTACACGCTCGGTGTTCGTCAGGCTCTTAGAGTAAGGACACAGGGGTGGGCCATTAAATGGAACCAGATGGTTTAGGCCACAGCAGGCATTAGCTCAGTTTAATTTCTCGTTGCGAGTGTTGAGTAATGTCGATGATGTATCTGTTTGATTTAGACTCCTAGCTAGAGAGGCAGATCAATGGGCTCCACTAATTATGCAATTATATAGCTGCTTTAGTACAATCATAATGGGGGCAGGCAGACAGAATCAAAATGAGAGAGTCTATTACAGCCAAAGGGAGATAGAGGACAAAACAGGGGGGGGTGAGGAATGCTGAATGACAACCACTTGCTGCAAAGATGATTCATGACGGCGAAGATGATTCCGGACAGATCTTAAAGGTTTACTTCACTCCAAAAATGAAAATTCTGTCATTGTTTATTCATGCTCAAATCTCATTTCAAATGGTTAATACCACTAATACATGCTTTTAATATTTGCTCGTCATTTTTGAGCATCCAGTGAATGTAAATGTTTATGTTAATAATAAAGAAAGTAGGCGACGCATTGGCGCAGTAGGTAGTGCTTTCGCCTCACAGCAAGAAGGTCGCTGGTTTGAGCCTCGGCTGGGTCAGTTGGCGTTTCAGTGTGGAGTTTGCATGTTCTCCCTGCGTTCGCGTGGGTTTCCTCCGGGTGCTCCGGTTTACCCCACAGTCCAAAGACATGCGGTACAGGTGAATTGGGTAGGCTAAATTGTCCGTAGTGTATGAGTGTGAATGAGTGTGTGTGGATGTTTCCCAGGAATGGATTGCGGCTGGAAGGGCATCCGCTGCTTAAAACCGTGCTGGATAAGTTGGTGGTTCATTCTGCTGTGGCGACTCTGGATTAATAAAGGGACTAAGCCGAAAAGAAAATGAATGAATGAATAAAGAAAGTAATCCAAAAGTAATCCAAAAGTAATTAACATTACTCAAGTGTTTTAATCAATGTAATTTAGGCTTTCTTGACATATAAACACTGATCAATGCACATGCATATCGAATTACATTAATCAAACTGACTAAAATATTAAGTTAAACTTTGTATAACTTAAAATATTTATATATCTATATATACTTAAATATCTGCACATCATTTTTGAGCATCCAGAAAATGTAATGAATGTTTATGCTCTGGAAAAAAAAAGTAATCAATATCAATCAAGTGTTTTAATAACACTTTAATATCACTAGGTTCATATCACTTGACCAATGAGGTTTGTTCTCATCAGTGTGAACATGATAATCAGAGTATAAAGATGACATAATATTATAAATATATATTATGTTTTTTTTTTTCAGTATTCTGAAGACAACACCAAGAATATGATTGTTGCCTTAAATTATTTTGTTGAATCAAATTAATTGTTCTTGTCATCTCAATGTACTTCAATCAAACTGACTAAAATATTAAGTTAAACTTTGTATAAAATCTAAAATCTAGTTGGAACCTGATTAACTTAATAAAATAAGTTAAAGCAACATAAAAAATAAATATTTGTTGTCTTGACTTTTTGCCATTACATTTTTAAAATAAAAAAGTCATTGTGTTTGGAATAAAATAACAACATTTTCGGGAGAACTAAACCTTTCAACACGCTTTTATTTTCTGAATTGGATATAATCTTGTTTCTCATAACTTCCTGTGTTATCTTGAGGGCAGTAAAAAAGA
>LR812542.1:8720690-8743190 GCA_903798195.1 Danio kyathit
TAGATAACAAAAAGTAAAATACAGAAAATTTACCTCCCAGCCAACAGCACAGGAGAAAACGAAAGTAATAAACAGAACACACCAAACTTCCCTACCATGCTCCGAGCCAGACAGGGAGACAGAAAACCGGGCTTCTCCGGTTATAATATACAACTTCACATCGGCATCTCACAACACGCCATATAAGAGACATCAGCAACAATAACTCATTTTCTTAACTCAAGCAACATCTCCACAGAGAATTAACAAGGGGGAATTGAGAGAGAGCGGGGAGCCGCTGAAACCATGCTTTCTGAGGTTTTAAAAACAACTGCCGCCAATCCTAGCACCAGTCACAATCCGCCGTAATCCGCTGCACCTACGAATAATTCGGAATGAGAGAGAGCGAGGGAAAGAGAGAGAGAGAGAGAGAGAGAGAGAGAGAGAGAGAGAGAGAGAGAGAGAGAGAGAGAGAGAGAGAGACCACACACACTACACCACAACAACTACTCGTAACAATGGATGATAACAGCCTTCTGAGCTTACCAGTAGGCACAAAAGGGCCCTACTGGCCCATATCTATCAGCTGATAACCACTGATAACGCCCATTTAATCGAGTGATAACATTTGAATCGGCTGCACTAACACAGGGAAAACATACAAACTCCACACAGAAATGCCAACTGTCCCAGCTGGGACTCGATCCAGTGACCTTCTTGTCGATAGTGTTAACCACTAAGCCACCATCCCATATATACAGTTGAAGTCAGAATTATTAGCCCCCCTTTGATTATTTTCTTCTTTTTTAAATATTTCCCAAATGATGTTTAACAGAGCAAGGAAATTTTCACAGTATGTCTGATAATATTTTTTCTTCTGGCGAAAGTCTTATTTCGGCTAGAATAAAAGTAGTTTTTAATTTTTTTAAATTATTTTTAATGTCAAAATTATTAGCCCCTTTAAGCTATATTTTTTTCTGATAGTTTACAGAACAAACCATCATTATAAAATAACTTGCCTAATTACCCTAACCTGCCTTGTTAACCTAATTAACCTAGTTAAGCCTTGAAATGTCACTTTAAGCTGTATAGAAAAATGTCTTGTAAAATATATAGTCAAATATTATTTACAGTTATCATGGCAAAGAGAAAATAAATCAGTTATTAGAAATGAGTTATTAAAACTATTATGTTTAGAAATGTGTCAAAAAAATCTTCTCTCCCTTAAACAGAAATTGGGGAAAAAAATAAACAGGGGGGCTAATAATTCAGGGGGGCTAAAAATTCTGACTTCAACTGTATATGGAAATCACGAGAGCAACAGTCGCAATTTTAAAACAGAAACAGAAAAAGACAAGATGACAATTCAGTTAATTTCCTTCGGACAGATCGGTTTACCTTTGCTGGAATGACGTGAGCGATAACGAGCTAAAATGATGGCATGAAAAATGGGCATAGCATCAATCAATACAAGAGCTCAGACGTCGTGCCATAATTTCCAGCTAAATTACTCCAGCCGCTTGCTAGGCAGTGAACTGCGCTTTGTTATGTTATGAATCAAAGCCAGATAAGATGAATGACTGTGAGCGCTGAGTTAATGTTCCTGTGCGAGAGCGATGAGGGTCTGCTGGTGCCTCCACATACAGGAACATGAACGAAAAATACTGAAATCAACAGAATGATCATCGCTAAGTGCATCACAGCGTCTATAGAACTGAGCTGCATACTGTAGCACCTGCTGACTTAGCAGGTCAGATATACAGTAAGTGCTGTTTTGATCATCTTACATATAAGTATGACTTGAAGATTACTGCAAAATTGTGTAATGTTTTACCCTATGTCATTCTAAATGGGAATATACAGCGGGGAAAGTAAGTATTGAACACGTCATGTTTTTTTTTCCTGGCATTAACATTTCTAAAGGAGCTGTTGACATGGAATTAAACCAAATTTAATAATTAAACAAAATGAATTATATGTAATAACAATGAAATGACACAAGGAGAAAGCACTGAACTACTGAAACATATTTAATACTATATATAAATAGTATTTGTTTTTGTGATGGCAGCTTAAAGATGCCTCTCATATGGAGAATGAAGTCACTAGGCATGGGACAATAAACGCTTTCAAGGTATACCGCGGTTTGGAAAAGTCAAGGTTTTACAACTGCTAAAAGTTTTGTTTTTTAGGACAACAGTATCTCCAGCAGAAAAGATATCCAAAGACGCCGTTTTAAATTGTACAGAAATCTGTGTTTTCGAAACATTATTTAGCCTGATGTGTTTGCTCAGGGTATCATCTTAAAAAGTCTTAAAACGTCTTCAATTTCAAAAATCTAATTTTAGGCCTTAAAAAGTCTTAAAAATCCACTGAAATATTGTGTTGTAGGTCTTAAATCATTTTAAAAGGGTCTTCATTTTCCATGTAAAGCTATACCCAATTGGGCCAACACCCATCCAATCACTAACAATATATTTCAAGTTTTAAAACACATTTATTTATTAACTCCGTTTACTTATTAATATGGTTTAATTATCTTCCTTAGAATAACATTTGTTTTTAAAGTTTTTTTTAAGGTTTTAACTTGGCCATTAGGGGTGACGCAGTGGCGCAGTAGTTAGTGCTGTCGCCTCACAGCAAGAAGGTCGCCTCGGCTGGGACAGTTAGCATTTCTGTGTGGAGTTTGCATGTTCTCCCTGCGTTCGCGCGGGTTTCCTCCGGGTGCTCCGGTTTACCCCACAGTCCAAAGACATTCGGTACAGTTGAATTGGGTAGGTTAAATTGTCCGTAGTGTATGAGTGTCAATGCGTGTGTGTACATTTTTCCCAGAGATGGGTTGCGGCTGGAAGGGCATTCGCTGCGTAAAAACGTGCTGGATAAGTTGACGGTTCATTCCGCTGTGGCGACCCCGGATTAATAAAGGGACTAAGCCAAAAAGAAAATGAATGAATGAATGAACTTGGCCATTAAAAAAATATTTAGGGTTTAGCCTAGTGTAAGTCTAAAAATTTAATTTATTATGGTCTTAAAATGGTCTTTAAAAGTCCTAAATTTGACTTAAATACCCTGTTACTGCTCTAAAATATTTTAAATGTTTCTTAAAATAAAATATATTGTGTTCAAAGGGGAAACAGTTTTAGTTTTTACCCAGACATTTAAAAAGAACAGATTTTAGAACAGTAATCTTTTTTCTAATGGCCCAGTTGTTGTTTTTTTTGCTTTCCACAACAACAAAAAAAATCAAATGTAGTTATTTCTTAGCCATATATTTTAATGTGTCAAAACTCTAGTTGTATACTTTTTGTTCAACATAATTTTCCTTTTTTTTTTTTAAAATGACATTGTTAAAAGTATATTTATTATGGACACAATTACATGAATGATCAAACATTTATATATTTAATGCCTTTTTGGTCCAAATGGATTGAGTAACTCCTATTCAACCTACTGCATTTCGCCATAAGTTTCATGCCTGTTTATAAATATTATGTGCACTCTGCCTTACTTCTTTAAATAGTCTTTAAATAATGGATAATGATGTAAAGGGACATATTGCTCTGTTATTATCATGAGGAACTGTGTAATTGTTTTTATTTAAAAATTAGAATAAATAAATTTGGACAATTTCCTGTAAAAAATGTCTAATAGCTGTTGTGATTTGTATCTATTTGCAATAAAAAAAAACTGAAATATATATTTTTAAAAATGTTTTATTGATATAGATTTCTGGTGATTGGATGGATTTAAGATCCGATTAAAATTATTTAGGACCTAAAACACAGTACTTTTTTTAAGGTCTACAATTTAGTTTATGAAATTTAGAACATTTTAAGATTGTTTTGGTGTATTTCAGTCATGAAGGCTCTTAAAGTTTGCACCCACGACTGAAATGCAACCTCCGTGGACAGTAACACACTCTGAAATGAGAAGCAGATTCAGAGTTCCACAAGAGGTGGTTAATTAGCAAATCATATAAATATTACGAACGTAAACATTTGGTGATCAGGTTACATTGTAACTCCATGTCCTGACAACACACTATGTGACGAGATATGAAGTGATTAGCAATTTGACTGTTTGCACCAGACGAAACACAACAGAAATTTAAATGCAGCAATTCAGAAGCACAGAATAGTGCACTCACTGCACTCCAACAAAATGGTGGGATTTACAATCTAATTAATGCATACGTAACCTCTTTAACATTATTAAATGTACATGCTGAATCACTGATATGTGTTGGTTTGCACTGAGTCGCAGTTCTAATGTTCCATTTCAAACGGTTTATTTAATTTTCAAGATCTGAGGTGAACTATCTGGCATTAATCTGGCAACTATCTGGCACTATGGCAATTAATATAATGTAAAATGGCATTCAAACTCACATTATTAGCATTTAACACTGAATAAAGCACATGCGGTGTACCTGAGGTGATCATTGTCATAGTTTTCTCATAGTCATAGTATCTGAAAGACATAGAAGCTGTTTCTAAAATATAAATTTCAGGTGTTAAACTCCTTGTAATATGGAGAATATTCCTTCTATTGTGTGTCGTTTGCTTTTATTTAGAACACGACTTAAATCAGCCTTTAGGCTCGATAGTCAGGCTCGCTCCTGTTGGTGACTTCAATCTGGCAACCTGCGCTTGTGTGTCTTTTGAACCAGGGGTGTAATACCTAGTTCAACCACTGGGTGTCAAACTTACATACTGCACCTTTAAATCATTCGAATGAAAGAATACTAGCAAACAGACATGCATATTTTATACATGGTTCCATGCATCAACAGTTAGTTGTAATAGATTCAGATTTAGCAGATGGTGGCAGTTTATTGTAAATGATTTGAGGACTTAATGGTTGGAGAAGTCCAGTATATGCTTGTCATTTTACCAAAAGATTGTGAATCATTTTTGGATACAAGACAAATTGAGAAATATGGGTAACACTTTATTTTGGTGGTCCATTTGAGTATGAGTAGACTGTCTGCTTAATATCTGTTGATACTGCTCCTTCAACAGACATTTAACTGACTATACACTATGTCAACTTACACTAACCCTAACCCCAACCTAAGAGTCTACCTATAATCTAATGAGAATTAGTTGGCATGTAGATGCAATGTAACTTCAACAAACAGACCATCAAAATAAAAGGTGACCAAAATATGTATGCCTGAATGAACTGTTCACAATAATATAAATGGAATCAAGGGTAAATTTCATTTAGGGATGGTTAAAATGATAAGAAGAGGCAATATATATGTACAATATGTGCCTTATATACTGTACAGTTGTGTGGAGAAAGTTATTGTTAAGTTATTAAATTTCATGGTTTGCTATACAGTATCTGGGCATAATATAAATCTGTATTGGCAGGTTTTGAAATTTGAAAGATGAAAGAAACATCTCACTGTGTTATTATTTATTTATCAAAAAAGCGGATAGAAAAGATATGAGATATAAGATAGAAAAGCCATGGGTAAAAAACCTAGGCCACCGCATGATTCAGATGCCTGTAGATCTACTTTTAGCAGTAATTTCTTAAAGTAAACATTTTCAGCATGACCTTATCAGCCTCTCAGATCATACTGAAGGAGTATTGGAGTGCACAGCTCTAGTCACATCATTTCAGTAAGCAACAAACCTTCACTTCACACAAACCTAAAGGCTCCAGACTGCTAAATTGTCTGCCGATGACCGGTTAAGGCATTTGATTAGCAGTGCCAGACTTACTTTTGTGAATGCTATATGTTGTTCTTCATCTGAGGTTTTATTTGACAAATTTTAAGACCTTCTATGCATTTATGTATGAATTTATTAGGGGTGTAACAATATTGTAACTGATTCTAAAAAATCTCATAGCAAATAAAGGGCCCCAGATTATGCTGTTAATAATCAAGCAGCACACATACACAAATTACATAGATAGATAGATAGATAGATAGATAGATAGATAGATAGATAGATAGATAGATAGATAGATAGATAGATAGATAGATGATAGATAGATAGATAGATAGATAGATAGATAGATAGATAGATAGATAGATAGATAGATAGATAGATAGATAGATAGATAGATAGATAGATAGATAGATAGATAGATAGATAGATAGATAGATAGATAGATAGATAGATAGATAGATAGATAGATAGATAGATAGATAGATAGATAGATAGATAGATAGATAGATAGATAGATAGATAGATAGATAGATAGATAGATAGATAGATAGATAGATAGATAGATAGATAGATAGATAGATAGATAGATAGATAGATAGATAGTTTCTAAACGGACCAAAATTATTAAAACAAGTCACGTGCGGTGCGAGTAAACTCTCCTCACATTGGTCAGAGTTTGGATTTCGATCAGCTGTCATACTTTGTTATTTATGACAATGACTTTGTTTACATCATTAATCAAATTATTTGCCTCAATCTGAATAAGACAATAATATGATTATAGTAACTACATGAGTAATTTTTTGAATGTTCCTTTCATGATCCCATTTTACATGTTATAGCACAATTCGATTAACGTCATTGCATCATCATGCTATCCATATATATATTAATAGTTCCGTTAGACAGCATGGAATGGTATCTTGCCGTATCTCTCACTACAACTGAATCTCTCCAGAGTTCATTTCAATTTGTGAAGACCTCATTCAAGGCCTATTGACCATTTGTTTTGGTGTGTATCAGATCGCGATTGTGGGGTTCATATATGCAAAAACAAAGCGAGCTAAGGGGGCAAATGCAACAGATTCACTTTCGTCAATTGGTGAAGTTTGTTCCGCACCACTGTCGCCACAGGCTTGCTTTCTTTGGGACTTGAGGAGCTGCGCATCGATGGATTTGCTCTTCCATGTTTGAACTTTCAGCAGTGAAATTTAAACCACATTGAACTGAACTAAACTGAACTTCAATTCTAAAAACTGGACAGACACAGTTTCAACTTACTAGAACTTCTATGTAAAGCTGCTTTGACACAATCTACATTGTAATGCTTCGTTCACACCAGATGCGGAAGAAGCGTCAAGCGCGAGTGATTTACATGTTAAGTCAATACAAACGTGCGAATAGGCATCCTGCGGCGTGATACACACGAATGGCGTGGCGCGAATTACACGAATGGCGCGGCAAATCGCTCGAGTTCAAAAATCCGAACAACTGCGGACATTCGCGCCGCGTTAACCAATCAGGAGCTTGCTCTTGTGGGGGCATGATTGTGATGTAGCACCTGTTGTTGGTGTTCCGGGGGAAATCCTCGAGCCGACACCGACAACAGTTCATCTAACTGGGCTTGGCTCAGTCAGAAGCACCGCTGAAAGCCTCCGTCATCCAGGTTAAGTTTCTGGTGGAGTTTATAAGCTTACAGAGCTGGGTGCACCTGAAAAGTATCTAGTGGACTCAGACACTGCTCTAAACGTATCAACGTTTTTCAGCCTTCATAAAAGCACATAAACACAGTTATTTTCTCAATAAGATCCATGTTAGCCATTTAGCAAAGAAGCTACAGTCACCGGGCAGACAGAAGCCCTGCCCATGACGCGAATCCGGGTCTGTTCTGAAGTGAATTTGACGCGCGAATGAAGCGGAGTCTGACGTGCGAATGAAGCGAGTAAACTCAAATGTTCACGTGTCTATTTATGTGCGAATATCGCGATTTAGCCAAGTGTTCCGCGTCTGGTGTGAACACAGCATAAAAGCGCTATAGAAATGAAGATGAATAAAATAAAATAAAATAAAATAAACACCTAATAAATGCATGCTTTGTGTGCATAAGAAACTGGTTTTACACAGTTAAGTTTTGACCCCTGCTGTAAAGAAACCCGATTTTGTCCTTTATAAGTAATATTCATTTGTTCGTCTTTGAAAGTTTTGCGAAAGATTGTGAGGTGTGAGCGTAGAAAGAGAGCTTCCATATCTGCACAGCCCAAAGCAGCTGATTAGAGGAGACAGCTCAATGAAGCTCAAACCAAATCAGACGGCTTGATTAATCTACCCGCTGATAAACGCCTCCCTTCTTTTGCATTAAATCACCCGTCTGTATGCAGAACAGACATCACAATCCAGACACATATCCACAAAAATGTAATCACCCTCATTCTGACTTAATTCCGTATTGTAGAGTTGTCGCGAAAACTATTTGGAATCCTTCAGACCCAATTAAAATATCTGAATGGTTATTTCATTAGATTAAAAAAAAGAAATCTAAGCAGGTCATCTCTGCTTGAATGCTGTGGCGATTTTTTTTTTCTTTTTTTGATAAAACATTCTTTTTGCAAATCATTTCTAATAAGCTGGTGTTTTTGGAATATTTTCCCTTTTAAAAATGAAGTGTGCTTTATTGCATTGAACGTGCACTTGTAGCATATGGTGTCTGAAACGTCCATGAAAAGTCCACTTAAATGTATTTAAAGAGAGTATACTTGACTATGGTTCTTAACACACTTCAGTCCACTTACAATAAGTGTGCTGCTGCATTCAATAGTATATGTACTATAAGTCCTAATTAAATTTAAAGTACACTTATTTTGATGTAATGACTAACATAACAAAGGTAAAGAACCAACCCAGATTCGTTCTGAGAATGTACCCCTATATACATTTCTGAAGATCGCCAAATACGTCCCAGGAGGTATGTTATTATTGCAGTTTTTGTTTTCGTGAATCCATCAGAGGCCTCTGTGTATGCTTTTTGAGATCTCAAATTTCTCTCAGGAGTGCCATTCACGCCAGCTCTTCTTACAAAAATCCAACAGAGGCTGCTGTTGCCTGACTGACTGACCAACCGACCGATCCCCCCACCGACCCCTTTCCCTAAGCCCAACTGATAGTGTTTTCAAAAGCCCGAATTGACCAGCGGCTAACCACGTCCCTACATCAAACCGACAGTGTTTTGAAAAGCAATCCAGAAAAAAAAAGCCTCCTGATTTTTACCACGCTTTCGAATTTCACCACATTCTCACCTTGTTATTTACTTGTTTATTTAATTTTTTGGCTTTGTTTTTGTCTTACCTACTTTCTGTTATTCACCGGACTCAAACCCCGTTGTCGCAGTGAACTCCTGTCTGTGTATTAAGTTCACCGACGTACGCTGCGCATCACTGGACAAACTAGTAACAGCGGAAATAAGCCGTCCATACGGAGGTAAACGGTCAGCTGGTAAGCGCGAAAAAGCACGCCGTCATATCGCCCTGTAGCGTTCGTTTTAAAGATGAAATGCAGCCATACGTATTTCTGGCTACATAATTCGTGATCTCCAAAAATACTGTATATATAGGGCTATGTTTTCAGAATGAGCCTATGTTGCAAGTAACTTTTTCTGTAATTTTATCTGATATTACAGTTCATCAGGTTACATATTTTATACGCTATTAACAATTTCCTGTAGATTTTACCGCTCATTGTTATATTTATTTTGTTAAATTAACTATAAATGAATTCTGATTATTCATAATTAATAATACCTTGTTATTATTAATCATTAATATTTATAAATTGAGCTGATTTCACTACACACATCCAAATGAGATATCACTACATTCTCTTTGGGGTTCCTGTATTTTGACCTGTTTAAAAAAGCTTCTTTATTAGCTCTTTAGAATTTTATCTGAGATTTACCCGGATCTTGCCTCTCAAATGTTCGAAACCCATGCCTTTTGAGGGAACAAAATAATCAATATTTTTCGTTTTTACCTTGAAAAGAAAATGAGTAACGCACAACCCTGTCTTCAGCTCCATCTCTGAATTGATTATGTGCACAATGAGAATTATAGTCCGTTTGTGACTCAATGCTCAGATAATCTGAGCAATCGCATTAGCTACTGGCCAGCTAATGGAAGAACCCGAACTAGAGGAAATCAAACGTCTGCAGATGAGACCACTTACTGCTGATCCACTTAGCGCTGGGGTCGTGAACTTTGAAGTCTTTCTTGAAGATTTCTTCCACTGTCACTTTTTCCTTAAAGGCCAGGCTATCATCCTCACCTAGAGGGAGACAAAAAGAACAGACTTTTACCATTAAGATCTCCAAATTTTCACGCCTCCACCATCATGTCAAAAACTCTCCGGTTTTCAGGTTCACAGAAGAGGCAAAATACATCTGCATCAGGCTGAATGGGCTGACAAACTCTTCTTAGAGGGCAGCCTGGTGTTTTTTCTCTAAAGGAAGCAGTAGTCGCTTCTGTAATGGCAACTGCGGCTCCGGGGCTTGATGTGAAAACCACAGTGCTCTCTTAACGCAGCACTGGAAAGTTCTGACTGTTCCAGCCTCCAGCAGCGCTTGGGCTCATTATCTGGTCCGTACTGCTGCGCTCAGAGCCCAGAGATCGCCTCCATCAGGCCGCCACTGTTTGACATTACCACTCATTCGTTCAGCACACAGCAACTCACCGCCACATCAATACCTAGAGATACTGAACATGCGGCGTTAGTGGAAAAAGCATTTTAAAGAATGCGCCGGCAGAGCTTTGCATTAAATGGCAGCCACATAAGGTGAGAATGCATCTGACAGAGAGAGCAGGGAAGAATCTATCAACTCACGCACACTTCATCTCGCTCCGACTAATATTAGGCTGTCACTTTGACTTGTGTACGTGTGCAGGTATGTGCATGGGTGTAATTCTCCAGCGCTGCAGAGAGGGAACATGGAGGTAAACACAATCAGGCGTCCCTCTAGGCTCTGCTTTAGACCAATTGAATGTTTCATTATTAAAAACAGGCTTTGTGCATTTACAGTTGATGCCAGCCCTAAGCTGATTATTTAGTCATCATTTCTGCACATCAGATATGATCACGCAGTGCTTTCGTCTAGCGTATGACTCATTTCATATGCATTGGGGAAAAAGGCTATATCTGATTTGTTCCATTTGTTTTCAGGATGAGCCGTTTGGTGCGTCCTAATTAGAGTACTGCAGAAGAGCCAGCACCACAATGTTTCTGCAACTGATGTTGGGGATCAGCTTAGGAAACATTTAGTTTTACTTTGCTTACTGAACTATGGTCTGGTCCAATCTACAGAGCAGCCCATTTGACAGAGTGTATAGGGCCCTGGCAATTTGGGGGCACAGCGATGGGTTGTGGGGTTTCTGACTTCAACTGTATATATACGTTTGAAGTCAGAATTATTAGTCTCCCTGAATTATTAGCTCCCTGTTTATTTTTTCCCTAATATCTGTTTAGCGGAGAGATTTTTTTCAACACATTTCTAAACATAATAGTTTTAATAACTCATTTCTAATAACTGATTTATTTTCTCTTTGCCATAATGACAGTAAATAATATTTTACTAGACATTTTTCAATACACTTCTAAACAGCTTAAAGTTACATTTAAAGGCTTAACTAGGTTAATTAGGTTAACTAGGCAGGTTAGGGTAATTAGGCAAGTCATTGTATAATGATGGTTTGTTCTGTAGACTATCGAAAAAATATATAGCTTAAAGAGGCTAATGATTTTGTCCTTAAAATGGTTTTTAAAAAATAAAACTGCTTTTATTCTAGCCAAAATAAAACAAATAAGACTTTATCCAGAAGAAAAAATATTATCAGACATACTGTGAAAATTTCCTTGCTCAGTTGAACATCATTTGGGAGATATTTAAAAAAGAAAAAAAATTCAAAGGGGGGCTAATAATTCTGACTTCAACTGTATGTATATATATATATATATATATATAGTGCTTCCCACAGGTTTGAAATATATCATAATAATAGTTAAATATGCAAAAAAAAAAAACAATGCATAATTTAATTTTTAACAATAATTTTAGTTATTATACACTGTTATACACTCTGTCATTTCAATGTGTTTAAGTAAAAAAAGACATCCACCATTTCTCTTACTTTTCTTACACAGAGTGCTTTTGACCTCAAACTGGGGCGACGGTTCATCTTCCAGCAGGACAATGACCCAAAGCACACAGCCAAAATATAAATGGAGTGGCTTCACAACAACTCTGTGAATGCCCTTGAGTGGCCTAGCCAGAGCCCAGACCTAAATCCTATTGAAAATCTCTGGAGAACTCTGAAAATGGCTGTACACTGTCGCTTCCCATCCAACCTGATAGAGCTTGAGAGGTACTGCAAAGAAGAATGGGCAAAAATTCCCAAAGACAGGTGTGCCAAGCTTGTGGCATCATATTCAAAAAGACTTGAGGCTGTAATTGCTGCCAAAGGTGCATCAACAAAGTATTGAGCAAAGGCTGTGAATACTGATGTACATGTGATTTTTCAGGTTTTTTTATTTTTAATAAATTTGCAACATTTTCAAAAAATCTTTTTTCACATTGTCATTATAGGGGAATGTGTGTAGAATTTTGATGAAATAAATGAATTTAATCCATTTTGGAATAAGGCGGTAATATAAAAACATGTGGGAAAAGTGAAGTGCTATGAATACTTTCCAGACGCACTGCATAGCATATCCGATGCTTTCTTAACTGCTGCTTTCTCAAGTTTTTGTTTGCTTTTTTTATTACTGAGTGGAAGTGTGCAACATTATATATATATGCACGTATATGCATATAAATGTATATAAAAACATTGTGGATACATTGCAAAGTTTGTATACCACTGCAAATGTATGTTCTTTTATTTCTTTATATATTTTTTTATTTTCCACATCTATTCAAAGAACTAAAAATGAACCATGACTACAGTATATCACAGTGTTGAATTCTATGCTGTTTCTTGTATGTTACATAGGCACAAGTGCACACTACAGCAGTATCTGTATCCTAGGGCTGGGCGATATGGCAAAAAAAAAAATCTCGATTTTTCATAAAGTTTGACCGATTCACGATTTCGATTTCGATTTTTTTATTTATTTTTTTATTAATTTTGTTTTTACTGTGTAACTACCTTACCAGTTTACCTTGTTCATTTAAATTTAAATAAATGTCGAAACTAGTTTTTTTTCATGCTCACTTGTAAAAGAAAAGCAACTGTGTGACTAAACGTGGTTATGGCACTCTCTCATGTAGGGATGCTAAACATAGCTACAATAGAAATCACAGCACCCGTATTTATGTAGAGGTCATATGTTGTGCAGCTTTGGGCAATTTTTTTTGGAGAGAAAATGACCAAAATGTAACGTGAAGATTGAAAAGGATTGGAGGGGAAATAAATATTTCAAATAACAGAAAAATAAACAATGATAATGCAACAATAGTTTATCTGTATTAGTGGCATGGCAGAAATATATATTTAGACAGGCCTTGTCAAAGTGAGCGGGCACTTTCACTAATAAAAAATATAGCACTTAAATTATTTCATAACAATCAATAAAATAACAGCAGTTTTATATCAAAAGTTGGTAATGATATAAAATATACTGCATTTTGATGGTAAAATATAACCATTTAAACGATTTCAGTATTCAAACATTAAATAACGAATGCATCAAGTTAAATATAAAAAAACAAATGAATCAACACAGCATATCAGGATATAAAGGACTATATTTAGCAAAATGCTGCTCTTTTGTTTTATGTTTACTTCAGTAATTCCACCCGGGAGCTGTTTTGCACTGTGAAACTGAAAACACTGAAATAAGTAAAAGAAGGGCATGCATCGAGTACTTTTGTCCGTCTCATCATTTGCTCGAGCATGAATTAACGAGCTGTTACTCTGCCGCCGGACATTGCGGAGAAAGTTACACCTATCATCATGCTTAAAACAAAGAATTAGAATTATTAAAGTGGCGATCGGGTGCGGATATATATATCAGATAAAATAATATGTGCGGGCGGGTGGATGATTAGAATGAAGGAGGCAAGGAGCGGACCTCCGCCTCTCGAGCCTTCTCTCCTCTCCTCTCCTCGCGCGCGCGCGCGCCCGTCTCGCAGCTCGCGCGGGAGAGACAGGCGGCTGCATGCGGGACAGAGCCGCGACATCAACACACAGAATCAGCACAATTCAGCACAGTTGTCTAACAGTTTAGAACGGTTTGGTACGATAGTGGAAAAGCGGCTTTAATATTTTTATTTAAAAAATCGCGATTTCTCGATTTTATAAAAAATAAAATCGTCTTAAAACGTAAATTCGAATTAATCGAAAAAATCGAAAAAAATCGCCCAGCCCTACTGTATCCATGACATAGTTTCCCAGTAGGCTGTTAAAAATTGCATCAGAAGTTGCACAAAAAACTAGATAATCTGGGAATGACATCTAAGGCTGAAATAAATAGATAAAAAATGTAGTGTATAAACACATTACATAAACATTCAGCTATTATGGAGACAAGATATAATAATCATTTCCAATGAGTTCAGTCAAGTGAGTTTCAAAGAGTGACAACAAAAGGAATTCATTGGATGCGTATGCAAGTCTTATGCAGCGCTGTTGTGTCTATGTTAGAGCTGACAAGCCAAGTGTTGATTTTCTTCCATGATGCAAAGGGAAGAAATGAGCCCAGCTGGAAGCTTCTCTGCCTGGCTGTTCACTATATAGACAAAGGCTGCCACGTGCCTGGACTGAGCACTATTAAAGCTGAGCTGCCCACCAATGCAGCTAGATAAATAATCATTACTGTAAGTATTCATTTTTTAAAAGTACACTGCAATTGGCAGCTATTTAAAGCAGTCATGGTAAGAGCTTTGCAAAAAAAACACATTTCACAAATGTTGGCAACACAGGCTAATTGTGAAAATGTACCCCTGCATACATGTCTCGAGAGCACGAATTATGTAGCCAGAGCTATGTATGGTTGCATTTTGTCATCGGCTTCTGTTTCTTTTCACGTTACCAGCTGACTGCTTACCTCCATGCAGACACCTTTTCCACTGTTACTAGTTTCCACTTAGCCAGCTAGTGAAGTGCTGTGCAGGTAAACCTCATTCCTCTGACCTCTAAAAAGGTGCTCTAGCGACAGACGCTAGAGGCCATGGTCTTTAGCCTCCTTGTTAGAGCAACTGACTCCCATGCGGAGAGTCGCTGGTTTGATCCCAGCTTGGAGCAAGTTGGGTGGTGTAGGACCGGCGGGGTTACGGGAGTGAGGTTTAGAGGGGTGAGTGTAGCAGAGTGGGGTTACACATGTAAGTCGGCAGACTTGAGACGCAGAGAGGAGTTGACTGCGATGATGGGGTTCGAGTGCGGTGAAGAATGGTTCCAGAAAGCGGGTAAAACAAAAACAAAAGTAAGTAAATAACAGGATGAGGATCTGAAAACGTGGTAAAAAATCAGTCGGCCACAAGGATTTTTTTCTTTTTTCTCTGGATTGCTTTTGAAAACACTGTCGGTTGGGTTTAGGAAAGGGGGTGGGTGGAGGGATCGACAGTTGGTCATTCAGTCAGTCAGTCAGTCGACAGTCGCCTCTGGTGGATTTAAGCGAGAACAGCAGGTGCGAATTGCAGTCGCGAGAGAAATTTGAGATCTCAAAAAGGATACACAGCAGCCTATTGTGGATTAGCAAAAAAAAAAAACTAGGTCCTGGGACGTATTTCGTGCAGTCCAGAAATGTATACAGGGGTGCGTATCAATAATGATATGTAATTCTCATGTAAATTCACCTTGTCGACTGACTGACTGAATGACTGATTGAATGACTGACTGACTGACTGACTGACTGACTGACTGACTGACTGACTGACTGACTGACCGATCGACTGACCCACCCTCCGCCTTCCCTAAACCCAACCAATAGTGTTTTCAAAAGCACCTATTGACCCGTGGCACTGATTGAATTATGGTGTATATTCTGAAATACATTTCAAACTGTATATAACTGTGGAGTTAGATGTATACAGTGTTTTGGATATCTTCAAATACATCAAAATGTTCTACTATCTCCCAATCCAATGTAACATGATTATTATGATTATCAAGATTATTTTTTTTTTCCCAAAATAAAAACGGATTTTACTGAAAGCATTACTCTGTTGAATGCTTCACATTTTGAGGCATTCAATGCATATAAAACATTTGAATAAGTTGTGGCGTACACAGACTACACACTATAATGTGCAGAAATACCATGAGGGAAATAGTAGGCTATTCCGCTGTCCCCCATCTAGGGAGATTCTAGTTTTCAGTGCAAGGAGGTGTTAATGTGTGAAAATTCCCATATGGATGTCTTTGCATAATTTTAAGAGCAGTGAATAACCTCACCCAGAAATCCACAGGCAAGAAACGGGCGAAAATAAGGACTGTGTAACTGAACACACAGGAAAATGAGGACGATCATAGGCATTAATTAAAGAACAGCAAGAGCTTTCATAAGCTGGGAGATGTTCTCCACTTCAAAGTCCGAATGGCTGAATGAAAGAAACTTTTGTTGGTTAAGAAGATCACAGTGTTATCTGTAAGACTGTAGGCCTGCTTATTTCATATGCTCTGCTCTTTGTTTGACAGACGTGCGGATCTTACTTGCCAGCCCTTCGGCCCAAAGCTAATGAAACGATTAAGAGGAAACGAAGACCTTCCGGTTGGGTCTATGACTCATTATTTTGCTTAATGGATGCTGCTTGGTTGATGTGAGCCATAAGAAGAGAGAGAATTATTTTCATCATCTGCTGATATGGAAATGCAACGTGATTGCTCTGAGAAAGTACAATTATTATTAGAGACGTCTGCATTTTTGATGCGCTGACAATGTTTTCATTGAATCGTGTGCTTTGAGAGATGCACACAAGATTGTCTATGCATTGTTAGTATTCATGAGAGAGGCTGGTAACTGACCCAAATTCACCGCTGTCAGCTTGGATATCAACAAAATATTTAAAAGGCGTTAAAAAGTTTTTCTTCTAGGAAGAAATCCTTATGCGACCGCATTGCTAAAAATTCTCGAATAGTCCTAAGGTGACTTGGCTGATCTCTATGTGCAATTTCTGTAACAACAGGACAGAGAAGCGGAAATAACTCCGGGAAGGTTATCTGACAGACCCCCTGCTACGCTGCACAACGGTTCCTGGGAGATTTGCAAGGAAAAGGAGTTTCCATCTTAAGCCCTCAAAAAGATGAGCTCCACTGACATGTCCAATTAGCTGTCATGGTGTCAGTCAAGCGTCAGTCTTCAGTCAGAAATGTTTCCCTTTAAAAACATAATAATAAAGCTGGGGATAAAAGTAGACCTGACCCAGTTTTCCAGTCAAAGCGCTGATCGAGCCCATCATATCAAGCTATCAGTTACATCAAAGAGAGTTACATCAAAAAAAGAGAAGAAAATCCAGAGTAACAACATTGATGGACTGTGGTGGGGTGTCAGGAGCATTTTGTATCTGGCAGTGTGGATAACGGTGAACTGTTCATCAGCAGGGCAGCGGGGAGGATGCTGAACTGACAGAGGCTCTATTACTATGACCTCCTCCTGGGACTTGCATGAAGGGCAATGTTTGGAAAGTTCAAATTATATTTAGAAAAAGAGCTTGCGTAAACAGTAGGAGCTAACTTTTTTTACAACATAAATCAACACGATAAATACAACATTATTCCGTATAAGAAATAAATTAGGAAAGGCAGCTGGGGTTGGTGAGGTTTCTGGCTTTATAAATGTAACTAAAATTTACAGTAAAAATGTATTTCATTAAATGATTTAATGTCATTTATATAAACCTATGGAAGTACTAATAACATATGTTTTGTACTGTGTTGCAATCTGCTTGTTAAGTGTGACGTCACACAAAGCGGCTTTCAGGTCCAAGCGCTCTATCAAACTGTATGGGGAGACTCAATAAATGGTAATGATAAACAGTTACAAAGTGATTTAATACTTCGAAAATCACGATCGCAATATATATACAGTATACAGTTGAAGTCAGAATTATTAGCCCCCTTTTGAATTTTTTTTCTTTTTTAAATATTTCCGAAATTATGTTTAACAGAACAGGGAACTTTTCACAGTATGTCTGATAATATTTTTTCTTCTGAGGAAAGTCTTATTTGTTTTATTTTGACTAGAATAGAAGCAATTTTAATTTTTTAAAAGTCATTTTAAGGACAAAATTATTAGCCCCTGTAAGCTAATTTTTTTCGATAGTCTACAGAACAAACCATCGTTATACAATAACTTGCCTAATTACCCTAACCTGCCTAGTTAACCTAATTAACCTAGTTAAGCCTTTAAATGTCACTTTAAGCTGTATAGAAGTGTCTTGATAAATATCTAGTCAAGTAATCTTTAGTGTCATCATGACAAAGATAAAATAAATCAGTTATTAGAGATGAGTTATTAAAACTATTATGATTATAAATGTGTTGAGAATATCTTCTCTCCGTTAAACAGAAATTGGGGGAAAAAATAAACAGGGGTGCTAATAATTCTGACTTCAACTGTATATATACATATATATATATAAACAGCATTCCCACAAGCTGGGGAAGTATTATTATGACAGAAATATGAATATGCAGAAGATGCAGTGTCATTCTACTACTAACTATAACCACCTTCATTGTAATACACACTAAGTAAAGCAATAAACATAACTGATATTTTTTTAAAGGAAGAAACTATTATTTCAATAAAAAAATAAGAAATGTGAAATGTCACAAAGGGTATTCTAGCATCCCTGATTTATGCTTTTTCACTGTAAACTATACAAGTTTACTGTAAAATTTGGTTTATGTATAATGTTCGTCTGTTATAGTCAAGCATCATTTACAGCAAGGAATCTTATCTTACTGTAACATAATTAAGCAATTTAGGTGAATGAACAGCAAGAATAAACCAAACTGTAAATATTTGAAACAGAAATGTATGTAACTTTATGGTAATAGTTACTGTTTTGATCAATTTAAAGGAATAGTTCACCAAAAAATTTAAATGTACTATTAAATCTACTCACCCACTTTGAATGCTATCACTCGATTGAATGGGCATTATTAGTGGTTATCAGCTGATAGATATGGAACAGTAGGCTCAGAAGGCTGTCATCATCCATTCACATGGTTTATCAGCTATACAAATAGAGAAGACTCTAGATACAGATCTGTTTTTACATTACTGTGACAGTTGGGTTTAGGGTTGAAGTAGGGTTAGACGTTAATACAATACAATTAATGGGAATTTTAATAAATAATATAAATAATTCTCATTAACTTCCGGCAGCTGTATGTGACCTATAGCTGATAAACCATGTGGATGGATGATAACAGCCACTACTGGCCCATATATATCAGCTGATAACCACTGATAACGCTCATCCAATCGAGTGATAACAATCGAATCGGCTGATCTACTATGGAATCAGAAATTACTCAAAAGAAATTCACGCAAAAGACACGATGTACACATGCGTAGCCAAATTCACGTGAATAAAATACAAATTCACGTGCGTAAAATATTTATACATATTCACAAAAACAATTCACGTGCACAAAATAAAAATACATATTCATAAAACACGTTTCACAAATGCAAAACACCATTTGCAAATGTATAAGAGTGTACAAAAAGTTTTGAATGTTTAAAATTTGCGAGTTCATCCTGAATGAGAATGTGCAAATCCTGTTTCACGTACGACTCGCCCTGGATACGTGTGTGTGTGTGTGTGTGTGTGTGTGTTTTGAGACTGTCCTGGCAGCAGCAGCAGGCTACCTTTCAGCCAATCAGATGAGAGCTGTATTCGATAAAACCCTCTCTGCGCTCCTTTTGCGCAGTCGGAGAAATAGAGAAAGAGATGCGCAAGCTTCAAACAAAAACTATTAAATTCCCTGACTATAACTAACTAAAAACTTCATTTACATTCTATCTAATTAACGTAAACAAGCTGTTGTTGTGCTATAGTAGCCTAATATGCAAAATAGATATTATCATTAAGTAATAATATAAATATAATACATTTTTAATGATTCTTATAATGAGTTTATTTTTTCTTTATTAAGCTAGAAACTAAAAAGATAGACATTGAAAATATGACAAATGTTGTTTTGCATTTGTGAAACGTGTTTTATGAATATGTATGTTTATTTTGTGCACGTGAATTGTTTTTGTGAATATGTATAAAGATTTTACGCACGTGAATTTGGTTTTATGCATGTGAATTTAGCTACGCATGTGTACATCGTGTCTTTTGCTTGAATTTCTTTTGAGTCTTTTCTGATTCCATAGTAGATCAGCCGATTCGATTGACATAATCTACTCACTCTCAAGTGGTTCCAAACCTTTATGATATTCCTTCTCCTGTTAAACACAAAAGGAGATGTTTTGAAAACCTGTAACCATTGACTTCCATAGTAGTTGATTTTCCTACTAAGGAAGTCAATGGTTACCAGTTTCCAGCTTTCTTTAAAATATCTTTATTTGTGTTCAACAGAAGAAAGAAACCCCCAAAAAAATTTGGAACAAGTAAAGGGTGAGTAAATAAAAACAAAATTAACATTTTTTGTGTGAATTATCCATTTAATGGTGTAAAAAACATCATAATTCTAAACTCTATATAGCATCTTTTTTTTTCTGCCACTGACTATTTTTTTATTAACCATACAGAAATGACTCCACATGATCCACTCAACTGCTGATGATTAATCTGTATGCGCATTATTAAACCGAAATGTCACATTGCAGAAATAAAATGGCTGATTGATGGTGTACAATTTGCAGTCTTTCCTGCTCAAATCAGGTGAACTTATATAAGTGACCTGCTTTACACTCAGCAGTCTGCAGAGATTTTTGAGACGCTGTCCCGTGTCCTGTCCCGCAGATTTGGAGAGGCGTCAGGACTCAAGCTAGAGATGCCACCTGCTCAGTCTCTACGGCATGTGCCCATTCACTCTCCTCTATTAGCCTGGCTGCCTGAACCTTCCCTTGCTCCAGTTTAGACGTGAAGTAAAAGACTGCAGCCAGACAAGGTGTCCAAATGGAAAGAGGATGCGGCAACGTGCACACACACACACTCGCAAACATCCAGTCATGTTCACAGGGAGAAAAAAAAAACAAATCAAACGTGGTATCTTATCTCAATCTGTGCCTCCCATTAAAAGATTTTCCACTACGTTTATTATTAGAGAGAAGAAAAAAATTACTACAAAACTACTCAATTAGTTCTTCAAAGTCTGAACTTGCTGGCTTAATGTAGGCAAACCAGCATTCACAGCACACTAATTAAAGCACGGCTGGGAGATTTTAATGGCTTTCGGAGAGGAAGGGGACGCGGAGATTTATATTGGCCAGTAACAGGCTTCACTGGCCACATACACACTGCAGTTAAACCCTTGAAAGCTTAATCCTGTTTGGTACACAATTTAGTTGCTTCTTTTGGTACCATGTCGAAAATAGGGGGAAAAAAACAAAAACAAAATACAACCTAACTACAGTAGCTTTTATTTTCCTTTTTTACAAGATCTAAAATAAGTCTCTGATGTCCCTATGTGAAGTTTCAGCTCAAATAATGTTTTAGAACTCTTTGAAACTGCCCCTTTTAGGCTTTGATTTAAATTGTGCTGTGTGGTGATTGTCACTTTAAATTTAAATGAGACTGTGCTCCCCCAGCCCTCTTTTCAAAAGAGGGTGGAGCTATAAACGACTACGTGTCAGCATAGTGGCAGATTCAAAACTCTAATAGTGGATGGCTCATGACACGTACAAAGGGAGAATGTGAATCAAAGTGTTTCTGCAGACTGATTTTATGGAGTGCGGCTCTAAAAAAAGAGAATTAATAAATGTTTAATAGAGCTTGGATATACACACACCGGCCACTTTATTAGGTACACCTTAATAGTACCGGGTTGGACCCCCTTTTACTTTCAGAACTGCCTTAATCCTTCGTGGCATAGATTCAACAAGGTACTGGAAATATTCCACAGAGATTTTGGTCTATATTGACATGATAGCATCATACAGTTGCGGCAGATTTGTCGGCTGCGCATCCATGATGCGAATCTCCCATTCCACTACATCCCAAAGGTGCCCTATTGGATTGTGATCTGGTGACTGTGGAGGCCATTTGAGAACAGTGAATTCATTGTTATGTTCAGGAAACCAGTCTGAGATGATTCGCATGGTCATAAAGGGATGGACATGGTCAGCAACAATACTCAGGTAGGCTGTGGCGTTGACACAATGCTCAAATGGGCACAAAGTGTGCCATGAAAATATCCCCCACACCATTACACCACCACCATCAGCCTAAACCGTTGATACAAGGCAGGATGGATCCATGCTTTTATGTTGTTGATGCCAAATTCTGACCCTACCTTCCAAATGTTGCACCAGAGAGCAAGACTCATCAGACCAGCCAACGTTTTTTCCAATTTTCTATTGTTCAATTGGTTGAACCTGTGCAAATTGTAGCCTCAGTTTCCTGTTCTTAGCTGACAGGAGTGGCACCCGGTGTGGTCTTCTGCTGCTGTAGCCCATCCACTTCAAGGTTTGACGTGTTGTGCGTTCAGAGATGCTCTTCTGCATACCTCGGTTGTAATGTCTTGATCATGTCTACGTGCCTAAATGCATTGAGTTGATGACATGTGATTGGCTGATTAGAAATGTGCATTAACGAGCAGTTGTACCTTATAAAGAGGCCGGTGAGTGTATTCACACATTGTTGCCACACAACTGTGTTTAAAAAATTTAT
>LR812542.1:8745690-8885690 GCA_903798195.1 Danio kyathit
TTTACTTTAAAGTACATACTTTAGCTAATAAAAAGTATAAAAATAGGATAATTATAAAGACATTTAAAAGTTATAGATACATTAAAATTCCTTTGCAATATTTGTATTATTTATAAATATTACTATAAACTTTTCGTTTTTGATTATTATATATATATATATATTTTTGATGAAAATAGTTACTGTTTAAATAATAATAATAATAATAATAATAATAATAATAATAATAATAATAATAATAATAATAATAATAATAATAATAATAATAATAATAATAATAATACTAATAATAATACATTTATTGCAATGCTTCCAGTGCCAGGAGTGGTACTTAGGATCACTTAGTGTGGTATCACTTAAAACCAACTGTATTTTTGAGATATTCAATTGACAAATAAAATTATACATACATTTTCTTAACACAGCATAAAAAGTGTGAATATTATTATATATACACATCTGATTTACACTCGTCCACATTGAATGAATACTTCCCGCTAAAAAAGCATTACTCTCCTTTAAAATAAAATCATTTTTTATTAAACAAAGAAACAGCATGTGACTTTATTTCTCCTTGCAGCAACGCTAGAAGATTAATTGGTTAAATAAAGTCTAAAGTTCAGAAAATCCTTGGGGGTTTTTCATTTCTAAATGCCAAAATAAGCATAAATTATGTGTATTCGGTTCATGTGTTGTTGGTAAGAATAAATTGCACATGGGGGACAAAACAAATGCTTTTGTTTGTTTTTTTTTTTTGTTTGTTTGTTTATCCTAGGGAAATTCATCTATGAGGAGTCAAAAATAGAGCAAATTTTCTTACTAAATATTTGGCAGCAGATCTAACATTACATCTTGCACTCTTGCAAAATATGAGAACCGAAAACAAGCAGACATTGAGTGGACTTTTGAACTTTAAACCAGAATGCATGCAAATAGAGCAGAAAGTAATATGCGGCTGCGGCCTGACGTTTTTATTGGACTCAACTCAGACTAATGGAGTGGAAGTCTAGTGGCGAGGGCGGCATTAAACTCTTTAAGGCCTGAGCTGTTAGTGACCTTGTTCCTGTCCTAATTGAATAGCGCGGCAGACATCATTAGCCTGGAGATAACAGTAGACGGAACCTGTTTACTGGGACACCCATTACAAGGACTCATTAAAGTCTCTCTCTCTCTTTCTTTGTGTGTTTCTTTTCTTCAGCACTATCTCTCTCTTCCTCTCTAGGGTCACACAGGCAGATTGTTCTTTTTTGGTATGTAGACAGAGCCTAGGTAGAATGATATATATATACAGTTGAAGTCAGAATTATTAACGCCCCTTTGATTTTTTTTTTTTCTTTTTTAAATATTTCCCAAATGATGTTTAACAGAGCAAGGAAATTTTCAGAGTTTTTCCTATAATATTTTTTCTTCTGAAGAAAGTCTTTTTTCTTTTATTTCGTCTAGAATAAAAGGAGTTTTTAATTTTTTTTAAAAACATTTTAAGGTCAAAATTATTAGCCCCTTTAAGCTATATTTTTTTCGATCGTCTACAGAACAAACTATCGTTATGCAATAATTTGCCTAATTGCCCTAATCTGCCTTAACCTAATTAACCTAGTTAAGCCATTAAGTTTGTCCGTCACTTTGAGCTGTATAGAAGTGTCTTGAAAAATATCTAGTAAAATATTATTTACTGTCATCATGGCAAAGATGAATAAATCAAAATAAATCAGTTATTAGAGATGAGTTATTAAAACTATTATGTTTAGAAATGTGTTGAAAAAAATCTCTCTGTTAAACAGAAATTGGGGAAAAAAATAAACAGGGGGGCTAATAATTCAGGGGGGCTAATAATTCTGACTTCAACTGTATGTATTAATTTCAGTAATATTTTTATATTGAATAATAGGCAAATTAGGCAAAATGGGCAAATTTATATAATTTATGTACAATAGAGTTTGTAAAGAAATGTTGTCTTTTAGTAGATTGTTATACGAAAGACTTTATTTACATGTTTTCATGTATTATTAAAGAATTAATGTATTTCATCATTCCACAAAAATCTGTTCGTTATTCATTTATTTATTTATTTATATTTTTTATTTTTACAAATTTCTGCACAGCAATATATACACTACCTGACAAAAGTCTTGCTGCCTATCCAAGTTTTAGGAACAACAAACAACAACTTGTCTTCTAGTTGATCATTTGGTATCAGAAGTGGCTTTTATGAAAGGCAAAGGCCTCTAGATTATGCTTATTTTACCAAAATAAAATAAGATCATGCCTTGATTTTTTATTATTTAATTAGGACAGTAAGGTCTGACTTTGCTTAGAAAAAAGTCTTGTCACTTAACAGAAATAATGTACATTAATTATTATTATTAATTATTATTGTGTATGGCTCCCATGAGCTTGGAAGACTGCATCCATACATCTCTGCAATGACTCAAATCACTTGTTAATAATATCATCTGGAATGGCAAAGAAAGCGTTCTTGCAGGACTCCCAGAGTTCGTCAAGATTCTTTGAATTCATCTTTAATGCCTCCTCCTTCATCTTACCTCAGACATGCTCAATAATGTTCAAATCTGGTGACTGGGCTGGCCAATCCTGCAGCACCTTGACCTTCTTTGCTTTCAGGAATTTTGATCTGAAGGCTAAAGTATGAAGAATTTGCCCTCTCCTGTGGTTTGTAATGTAATGGGCAGCACAAATGTCTTGATACCTCAGGCTGTTGATGTTGCCATCCACTATGCATGCTCTCTCTCATGCTCCCATACTGAATGTAACTCCAAATCATGATTTTTCCTTCACCAAACTTGACTGATTTCTGTGAGAATATTGGGTCCATGCTGGTTCAATAGGTCTTCTGCAGTATTTGTGATGATTGGGATGCAGTTCAACAGATGATTCATGGGAAAAGTCTCCCTTCTGCTACTTTTCCAAATGATCAACTAAGTCAAGTTATTATTTGTGGCTCTTACAACTGGGATCGATGACAAGACTTTTGTCAAGTAGTGTATATAAAGAAATGTCTGCAGAGGTCCTGCTTTAAAGTAATATTTCAAGCTGTTAAGAAAAACATCAAATGCATGAATATATATTCCCTCGTTATAAAATAAAATGGCGCATCATTAGAGACATTAACTAGCTCATCAAACGGTTACTGAAACAATATAGCTTTATCGCACATCTGTTGTTCAAACTATTCAAATGACAGAACTGTTGTTAATGACGACATGCGGTAATGACTTCTGCTAATTAATCAGTATGTGATTTAATTAATGTCTGATTAATACTAGCTGTGATTGTTCTCATTTGTTTTCCTCAAGCTATGCTATAGTCTGCGTACATATCCATGTAAATGTAAGATAAGCATAACTACCTAAAACAAAAATTAAAAAGTGTTACAAGCTCAATTAAAGGGGTTATTCTACCATAAATGAAACTTCATCATTTATTTATTGAAATCAGTCAGATTTTTTGTTCTGTTAAACACAAAAGAAGATTCCAGATTGTTGGAAACTAGTAATGATTAACTTCCACAGTATTTGGTGTACAAACTATGGATGTTGGTGGTTACCAGTTTCAACAATCTCCAAAATATCTTCTTTTGAACAAAACAAACAAACAATAAAAATAAGGGTGAGTAAATGATCACAGAACTTTTATTTTTGGGTGAGCTCTCACTTTAAAGAATACTCAGCTAGAAAAATAAGGCCATATATTATACTAACGATCTAGTTTTTTTGTTTTTCAGTCGAGAGATGTTGTTCCACCCTCGCAACTTTGCAATGCTGTTTGCAAATGTTTTTTTGGAACTGTGGTTAAGACTGAACTGCTGGTAAAAATTGGAAACAGTGAGCTGGCTAATGATGCTTTTGGGAAATGCACACCTGGTGGAGAGGTGCCAGTAATTTATCTGCTGAAAACTCAGCTTAGCTATCTCAAGAATACATTTCAAAGTATATTCAAATAAAATATACTACTGTTACTGATGTTAGTGGTTACAAGTTTACAGTTACCATTCTTTAAAAATATATTCTTTTGAATGAGAAATACTCAGACTGGTTTGAAACAAGTCAAGTGACAGACTATTCATTTTTGGTTCAATGATCCATTTAAGTTATACACAGCTATGGCCAAATACAACCATATTTTATACTTACTTACAGTACTTAAAATACTTACTGAATTACTAACTAACTAACTAACTAACTAACTAACTAACTAACTAACTAACTAACTAACTAACTAACTAACTAACTAACTAACTAACTAACTAACTAATTAACTAACTAACTAACAAACACTGTATAAAAAAGCTGGGTTCCAGACAATCGATTTGTATTATGACAACACAAAGGAATTAAGTTAACTTATTAGTTTTTACAAATTTAAGTACATTGAACATAAAAAAAGATGAAATTGTCCCCCCAAAAAACTCAAGAGTTGTGTTGTTTCAGCTCATTTTAAGTAGTTTGAACAAAGAGCAAACGTCATGTTTTAAGTGAAGAGAGCTTCACAACAAAATGCTTTCAAAATGTTGGGTTCCACACAATTACAGTATTTCACGTTGTCCCAACACAAATCAATTAATTTAACTAAATAGTTTTTTTTTAATTAAGTGGATTGAACATAAACCAGTTAAGTTGTCCCCAAAAACCTTAAGAATTGTGTTGATTTGACTCATTTTAAATAAGCAGTTTGAACAAGCAGCATAAATACATTTTTGAGGGAACTTTGCAATGCTGTTTGCAAATCTTTGTTGGAACTTTGGTTAACACAGAATTGCTTGTAAAGGTGTAAATATTGACCTAACCTGGCTAATGATGCTTTTGGGAAATGCACACCTGGAGAGGTGTCATTAATTTAACTGCTGAAAACTCAGCTTAGCCATCACTAGAATAAATTACATTTCAACATATACGTACTGTATCTAAATAAAATATTCTACTGCTACTGATGTTAGTGGTTACAAGTTTCCAGTTATCATTCTTCACAATGTCTTATTTTAAATGACAAAAAACTCAAACTGGTTTGAAACAAGTCAAGGTAAGTAAATGTTGACAGATTATTCATTTTTGGTTCAATGATCCATTTAAGTTATACACAGCTATGGCCAAATAAGACCATATTTTATACTTACTTACTTACTTAATAACTAACTAACTAACTAACTAACTAACTAACTAACTAACTAACTAACTAACTAACTAACTAACTAACTAACTAACTAACTAACTAACTAACTAACTAACTAACTAACTAACTAACTAATGCTGTATAAAAAAAGCTGGGTTCCAGACAATCGATTTGTATTGGGACAACCAACGCAATCTCACGGCAATTCGTAACTTTTTGATTTTGTGGCTAATTCGTATGAATTTGTACGATCTAATTCGTACAAATTAGTACGATTTGCTCATCACCCAATGACGGTTGGGGTTAGGGGTGGGGTTGGGTGCCACACCCCCTTTTTAAAATCGTACATTTTCGTACAACTGAACTCGTACAAATTTGTACGAACTAGCCACTAAACTGACAAAACGTAAAATACTTAAGTTTCCTCGTGAGATCAGGCTGGGACAACACAAAGGAATTAAGTTAACTTATTAGTTTTTACAAATTTAAGTACATTGAACATAAAAAGATTAAGTTGTCCCCCCAAAAAACTCACAAGACACAAGAGTTGCGTTGTTTCAGCTCATTTTAAGTAGTTTTAACAAAGAGCAAACGTCATGTTTTAAGTGAAGAGAGCTTCACAACAAAATGCTGTCAAAAATGCTGGGAGCAATTCCATGCAAATGTCAACCTTGCCATGAAAAAAATTAAGTTTTCAACAAAATGCCCAAACCGTTTTTATGTTTTTCATGAAAGCAAGTATTTTACAGTACTTTAGACATACTCAAAAATGTCACTGTCAATGTTTTTAAACAATTTAATTTGATTTACCAAAGTCACACGAATGGCAATTTCACATCGGTCACATCCATAACGCGGAGGTGTCACATCCATAACGAAGCTTTTTCCTCATAAATGCATAAATATAACATAAAATAAAATCAATTATGTTTGTTTTATAGAGAGCCAACACGTATCCTGTTGATTAGCATAATTGTTGGGGGGTTGTGCAGTTTAATTAACAGAATTTCTACTAAGCGTGTTGTATACTGTGAACTCACAGACTTTTTTCGTCACATCCATAACGCATGTTTATTTTCCTTCATTTAAAGTACAAAACATCTTTACAGATTGATATTTTTCTGATCTTATTACTATGTGGTCAGTAGTTTTGGAAAATATAAACAGATGGTTCAACATAATGTTAATAAAAACTTCTATGTGATTTTATGTTTTGAGTTTTTACTGCAAATATCACATCCATAACGCTGGAATTGCTCCTGAGTTCCACACAATTACAGTATTTCATGTTGTCCCAACGCAAATCAATTAATTTAACTAAATGTTATTTTTTTAATTTAAGTGGATTGAACATAAACCGGTTAAGTTGTCCCCAAAAAACTTAACACTTGTGTTGATTTGGCTTATTTTAAATAAGCAGTTTGAACAAGCAGCACATATATTTTTGAGTGAACTTGTTGGAACTTTGGCTAACACAGAATTGCTTATAAAAGTAGGAATAGTGACCCAATCTGGCTAATGATGGTCTTTTTTCTGAAATGCACACCTAGTGGAGATGTGCTATTCATTTATCTGCTGAAAACTCAGCTTAGCCACCACAAGAATTCATTTCAAAATATATTCAAATAACATACATGATACTGTCTGTGGATTTCAAGAAAATAAAGATATGTGTATACTGACTGCAAAAAAAAACAAGCCCAGTTTTGTGAGGCTACTAGACCTGCACAGACATCCTGTAATACAGTCCAGTAATGGCCCACACCTGCACGCTCATAAGACAAACACACGGGCGAGTAGGACAACCCAGATCTATGACATCCATCCTGGGCCATTATCATAATGACCGTGCCATTACAGCAGCTGTTTAGCGAACACACCACACACACCTGTTTATGACAAGCCCTCTGCCTTTCCATTAAACCACGGCAACACTTTCCTACCAGGAGAGCTATTATACTTTATAATGGCTGCCGGCCAGGACACCATCATCATGTTTTTTTTATTATTTAAATAAATATCTTTTTTATAATCATCAACTCAAAACGATACAACAAATCCATGCTGACCACTAACTACGGCGAGCTTTTATACAGCACACACACACACACACACACATCAGGAAAATAATCTACTGGCATGTTGTGCAAGAAAGGATACAGAAAAGAAATAAATAAAAAAAGAGAAAGTGTTTTGGCAGGTGTGAAATGAATACAGATCTGTTGATAGCAACAGAGAGCGAGAGAGAGAAAGCGCAGTACTTCAGCTTTCATTCCCTGATTGGAGGAGACTACAGCTTACAAAGCCAAGAGAAAAAACACACACACACATATACACACACTTGAAAAGGCACACTACATCCTGAGTGCGGTTCAGAAAAACAATGGGAATAGATAGACGGGAGGGGGAAGGGGGAAGGGGGAGGTGAACGAACAAACTGCACTTTCTGTCTTTGACATGTACTGTAGCGCTAATCAATTACACCTCTGTGTACTTTACAGATACATACGGGTCGGAATTACGCGTGTGAATAACGCACCAAAGCCTCAGTTGTGCTTTCTAAACAGCTGGAGGTGGAACTGAACGGAAAAGATTTGCATCTATAAATAAACATATGGCGCTGGTGCATAAAACGTGACAATAACTTGACATTATCAGCGACACAGGGGATTGCAACACCCTGCCCAACAAAATGCAGGAGAACAGACTTGAATGTTGAATATTTAAAGCATTCACTTATTAATGGCACACTCTCAAAAGCAATGGAATGAATACAATTAAATAAATAAACAGAAATTCAAGTCTACTAAGCGTGCTTGAATCAATAGCGAGCTATCATGTGCTTTCATTGTGATTCAGGGCAGAGTAGGGAGGAGTGTGTGTTAAATAGGGGATATCTGCATTGCTAATCTTTGTTGTCTTATGTGACCTCCAAAGACTTGAAATCAAAAGTATTAGCCCTCCTGAATTATTAGCCCCCCTGTATATTTTTCCCCAATTTTTGTTTAATGGGGAGAAGATTTATTCAACACATTTCTAAACATAATAGTTTTAATAACTCATTTCTAAGAACAGATTTTTTCAAGCCAGGCTCATTATTGATATGTACCCGTATATACATTACTGAAGATCGTGAAATAGGTCTCAGGAGGTACGTTTTTTTTGCAGTTTTTGTTTTCGTGAATCCACCAGAGGCTACTGTGTTTTTTGAGATCTCAAATTTCTCTCGCGAGAGCCATTCGCACCTGCTGTTCTCAGGTAAATCCACCAGAGGCTGGTGTCAACTGACTGACTGACTGACCGATTGACCAACCAATACCACCAACCCACCCCCTTCCCCAAACCCAACTGACAGTGTTTTCAAAGCACCGATTGACCCGATCACCCCCTTCCCTAAACCCAACTAACAGTGTTTTCAAAAGCACCGATTGACCCGATCACCCCCTTCCCTAACCCAGGCTGATTTTTACCACGTTTTTAGATCTTACCATGTTCTCACCCTGTTATTTACTTGTTTATTTTAGTTTTTGCCTTTTGTTTTTGTTCTACCCACTTTCTGGAACTGTTTTTCACTGGACTCGAACCACATTGTTGCAGTCAACTCCTCTCTGCGTCTCAAGTCCGCCGACATACATGGTGAGCTACTGGGCAAACTGGTAACAGTGGAAAAACCATCCACACTGAGGTAAGCGGTCAGGGTGTAGCGCGAAAAGAAAACAAAAGCTGTTGGCGCCATCATACCACCCCGTAGCATTATTTTAAAGACAAAATGCAGCCATATGTAGCTCTGGCTACATATTTCATGCTCCAGAAAAGCGTACGGGTGTATGTTTTCACAATAAGCTTGTGTTGGATTTTTTTTTCTTTGCCATGATGATAGTACATAATATTTTGCTAGATATTTTTCAAGATACTAGTATTAAGCTTAACTAATTTAAAGGCTTAACTAGGTTAATTAAGCAAGTTAGGGTAATTAGGCTAGTCATTGTATAACAATGGTTTGTTCTGTAGACAATCGAGAAAAAAATATTGCTAATAATATTGACCTTAAAAAACAAACAAACAAACAAAAAAAAACGCTTTTATTCAAGCAGAAATAAAACAAATAAGACTTTCTCCAGAAGAAAAAATATTAGCGGAATACTGTGTAAAATTCCTTGCTCTGTTAAACACAAAATTCACAGGATGGCTAATAATTTTTGACATAATTTAAACCCACCCCTATACACAAACATATGGAATGGCACAGGCCAGTAATGCATCCAGAAGCACAATATTAACACCTCTGAAACATCACACCTGATGAGCCCAGTAGTAAGTGTTCCTCCATCCCACAGAGTGAGAGAAGAGCGCAAATGTGAGACTGCTCAGGTTCCCTTACTATTCCTCCATGTGGAAGTGTCTCATCAGCAGGACTAACTGTGGGTCTAACACTTCCTGCGGTTACCTGCTCTGAAAGACAAATGACTTTGATAGTACTGGGGTAACAGGCTTCTCTATAGCCTGTGTCAACACTTACTCACAGCAGAATCACTGATGAGACGTTCTGAGTGATGGGAAATCTCTAAGTATAGCAGATTACTACTGGAAGACTGGATAATGGGGATTAACTGATCACTCTCGAATAAGAGCAGAATAAGAGAGGATTTTGGTCTGTTAACAAAAACAAAAGTGCAATATTCAGTTTTATCAGTTGTAATGTTCAAAGCGGTCTTGTATTCTAAATAGCACCAAGTCTAAGAGTTTGTTCTTCAAAGACTGCATAAAGCCTATACTTTCAATGCAATCAAATGCTTTTATATGTTGTATATTTTTTATTTACATTTTTTTTCTCTCTTTATTTTTTAAAAAAAATTGTCATTTAATTGTATTGGCTTAGTCCCTTATTTACCAGGGGTTGCCACAGCGGAATGGGGTTTTACATAGCGGATGCCCTTCCAGCCACAACACAGTACTGGGAAACATCCATACACATTCACACTCATAGACTACGGCCAATTTTGTTTACCCAATTCACTTATACTGCATGTCTTTGGACTGTGGGGAAAACCGGAGCACCTGGAGGAAACCCACGCGAACACAGGCAGAACATGCAAACTCCACACAGAAATGCCAACTGGTCCTGCCAGAACTAAATCCAGTGATCTTCTTGCTGTGAGGCGAAAGTGCTAATCACCATGCCGCCCGTACACCCAAGGTCAGAGAGTAAAATAATTTCAATTCTCTGTATGTCTGTACATGTGGCAGAATTTATTAAAACCGAGACCAACAAAATGCATCCTGCATTCTACATGTTTTAAGGTGGCTGAGAGAGCTCAATGTGCTCCAATTTCCTGCCGGGAAATAAGGAAAAGATCTTCATTGATTTGACGGCACATGTGCTGCAAATCCTCACAATGCATAAACATAAAAAAAACAAATGCACTGCATTTTCCCACAATGCAAACAAATGAATGAAACGCGCTGCATTTTCTCAGAACACAAATAGAACGGAATACAACTGAAATGTTTCAAGGGGACCCAAAAACGTGACGGACGCTGCTGTGCTGTGACTATAGCTCAGTGAAGTTGTAGGTGATCTTTGAAAGGTGAGTTTTTTGTTTTTTATTTTAATATCCTGATTCCCGTGTCTTTAGTATTTATTAGCCTAAATAACCATAACCTAAATAGCTGAGTCCGTCACGTTTTAGGGTCTCCTTGAAACATTTTGTGCATTTGTTGTGAGAAAATGCAGCACGTTTTCGTAAAATGTTTGCATTGTGAGAAAATGCAGAGCGTTTTATTAATTGTTTGCGTTGTGTGAAAATGACGATTTGCAGCACGTGTGCTGTCAAACTGATGAAGAGCTTTTCTTAATTTGCTGCCGTTTTTTGTAATTGCCTGTGTTTTCTTAAATTGCAGCATGTTAAGCTCTCTCAACCACTGTCATTTTTTGTATTTGGACAGCATACTTGAGTCAGCGAGCTACACTTATATCTCTACATTATCAGATATAAAGGTACAAAATCTTTTGTAATGCACAGGTGGACATTAAGTGAAGTTTCACAAACTAATTTCGAGAGGAGCACGTGATATGATTGAGCACGGCTAGATTCTCATCCGTAATCAGTAATAATCCAATCAGATGGATCCAAGATTTTTAATAAATAGACCAATTTTACTCTACTGCCTTAAGCCCTGCTTACATTGTGAAGTTTCAGCCATGATTTTGTCATCTGAGAAAAATTTTGAAAATCCTACAAGATTCCTGAAATCTTGGGCTAAAATCTGTGATCTTTGATCGCTGGTTTGACATGTTCACAGACAGCCGCTTGTGCCTTTTGCGATCAGATTTTCTCTCCGATGAAGTTCTGGCAGTGTCAGAAGATTTCAGATACTTTACTGCAGTGTAACAACAGCCAAAAGAACAAATCCAAGAACCAATAGGAGATCCGAATTTGATGACGCGATTCATGCGACAATTTAAATGACCGCGGGAAAATGTCAAAACAGTTTTTTTTCTTTCTGGTTTTATTATTGAGACACGCCGTGTGCAAAATTGCCGCTACAGTTTGTTTACATTTGCTGTGAGGAATCATTTCAGAACGTGTGATAGTAAAAGTGTCGCGGGTGGATGACGTCAAACTCTGGGAGCGTTTTGTTCCGTGTTTGGTGCATCTTTATTGTCGTCCAGTCTGACTTTATGACGGCTGAGATCTTACAGTGTGACACGAGAGCCATGTTCGTGCAGTCTGACATGCTACAATCGTTCAGAATTATAAAAAATCTCACAGTGTGAGCCGGCCTTTATCTTCGTTTTGGAAAAATCCCCATTTCTATCCCATCTCCTCCTTTTCCTCCCATTTCTAAGGGGAGCTCTCGAGACCTACCTGATCTCGGACCTCCTTTATATGCTTATTGACCAGGCGGGAGCCTCGGGCTCAATTATCTCCGAGCTCAGGGTTCTCTACTGGGACAGCATGCCAAACCTGCTATTAATGCCAAGCATATTTAAGTGTAAACTCTTGAATATGCTTTTGTACTTTTAAGGTTCACTTTTGTACCTTTAAGGTACTGTGAGGTACACATTTGTACTTTTAAAGGCTGATTTATATTTCTGCGGCATGACCCACGGCACCTGCCTTAGACATAGTTGTGCATTTATATTTCTGCGTGCTGTTTGTGTTGCTCTGCAATAACACTTCTGAAACTCTAGCTGGCAGCAGGTGTTTATGTTCCTCTGTCAAGTTTCTTCGCGGGTGTTTTGTTTTTTTCTAAATGCTACCTTAAATGTACAAGTAGGCAGAACGCATACGCAGAAGTATAAATCAGCCTTTAGTCATTAATATGCACATTTCAAGTACATGTTAGAAACAAAAATGTGCATTTTGAAAAGGCACTGCCCCACTGATAGATGTTCTACCTTTATTTCTGAGAGTGTATAAACAGTTTTCAGATAAGCTGTGCACACTGAAAAATGTATTAATTAGATTTACTACATTTTTTTTAAGGTAAGTTGTTGGAAATGGTTTATATTGGCTGAATTTAAACAAACGAATCAAGTTCAATTAAATTTGTTTGTTTAAATTTAGTCCATATAAATTGTTTGCAACCACTTACCTTTAAAAAAAATTAAATATGAAAGACCCCAAATCAGGTTTACAAATACTGTGAACTCTTACATTTCCTTAGTGTCAGGATAAGGACTTGATTATAACTTAACATGGGTTCTTTGCTTTTATGGCGTCATTAACAACCATTCCTAAAGGACTTATTTCTGTGCTAAATGACATTTACATGCCAGATGATAGTGTGTGTTTCTAAGAACAATTGTTTTTTTTTGTTTTTTTCTACTGGCTGTTTCTTGCATCAGACAAAACAAGCTTTAATCGTCCACATATGTGAAGCATAATACGAAAACCTCACATTTCACAAAAGCTAATTTGGAATTCATCATCGACCAGCATCAGAGAGTGAGTAAGAAAAAGAAAGAGGAGAGAAGAACCCCCCAATTCCCCAGCCTGCACAGCTCTAAATGCATTCCTGCTGTGCTCTCTTAGCTCTCAAAGCATTGTTCTGAGATGTCTGGCAGGTTGCAATTGCCTGGCAATACCCAATGGAGGAGCATGGGAGGGCATCAGGAGCTATTTGCGAAAAACCACTGTGGCGTCTGACTCAAAAAACACAAATTTATTACTTTTAACTGCATCACGGTTTTATTTTTTTCTGTCCTTCCCAAAGAAGGCATCCATGCTTTATGACACATCTCAAAAGCAAGGAAAGGGAATTTCAACCATTCTGCTATCACCTCTCATCGATCTAAGTGCTCTCGCTGTCTTTCTCTCTTAGCCACCTTAAAGGCTGCTTTATTATTCTCAAATGACCTAAAAGTGTAGATGGCAAGACACCTTGGCTTGTTAAGAATGAGTCACCTGGGAGCCGTTCTAAAGGCAAGATTAAAGGTAAACGGGGGAGCCCTATGATGGGATGTTTTATGTAACACAATCAGTCAGTAAAACACAGTACGTTTACCACCACTATGTTTACTGGCATGAGGATCAGACAACCTGACCAAACAACCAATCCAATCAATTTCTAATGGACGAAATCAAATACATCCCTATTCTTTCCCCTGTCGAGAATCAATTTTAACTTTTCAATCAGTCGAGAAGCTTCTTCACTTTGATTTTAACTCTGAGTGTGCCTCACACAGGTGAGTGGGCTTGACAAACCACCTGTAGAGAACATAATCTTTTATCTCTCACTTTAACCTACTACCTTTTGTTATGTTAGGGATAAAAACATCCACTGAATTAAACTGCTGTAAAAATGCATCAGATTAATAAAGGAAGTGGGTGCATAAATACACACTCTTTGTTTTTGTTTACTCCATGTAGTTGTTCTGAGAGCTGAGATGCATATTTTGATATTCTCAGATGTATCAAGGTAAGTGCACAAAGGTCACTCTCACACTCACACACTTTCAGACACACATACACACACTATAATTTGCTGTTATACTCCATGTAACTCCATATAAAATCCAAAAACTAAGCTTTTTTTTTTTTTGCACAGGCCTATCTAAAGGGTTAATTTTGCCGACTGATCTTCAACAGTACAAATTATAAATTGTACCCCTTACTAACAGGGAAAACCACCAACAATCAAAAATTCATGATTAATAATTTACCAACGATAAATTAGGAGAAAATATGACATTTTTACAATGTTGTTACTAATCTTTCACATGTCCAAGACTTTGATAAAAGGTTTTTAAGTAATCCAGTTCACAACTACTTTTTATATTGAAAATAAGTAATTTTGTGTTTTTTTCACCAAATCAGTTACAAAATTTATGAATTTGGCAATTAAACAGTTTAAATCCTGTGATTTTCTAAACAATTTAGTAGTTTTAATCAGAACTGAGGTTGAATAACAGATTTATGCAAAAAAAAAAAAAATGAAAAAAAAAATAATCTGATGCATTTATACAGCAGTTTAATTCAGTGGATGTTTTCATCCCTAACATAACAAAACGGTAGTAATTTTTTATTAAAATAAAGCAATTTGGAATTGAATTAATTAGTAAATTTGTCCAGAGTGTATCGTTGAGTTTTTACATTTTTTTTTTTTTCAAAGCATTTTTCAAAATATGTGTCAAAATAAGATTTGTCACCAAAAATCATTCTGGTTGCTGAATCACAGAAAAAGCTATGGCCGAAAGAAGACTCAAAATCACCCCAGAGTGGATGAAAACATCCCCAACAGCACACAAGGGTTAATTATCTGAGCAGTAACAGTTCCTTTGTATAATAAGCACTTCTTGTATGTATGGCCTCTTCTTGTTGAATCACTGAATGTCGCCTCAGTTGTAAGTTGCTTTGGACAAAAGCATCTGCTAAATGACTTTAGTACATGTAAATGTAACTTCCGTTTATTACATAGAATTAGATTGGCTAGCACTAACTATTAGGCTTATGAGGGCATCAAATGTTCTTGTTGCAATCAATTGAATGACGATCAGATGACTTTAACTGCTATATTAACTGAAAAATGCTTAGCATATTGCTTTATTGTATATATATATATATAGTTGTTTTAAACAAATCAAATTGCAAAAGGGTGATAAAGTACAATAGGTAACATTACAATAATGTATTTTTAGTAAACATCAGTTAATGGAAATATTTATATTATAGTGGTATGGTAAAGCTAATAAAAAATACAACTGAAGTTTATTAGTTATTAACTCTATTTGATAAACAATTACAACTTTTTTAATTTGTTATTATTAGGCATTGATTAATAAATTAATAATAAATGAATAAACCCTTTTGTAGTTGTCATTATATTAATTTAATAATACGAAAACTTACTAAATCAAAAGGTATAAAAGGTCTATAAATAGATAGTTTTAAATAGATACATTTAAAAAATCTTTGTTATAGGTGAGATTAACAAAAATATATATACATTTTTGGTGTTTACTGCAGGTTTTTTTGGAGAAAAAAAAGGTGGTTTGCCATCTCTAGGTTGGAGGAAAGTCCATACCCCAGGTGGAGGAGTTCAAGTATCTTACGGTTTTGTTCACGAGTGAGGAAAGGATGGAACGTGAGATTGACAGGCGGATCGGCAGCAGCAGCAGTAATGTGGTTGATGTATCGGTCCATTGTGGTAAAGAAGGAGCTGAGCCAAAAGGCAAAGCTCTCAACTTACCAGTCAATCTACGTTCCTACTCTCACCTATGGTCATGAGCTTTGGGTCATGACCTAAAGGACAAGATCTCAGAGGGTGGTAGGGTGCACCCTTATAGAGCTCTGTCACCCGGGAGAAGCTCGGAGTAGAGCTGCTGCTCCTCCACATCGAGAGAAGTCAACTGAGGTGGTTCGGGCATCTGTTTCGGATGCCTCCTGGACGCCTACCTAGGGAGGAGTTCCAGGCGTGTCCCACTAGGAGGAGGCCTCGGGGAAGACCCAGGACACGCTGGAGAGATTATGTCTCTCGGTTGGCCTGGAAACGCCCCGGGATCCCCCCTGAGGAGCTGGAAGAAGTGTCTGGGGAGAGAGAAGTCTGGGGTTCTCTCCTAAGACTGCTGCCCCCACAAACCGGCCCCAGAAAAGCGGACAGAAATGAAAATCAAGACCAGATACTCACTGAAGCTAAACAGGACTGAGCCTGGTCACTACCTGGATGGGAGATCACATGGGAAAAACTAGGTTGCTGTTGGAAGTGATGTTAGAGAAGCCAGCAGGGGGGCACTCTACCAGAGGTCTGTGTGAGTCCCAATGCCCCAGTATAGTGAAGGGGACACTATACTGTCAGTGAACACCGTAAAAATGCCATGGCACTTCTAGTAAAGAGTAGGGCTGTAACCCTGGTGTCCTGGGCAAATTCACTCCATTGGCCCTTACCGATTATGGCTTCCTAATCATCACCATCCACCGATTTGCAAATTCTGAATTACAAATTGCCGATTACAGACATCTGAATATTGCTAAAAGACATTCTAAAAGATTAGGTAATTTATTCACAGTATAATAAAGTGCACACAATATCAATATTGTGCATGCTCATTATCACGATAATTTAAATGACTGAATATCGGCATATGTCTACTAATTACCTATTATAACTTCTTGATATTTACAATGCCATATTTTAGTCGGATCACTGACTCAGCAATAATACATATGCTAACCAATGCTGTCTGCTTTTGTACCATTCATGGCTAGCACTCCATCTCTGTTTACCGCTGTTGTTAATGGTGCAAAGTGCAATAAAGTCATGTTCTTCAGCAGACTAAGGCTTTGAAATTAAGGCTTTGGGTTCGATTGGGGAGAATGTGACAATCCATAAGTGAGGCTCATTACCTGCAGCACAGCCACCTCGTCAGTGAGTATTGAACATAAACGAGCTGAGCAACGCTTGTGTAGCACACCATTATTGATCAAGGCACAGCGGGGAGCCAGTTCATCAAGCCCTTCTCACTTTTCTCTGGCTGACTGAGACCCGGGAGTGGACGAGACATTTGTAGCGTTCAATCTAGTATATGCTATCATTCATCTCCAGCTATAACTAAGGGGCTGTTTACACCTGGTCACTTCATGTGTTTTTTTTTTCTGTTAGGATAGCTATCCGATTGTGAAAATCGAAGGTGTAAATGCATTTCGAAACACATTTGAGCAGGATATCAAATTTGTTCATTGGATATTTCTGATTGTTTAAACCACTTCTGAGGGTGGTCTGGGATGTATTTCTGGCAAAACTGGACATGTCTAATTACAAATAAAAAATTTACTCCTCCATAAATAAAAAAATAAACATGTGTATTGGGCTATTTGACCGTCAGATATAAAGCCAAAAATGCAATCAGCAATGGAAATGCCACAAATGACAATTTGAAATGTTTGTTTAGTTTTATTTTATTAATTTCCTTTTATTTTTAACCATGAAATTATAAAATTTAAATGTTAATTTGAAATCAAACGGCAGCATTAACAACAGAGATGCACATCTAGCCTATGCTGTATAATTAGAGGTAAAATAACAGAAAAAAAAATATTTTTAATCATTTAGAAAGGCACAGTTTTGTCTTTTGGAGAGAAGAATATACACAAATTAATGTAAACCCTTTAAAGCAGTGGTTCTCAAACCGTGGTACGTGTAGCTTGCGGATCAGATACGCGCTAGAGTAGTGCTTTTGCAGACCAGTGCTGTCGTGTTGGCATTTCAGTTACTGCAAACTCAGGAATTTCCTCATGCTGCATCATTGGTACAATAATTATTACAATTGTGGTAAAATGTGTGTTAGTAGTTGTGTAAAATAATGTGTGTTTTGGATATATAAAACTATTGGTTTTGTAAAGCAGCGTGGCTTTCGGTTTAGTTTGTTACCTCAGATTTAATCGAATTAATTTTGATGTGATTCAAATGGCACAGAACATAGACTCAAGCCACTTTGCCATGCTTGAAGCTTAGAGGTAGAATATAATTAAAGTTTCCGTGTGCACAGGCGGGGAGGTACCGTGAACCATACGCAAGTCTGCTTGAAAACAGCTTTTGTTTCTGTAAAAATAATAATATTTAAATAAAATATGGTGTATCTGATGCTTTAGTCGACATAACCTAGTTAAATTTGCATACTGACCTTATTTTTTTACGTATGAACACATGATAAATACATACATTTTTATCTCAAGACTTCTTGTCTCATTCACTTCCATTCATTTTTAGCCATTAAAACAGTTTGCTTTGCTGCTTGATGTTGCAAACTGATATTTTGTAATTATATTATTTAAGTTTTATGTATAATCATATGCACACTTGTTTGTAGAGCAAGTACTGTAGTTTGACCGTTTTCTGCCGTTTGTTATTCCAAGTCATTTCTCCCATAGGCAAACTAATCGGAAGTTCTAAAACAATCGCAGAAATGAGTGCACTTCGGCATTGCTGAATAAGGTCAATAGCGCAGAATTTGAAGATCGAAAACATATCCAGTGGGCTATAAACTTAAAAATAAGCATTCATTTAGTTGTTAAATTGTAAAACGAGATGAAAGACCACTTAAGCGCTAGCCCAGCAGGCTAGCGCAGAAACTCCATTGAAAATACTGGAGTAAAATAATTTTTCGTATTTTAAAGACACGGCAGGGGGAAATGGAATTTAATGCAGTACTTCTTGTCCAGTCTAAACAACGCAATCTCACGGCAATTTGTAACTTTTTGATTTAGTGGCTAATTCATATGAATTCGTACGATCTAATTCGTACAAATTAGTACAATTTGCTCATCACGCAATGACGGGATTAGGGGTGGGGTTAGGTGCCACGCCTCCTTTTTAAAATCGGACTCAATCGTACGAATTAGCCACTAAACTGACAAAACGTAAAATACTTACGTTTCCTCGTGAGATCAGGCTGGTCTAAACCCAATTTATATCGTATATCTATCAGGCAATGAAGATCACTGATTTTTTTTTTAAAATCTGATCTTAAATGTGCCGATTTTGTAATGAAAAGACAGATTACCGGAGGCGCTTGGGCTGGCTGGCTGAAAATAAAAGTCAGTGTGCATATACCCCATTGGTAGAGACACAATTATGTGGCCACATGTAAATAGAACCGTTTCCACAAATCAGACAGCTATCCAATCAGAGAAAACGCATGAAGTGACCAGATGTAAACATTCCCTAAGAGTAGATAATGCTGGTCAATCATAATAATGATAATGCCTTGAGCTCCAGGGTCAATGAACCAGTCATTTATCCTGACAAAAATAATGCTCAGAGAATGAGTGAGAGCTGGTGGGTTTCATCTATGAGTCGCAATGAATGCAATGTAAATCTCCAAATTAAAGGATCAACATAAAGCTGCAGAAGAGGAGGAGGAGTAAAAGGAAAGATTAAAACTCAAGATCCAATTATTAAATAAAATCTGGGTCTGTTTTTGTGAAGAAGAAAACACTTTCCAAATCATCATCAAAAGTTTACTGTGTACTTAAAGGTGTCAGTAATTTGTTACCAGGATCTGTGTTTAGGTGCTGTATTCTGCTTTGGTGACCCCTGATAAAGAAAGGAATAAGACATAAGGTGAGTAAGTGAGTGTGAGAGAGAGTCTGTGTTTAGTGTTACAGGATACATTTTGTCCCCCAAAAAGACAATAAAAATGAATGTCCAAAACCAAAGAATGTGTGTCTATGTGAATAAGTCATGAGCCTGTGCCAAGCAGTCCTTACAAGGATACTGGGCATCAGTGCTCAATTGAAAGACCAAGATAGAGCCCCAGGCTTGAGCTGGGTGCTTGCAATGATAGCCAAATGTTGAGCCCTGGAGCAAAGAGATCACATGAGAGGTCTAAGAGAACATCCTGCCTGTAGCAATAGAGGGACAGTCCAACATCTCCAGCAAGAAACAACTGAACCTGTGACCCATATGATAGACAGAGTGAAGTGACCGCAAAATCTATAGACACAGCCATATCACCCTGCAGCCCAAGACTGGGTACTCACTGAAGCTAAGCAGGGCTGACCCTGGTCAGTACCTGGATGGGTGACCACATGGGAAAACTAGGTTGCTGTTGGAAGCGGTGTTAGTGAGACCAGCGGGGGTGCACAACCTGCAGTCTGTGTGAGTCCTAATGCCCCAGTAAAGTGAAGGAGACACTATAGTGTCAGTGAGCGCCGTCTTTCGGATAAGACGTTAAACCGAGGTCCTGACTTTCTGTGGTCATTAAAAATCCCATGGCACTTCTCGTAAAAGACCCTGGTGTCCTGGCCAAATTCCCTCCATCAGCCCTTACTCATCATAGCCTCCCAATCCTCCCCATCCACTGAATTGGCTCTCCACTACACAAATAGCTAGTGTGGGGTGAGTGCACTGGCGCCGTTGTCCTGTGGCTGTCGTCACATCATCCAAGTGGACGCTGCACACTGGTGGTGGTGTGGAGAGACCCCCCTCATGATTGTGAAGCACTTAGCCATACACAATAAATGCGCTATATAAATACACATTACATTACATATAGCAAGTGTGTGGAGATCAAGCAACGTTTCTTTGAAGTAACACAAAGTCATTAAGCAGAATGCTCATGGTTACTTTTAGGACAATGCTTGGATCAACAGCTAAGTGCAAAAGTCCAAGTTTGCTCCTGGAGTGCCGAGTTCAGAGTTCCAATCCCAATCAATCAATCAACCACACCTTAACCAGTATTTTAGGGGCTACTTGAAAATTGTAGGCAGGAGTGTTGGACCTGAAGTCAGGAAAGATGCAATATAGGGCAGGAATGGTCCACCAATCATCAAGTGTAGATTGAGTTAGCCATTACTAAAAACAAAAAAGGTCAGATTCAAGGCCAGAAGAGAGAATGATTCATTCCCTTTAGGACAAATGAAGCCTTTGTCAGTATCATACATATATGTACATACAGTGTACTTGGTCAACAGAAACAGAGCTGATCATACACTCTAAAAAGTAGGGTTGTTGTAACTCAACATTGAGTCAAAATTGGACAATGGCGAAGTTGGGGTAATTTTTTAAAATTTAATTTAAGTTTATATAAATGGTTGTTTTGTCTGCAACTGACCCAACATTTGGTTATGACAACCCAACATTTTTTAGAATGTATGCATGAGCTAGTACAGGCCACAAAGTACTCATGGCAGTTTGGTTTTGAGTCACTCAGTATATTTACATGGACACCAAGTATACTCTGATTAAGAGTCTACCATGTACACAGCAAACTTCATCCGACTAAAGTCATAATCGAACCAAACAGAAATCAAATAAAGACATTTGAAGTATTCCTATTTTAGTCACATTATTGAAGTGCAGTACAGACATGTAAACACCTCAATCAAACTATTACCGTTTTGTAGTATATCACTATATTTTGGGACATGATGCACACACTGACGGAAGTTGTCAGATGTTTGATGACAAACAAATGAGAATGACTTCAAGCAGGAGAGTACATTTTTGGTGCGAGTGCCAAACGATAACTATGCTCTGAATATTGGAAGAAATGGACATTATGAAGTGCCTTGACTTTGAAGCAGCTTTGTTGCGGGGGCACGAATGAAAAGTTAGTGAATGAAATGGCAAAGGTGGCCTCTTGCTTGGGAATTTGTATCCGCTATAGTCTGTTTGCTAGGATTGTATGAGAAATTCAACATAGGTTCACTCTGAAAACGTAGCCCTATATGCATTTCTGGAGATCGCGAATTATGTAGCCAGAAGTAAAAACTGAAAACGTGGTAAAATCAGGTGGTGGTCAATCAGTGCATTTTAAAACACTATCAGTTGGGTTTAGGGAAGAGAGGGGGTTATCGGTCGGTTGGTCAGTCAGTCAGTCGACAGCGGCCTCTGGTGGAGTTACATGAGAAGGGCAGGCTCAAATGGCATTCGCGAGAGAAATTTGAGATCTATTAAAACTATTGTACCTCCTGGGACAAATTTGGCACTCTCCAGAAATGTATATAGGACTACGTTTTCAGAATGAGCCTGGGTTGGAGAAATTAACTGCAGTTGAACTTTACATTTTAAAACAAAACACTCAAAATCACATATGGTGCCATGATGAGCACGAACTCTTGGAGGAAACTAGCATCAAATGGTGATTATAAAATGGGGAACATGAATGGAACATTCCAAAAGCAACTCATGTAAACACCCTAATCATATTATTGTCTTATTCAGATTTAGACAAACAATTAGATTACTGATGTCCATGTGAGCGTAGTCAATGACAAGACCAAGATCATAAATGTACATTGCATGAATGTACATAGACTAACCAACAGATTCACCTTCATCTAAACAGGCAAGTTGTAGTGAGAACTGTCACTTTACAGTGAGAGGAGACAGGAGACAGCAAGCTGTTCTGTATGGAATCCACACACACACTCCTTGTGCTGATTTGCAGATTCTGTATTGTAAGATGGATGGAAGTGTTATGCTAAGTAGATAGATGTGGCTGTTTTACTAAACAAGTCTCTTAAATTCAGTGTCAATTTTTCAACCCAGGTTGATTCTGAAAATGTACCCCATACACACTTCTGGAGAGCACCAAATACGTCCCAGGAGTTACGTTTTTTTGCAGTTTTTGTTTTCGCGAATCCACCAGAGGCTGCACTGTATGCTTTTTGAGATCTCAAATTTCTCTCGAAAGTGCCATTCACCCTTGCTGTTCTCATGTAAATCCACCAGAGGCCGCTGTCGACTGACTGACTGACCGATCGACTGACCCACCCTCCTCCTTCCCTAAACCCAACCAATAGTGTTTTCAAATGCACCAATTGACCTGCCAACTCACTTCCCTAAACCCACCGACAATGTTTTCTAAAGCAATCCAGAAAAAGAAAAGCCCCCTGATTTTTACCATGTTTTCAGATTTTACCACATTCTCACCCTGTTATTTACTTGTCTATTTTATTTTTCGGCTTTTGTTTTTGTCTTACCTGCTTTCTGGAACCGTTCTTTGCCGCACTAGAACCCCGTCGTTGTGGTCAACTCCTCTCTGCGTTTCAAGTCAGCCGATGTAAGCAGTAAGCTACTAGACAAACTGGTACCAGCGGAAAAGCCGTCCATATAGAAGTATGTGGTCATCTGGTAAGCGCGATAACAACTTTATACCGCCCCATAGCGTTCATTTTAAAGACGAAATGCAGCCAGACGTACTTCATGGTACATAAGTCGCAATCTCCAGAAATAAAAATAGGGCTACGTTTTCAAAATGGATGCTTCAGTTTCCCCAACAACCTAACGGTCTGAACTGGGTTAACTGGATAAAATAATGTCTGTGTTTTGTGTATCAATGTGTGTGTGAGCTCAGTGATTTCCCAGCCATTCAATGTTTTCCCTGCCTTCATCCTAAGAAACTGCGAAATGCTCTAAGAGCCCTGCAAGCCTACGTACTGTATGACAAGTGGTTTGAGGAATGATGCCAGGTTGAGACACGGCACTTAATAGAGATTTGATTTGCAAACTGGGTGCATGCTCATGTTTCTTTGAGATGGATAAGAGACTAATCTCCAAATTCCCACTTATTCGTCCGTTATTATTCCAGCCGTGTCTCTGGTGTTTTCCAGCTAATGTGAAATCGAGTAGGATTTTACCGCTAAACAAACATGCTCTGCATCTGCGATGACAATCTGCTCTCAAAAGATGAACAAGAAATTAAAATAAGCAAAATAAAAAAAAAATCTCTCTATTACACACACTGGAACTCATTCTCAGCATACTTTTATTCAACATGGATTGGTTGAACTCTGGAAATATTTCTGTGCTTACTGAGAAGAGACTATAGTAGCATGAATTCTGTTTGAAATGGGTTAAATATCTTGTTGAAGAGAAGTTGACCTCCAGTTGACCACATATACATACAGTTGAAGTCAGAAATATTATCCCCCCTTTGATTTTTTGTTCTTTTTTAAATATTTCCCAAATGATGTTTAACAGAGCAAGAAAATTTTCACAGTATGTCGGATAATATTTTTTTCTTCTAGAGAAAGTCTTATTTATTTTATTTTGACTAGAATAAAAGCAGTTTTTAATTTTTTATGAACCATTTTAAGGACAAAATTATTAGCCCCTTTAAGCTATATTTATTTCAACTGTCTTCAGAACAAACCATCGTTATACAATAACTTGCCTAATTACCCTAACCTGCCTAGTTAACCTAATTAACCTAGTTAAGCCTTTAAATGTCACTTTAAGCTGTATAGAAGTGTCTTGAAAAATATCTAGTCAAATATTATTTACTGGCAAAGATAAAATAAATCAGTTATTAGAAATGAGTTATTAAAACTATTATGTTTAGAAATGTGTTGAAAAAAATCTCTCTGCTAAACAGAAATTGGGGAAAAAATAAACAGGGAGCTAATAATTCAGGGAGACTAATAATTCTGAATTCTTCTCTCCGTTAAACAGAAATTGGGGAAAGAAATAAACAGGGGGGCTAATAATTCTGACTTCAACTGTACATGAAAACATGTATTGCATATGGAACAATGTCAAAAATGCTTTCCCCTTACTGTTGCTAGCTTTCAAATGCTTTCCTGATTAAAAAAAGAGATTTTAAGGTGGGTGAAGGTGCATTCAGATGTTCTTGAGGTGTATTTAGTATTTATATTCCACTTTAAGTAATGATACATCAATGATAGATGCTGCACTGCCATTTATTTTATTTAAACTACACTGAAATTACAGTGGTTAGAAAGTATTTTCTATTAAATATTCATCCATTCATTTTCTTTTTGGCTTAGTCCCTTTATTAATCCAGGGTCACCACAGCGGAATGAACCGCCAACTTATCCAGCACATGTTTTACGCAGCTGATGCCCTTCCAGCTGCAACCCATCTCTGGAAAACATCCATACACACTCATTCACACTCATACACCACAGACAATTTAGCCTACCAAATTCACCTGTACTGCATGTCTTTGGACTGTGGGGGAAACCCACGCGAACGCAGGGAGAACATGCAAACTCCACACAGAAAAGCCAACTGAACCAGCCGAGGCTCGAACCAGCAACCTTCTTGCTGTGAGGCGACAGCACTACCTACTGCGCCACTGCATCGCCCTCTATTTAATATATAATAGAAAACTATGAATGCAGTATTCAGAGTGCACATCATATGTATTACTCCAGACAACAATTTTCTTATAAAATAAAATTTGAATGAGTAAAACATTATTTTAAATATTCATTAATCTACTGTATGCATTATTAACCATGCATTTTTATACATGTTAAATACAAAGTAAATGAGTGGCAAACACACATCACGGTAAACTAGTGTAACTAAACAGAACCATATTTGTCAACATACAGTACAGTATTTACTGTGGCACTAGCTATGTTTCCTTCCACCTATTTTTATGCGCATTTTGGTATGCGCAAAAAAAAAAAAAAGGTTGATACACTGCGAAAAAATTATTTTCTTACTTAGATTTTTCTTTCTAGTCCAAATATCTAAACACTTTATATCAAGAAGCATTTTCTAGGCAAGCAAAACATATTGTCTTGTTTTCAGAAATAATATGCCAATATTAAGTAAGTTTTTCCTAATCTGCCAATGGGGTAAGCAAATTAATCTTGATTTTCCTTTTGACATAAGATTATTTTACTTACCCCATTGGCAGATTATTTTGCTTGTTTAAAGGAAAAACTCACTTAATTTTGACATATTATTTCTTAAAACAAGACAATATGTTTAGCTTGCTTAGAAAATTATTCTTAATTTAAGATTTTTTAGATATTTAAACTAGAAACTAAAAAAAACCAAAGTAAATTTAAATTTTGCATGGAAACATAGCTATTGATAACTTATACACATTATGATCAGAAACAGTAACTGATAATGAATAATACTCTACTTATGCATTATTAAAATCCAAATTCATGCTGGCTAAAATTTGTTAATGCACTATGAGCTAACATGAACGAACAAAAAAACTACTTTTTTCCATTAATGTTAGCAAAGATTAATAAAAAGTGTTAGAAATGTATTGTTCACTGTTCGTTCATGTTATTAAATATATTACTGTATTGGTTTAACCAAGGGGCGGCACGGTGGCTCAGTGGATATCACTGTCGCCTCACAGCAAGTGATTGTTCTCCCTGTGTACACTTGGGTTTCCTCCGGGTGCTCCTGTTTCCCCTACTGTATTAAGACATGAGGTATAGGTGAATTGGATGAACTAAATTGACCATAGTGTATGAGTGTGAATGTTAGAGTGTATGTGTGTTTCCCAGAACTGGGTTATGGCTGGAAGGCCATCCACTGCCTAAAACATATGCTGGATAAGTTCTGACAAAAGTGTGGACAGCAGTACTTGTCAAAGTGAGATTGGGTATTATTGTCTTAAGGTCTTGTTTAATATGAGTGACCAGTATTAATCCACTATACTTAATGTGAGCTTATGAGCAAGGTTTCTGTTGGCAGAAACACTGGGTCAGAGACCTGTGTGTACAAAGAAATCAATAAGGTATAGCGGGTAAGATTTCAGTTTATTTCATCACTCTTAAAACAAGAGAGAAACATCTTGGGAGGGAAGGTGTGTAGTCTTTGTCTGGCCTTCTATAAAAAAAACAAAAATAAACTGGTCTTACAACCTTCACCATGACATCAATGTTTTAATGTCTTAGTAGACAAAAACTGAGCACAAGTATTATTAAGAATATGTGAATATGAGGTCATTGACGTGTATAAAATATACTATTACAAGCTTGCTAAACCAAGGTTTCATCTTATAAATATGTTTTCAGAGAACCAAGGGAAGCACAATACCCAAGTTAACCATGTTTGAATGAAAACATTCAACGGAGTCAACTGAGGTGCAAATCAAACATCAGCACATTATTGCTATTCACGCTGGGCCGCCTAACCTCCCAGGAACAGTAAGAATTGAAAAGCCACTTTTCTGTTGTTATCTATCATCCATCATTCTTAACTGCATGCTTGCCGGGGCCTATAAGAAATAAAGGGCTACCCTGGAAATACAATCCAGGCGACATGGCCTGCTACTGAAATGGAAAGTTCTGTATCTCCAGGTTAGAAGCAAAGGTGGCTTACTTTTCTGGGTAAAGTTTTGTTAAAACAAACTTTAAAATATTTCAAAAAACAAAAGAAGAACATGTTTATTGATTAAGGTCCATTCACAAGAAGAATTATAACTATAAAGCTTATCATAGTCAAGTTTGGTGTAGGACAGGAGTGTCCAAATTCAGTCCAGGAGGGCCAGTGTCTCAGAGAGTTTAGGTCCAATTCTAATCAATCACACCTAAACCAGCTAATCAAGCTCTTCCTATGTATACTAGAAACTTTCTGGCAGGTGTGTTGAAGCAAGTTGGAGCTAAACTCAGCAGGACACTGGCCCTCTAGAACTGAGTTTGGACAACTCTGGTGTAGGAATAAGACTCAAAATGCTTGTCAAGGTGCTTTATAGACACTAACATACTAAACATACTAAATTAATAAACAAAGCAAGATAGCAAAGCTCAGACAGAACACTGAGCAGAATCCCAATGAACATAAAGCCCCTCTCATATGGTGCAACTTCAGTCATGATTTGGTTGTCTGACCCAAATTTAGGAAAACCTTAAAGATACCTATTGTACAATCCTAGGCTAAAATCTGTAGTATTTGATTGCTGGTTTAAAATGTTCACTGACAGCCAATAAATAGCCAAATCTTTCCTCCAATAAACTTCTGTAAGATTTCAGACACTTTCCTGCAGTGTGACTTCAGCCAAGTAGGTATCGCTGCAGCCTGGAGACCTCCAGGAGGGAGGGATTCCACTGCAAGTAGGTTGGGTGACCTCCAAGTGGGAGGGACTTATGCCACAATTAGACTGGGTTTAGGATTGGGGTAGGTGTAGATATTCATAGAGCAAATTAGGTTGAACTTCGTGTAATGTACAACACGTTCAAAAATGAAAACACCAGGAGGTTTAGACAGCCCACTTGGAGCTCAAGTCCAAAAATTACTTGCTTTTTAACATGCCTGATACCAGCACAGTACACTGAGATCAGATTTGAGAACCAGTGAACTTATAATACTGCGCATGTGTAATTCAGCAGGTGGTGAACCGAACACAAACAGTACATGACAGCCTGCAGTGACTGACACAGAAGCATAGTAACGTCTAAACCATGAGCAAACTGAGGGCTTAAAAGGGAGGATCTGGCAAAATATACATTTATTTCATAACAGAAAATCGTGAATCATGCTTCATTTGGGTTGCAACACTTAACGGTAAGAAACCTTTCAGATTATGGTGATGTTTTAACTGACTGGAATTATGATTGCTGTATATATATTTTATATGTTGAGTCCTAACATGGGAAGATTGTCATTGCGTCATTGCGGATGATGTCATTACATTGTAGCATAAAATAATCGGTTCACTAAAACGAACTCTGAAAGATCCGATTCGTGGAAAAGATCCAAACCTCCCATCATTAGTGTCAAAACAGCAACCAATTAGAGGTCAAATTTGATAATGCAATCAGCATGACATTCTAAACCACCATGAGGAAAAGTCTAAAATGGTGCCCAAACCACACGCTTCCAATTTTAACACTCGATTGAATGGTTATCAACTGAGAGATATGGGCCAGTAGGGCCCTTCTATGCCTAATGGTAGGCTCAGAACGCTGTTATCATCCATCCACGTGGTTAATTAACTATACTAATAGAGAAGACTTCAGATCTGTATTACATTACTGTGACGGTTGGGTTTAGGGTTGGGGTAGGGGTAGACATAAATAAAATTCAATTAATGGGAAATTTAATAAATAATATAAATAATTCTGGCGACGCAGTGGCACAGTAGGTAGTGCTGTCGCCTCACAGCAAGAAAGTCGCTTCTGTGTGGAGTTTGCATGTTCTCCTTGCGTTCGCGTGGGTTTCCTCCGGGTGCTCCGGTTTCCCCCACAGTCCAAAGACATGCGGTACGGTGAATTGGGTAAGCTAAAAATTGTCCGTAGTGTATGAGTATGAATGAGTGTGGATGGATGCTTCCCAGTGATGGGTTGCGGCTGGAAGGGCATCCACTGCGTAAAACAGTTGACTAAATAAGTTGGCGGTTCATTCCGCTGTGGCGACCCCAGATTAATAAAGGGACTAAGCCGAAAAGAAAATGAATGAATGAATGAATTCTCGTTAACTTCTGGCCGCAGCCATATGTTATCTATAGCTGATTAACCTATGTAGATGGATGATAACAGCCTTCTCAGCCTACAGTTTAGGTTTCACAGATGTGGATGGATGACGTCAAACTCTGGATAAGTTTTCTTTCATATCTGTGTTGAGTGTTTCTTCATTGTTGTTCATTTTGACATTGTGACAACTGAGGTCTCACAGTCTGCCACGAGAATCATGTTCGTGCAGTCTAACTAGCTACAATTGTATAGGATTATTAAAAATTGCACAGTGTGAGCCGTTCTTAATACAACAAAACTCCACAGGACAGAAAACACAGCCAGATTAAATGGAGAAGTAAACAATGCAGGTAGTGAGGAAAGAAATGACCCAATAATCAGGTAATGAGGGCCTGTGTCAAGACAATGTACTGGAAAACACATGACACACAGAAACAAAAACAGCAATGTGCCAACACAATCCATGGCACAGGAACACAGAGCCAATGAGAACATTCTGCTTGCTTACACAATCAATGATCAAACCTGAAAGCACGCAGTCAACGCAAACCCACACCAACAGCGTGAAACACAACAAAATGAAGCAAAATGCTGATAAACAGAGCTTAATTTGAAAATTGCAAAGTCCCAGAACAAAGTGAGGAGACTGATCCGGCATGTGATTAGAGGACAAAGAGGTAACGGAGCGTACATACATTCACTTAGGTGGGCCAACTTAATTAAATGACAGCATACATCAGTCATTTTTAAAGTGTGCATACACTCATCATGGGTTATTTTATTTCAACTTGAAAAATATATATATTTTAATTATAGAGGGCAAGGTTGAATCACTTTTATTTACAACATTTAAGTATATATATTACTATTTAACTTTCATAGCTTTAGGTTTAAGTTAAAACCCAATCACCATTTTCATTAACTTCACATAACACTCCTTTATTGGTCCAAGTACTCATAAACATTGGTAAACCCTGAACAATTTAATTCAATTCAATTCATCTTTATTTCTATAGCGCTTTTACAATGTAAATTGTGTCAAAGCAGCTTCACATAGAAGATTATAGTTAACTGAAACTGTGTCAGTCCATTTTTTAGGAGTTTCAGTTTAGTTCAGTTCAGTGTGGTTTATTTTTGACAGCTGACAGTCCAAACACCGAAGAGCAAATCCATCGATGCGCAGCTCCACAAGTCCTGAACCATGCAAGCCAGTGGTGACAGCGGCAAGGAACAAGGTTATAGTATGCATGTTCCATTTTAAGTAATGTAAACTTTATTAATGCAATACATTTGTATCATTTGTCACGCCAATAAAGCAATTATTGAACTGAATTGAATTGAATTGAACTAAATAGAACTTAGAGAAAGTGCTGATGTTGCGCTGATATATAATGCACTCACCTGTCAGTCTCTAAATTTGCAGTAAACATCAGGGTGAGCAAGTGATTTTGATTCTTCTGTAACACTTTACAGTAAAGTAAAGAGACCTACAGAACTTATAAATCTATTTCAAATTAATCATAGATGAGAAATAAACTAATATGTATGCTAACAATAATGTGTTTTAAACATGTACCCAACATAATTTCCCTACCTTGGAGTGAACAGGCCTTTGCTCTTTATGAATTCCCAATGTAATGTTGTTAAAAAAATAATAATAATAATTAAAAATTGCAAAGAAGACCTTGCAAAATAAATGTTTTTAAGTGTTATATTTTAACCATAGCTTGAGCCTTTTATTAAAATACTTTACTACATTAAAGACTTCCCCTTTAGTGTTTGGAACAACATAAATGATGACAGATTTGTCTTTTGTTTGATTTTTGATTGAGCTTTTGCTGTAATACTTGTTTGAGCCTTATTAAAATCATAAATATGTTGTAAGGTAGGTTGTAAATAGGTTGCTTACTGTAATGTCATTAAAGAAATAAATTAAAAATGGCCATGAAGAGATTGCAAAAGAAAATGTTTATAAGTGCTACATTTTAAGCATAGCTTGAGTCTTTTATTAAAATGTTCCATTACACTATTCAGTGAAACAAATAACAGAGCTCCGGCTCCAGACAGCAGTGAGGGGTCACGGCTCTTATGATGTTTTATCGATCCCCTGCAATTTCTGGGGATGATGCTCAGCTCAGGGCCGTGCTAAATTTCAAGATCTCGTTCTTGAAAGCAATTTCATTTCTGTTCTGCACTTAAAGTGAGAGAACAATATAGTCTGAGGGTTCACAAGCAACTTTTCTCCATTCCATATATCCATTCCGGGTTAATTTGTTTGGCTCGCGTCATTTCCATCACAAACAGGCTTGGGCCAAACTTAATTATCATGAGCTCCTCCACCTGCTTTAACCACTTTATATGCATTAATCATGTGATGGATTCTCATTGTTTGCCAATGCACATCAACCAGAGGCTGATTTATTAGTAAATCATTCAACATAAACACCACAGAGTCTACACAGCAGCAGAATAGCGCTGTCAGTCATGTTTTTGTGATAAATATCATTCAATTATTAGAAAAAATAAGCAAGACCATCACACTCTTTAAAGGGATAGTTCACCCAAAAATGAAATGTACTCATTATTTACTCAAACTCAAGTTGTTCCAAACCTTAATGAAGTTATTTTAAAGAAAGATGAAAACAGGTAACCATTGACATCCATAGAAAAACGAATATTAATCCCGGACGAGCCCCCAATTGTTACAACCGGCTTTTAAGCTACAACAAAAAGGAGGAGAAGACGCAACCATCACAGGCAAAAATAATATTTATTTGAACATAACAATGCCATAAATAATATAAAGCAAATTAAAAGAAGAGTCAATGCCAAAAAGAGATGGTCAACGCAGCTTAACCGAGCTCCATGCCAAGGCGATTGCCCAGAATTACGAGCATACCAAACGCTGTTTATATCCATGCCCCAATGAGCGGCACCTGTGTACCAATCACGACGCCACACACACACAGCCAACAGACTGAAACGCCACATGCACTCACAGCCCATAGGCCGAGACGTCACATGCACGCACACACACAAACATACACACACATATCCAACACCACACGCACTCACATTACAGGTTTCCAGATTTCTTCAAAATATCTTCTTTTGGGATCAACAGAAGAAAGAAGATCAGAAAAGGATTGGAACTAGTGTAAGGGTGAGTAAATGATGGAAGAACTTTCCCTTTAAGTGAATACTTAACACAAATCTGTGGTTATAGTTTTACATTCAGTACCGTGCAAATGTCTGCATTTGTTGTTTTAGTGAGGTTATAATGACATTATATATTCTCACTCTCTTCATTAAAATACAACCAGAAAATACAGCTTCTAGTTGAGTTTTATGGGTCTAATTGTTTAAGACGTATGAAAGAAATAGTTTCTGCCAGAGCTGTTGTCAATATTGCTTGAATTAACGGGATTCTGAATGCTGAAAAGTACAGACAGGTTTTAATTCGTCATGTAATTCCTACTTGAAAGTGCATGATTTGTAATAGTTTTATTTTTCAGCATGATAATGATCGTAAACACACTGCTAATGTAATGAAATCATATTTGGAGAGATAAAAAACTGATGAACCAAAGACATTCATGAAATGGCCTCCACAAATACCAGACCTGAATATTATTACAGTATGTACAGGCAATATTACAGGCAGTATGATATTCACCTAGAGAGAAAAAGAAGGATAGAACATGCTAAATCTAAGGTAGAAATGCTCTCTTAGAAATGCTGAAAGATGCTTGATATTAAATAGCACATCATTTCAGAAAAGACTCAACAATAAAGTTCACGCTTGGTGCTGAAGAGGTCACGTTAAACACAGAGTTTTGATCCTAGTCTTTTGATACCAAAAGTGATTTTGTTTGTGTGCATATATATATATATATATATATATATATATATATATATATATATATATATATATATATATATATATATATATTATATATATATATATATATATATATATATATATATATATATATATATATATATATATATATATATATATATATATATACACACACACAGTTGAAGTCAGAATTATTAGCCCCATGTGATTTTTTTCTTTTTTAAATATTTCCCAAATTATGTTTAACAGAGCAAGGAAATTTTCACAGTATGTCTGATAATTTTTGTTTCTTCTGGAGAAAGTCTTATTTGTTTTATTTCAGCTAGAATAAAAGCAGTTTTTAATTTTTTAAAAAACATTTTAAGGTCAAAATTATTAGCCCCTTTAAGCTATATTTTTTTCCGATGGTCTACAGAACAAACCATCATTTTACAATAACTTGCCTAATTACCCTAACCTGCCTAATTAACCTAATTAACCTAGTTAAGCCTTTAAATGTCACTTTAAGCTGTATAGAAGTGTCTTGAAAAATATCTAGTAAAATATTATTTACTGTCATCATGGCAAAGATAAAATAAATCAGTTATTAGAAATGAGTTATTAAAACTATTATGTTTAGAAATGTGTTGAAAAAAAATCTTCTCTTTGTTAAACAGAAATAAGGGAAAAAAATAAACGGGGGGAGGGGGGTGGCAATAATTCAGGAGGGCTATTAATTCTGACTTAAACTGTATATATATATATATACAGTTCTGCAAGGTACAGTATATGTTCAAGATGTTTCACAGACTACTTTTTTTTCCTTTGTTATTAACTGTTAATAATCAGGGCTGTTTATTAGAGTTAAAAACAAAGTATTTAGATACAGATAAATTTTAAAATAAGAAACAAACTGAGGGAAAATTATGATAAATAAAGCTAATAAAGCTGTCAAGAATGACAGCTATGAAAGGATAACTACAATGATAATTATATTAGTGTTCACACCAACGCAGGATAATGTTCTGTTTATTATAAGCACGCAGTTTAGTTATTACATCTGCCACTTTAAATGATTGAGCTCCTTAAAGTAGAATGATTTGTGGTAGCTTGTCACTTTAATAGCTGTTAAAAGCTGAAAGTAAATTTAATAACATTAATCCTTTGTGTTATTATTGCTATAGTTGTAAAACGGGGGCGGAGTGGACTTTTCAAAAGAAGGGGGGCAGCTGTATGAAATCCAAAAGTTTACATTCTTAATCACCTGTTTCTGAATGGTCTGTCTCTAAAAGTGAGGGGGACATATCCCCCTCGCTTGCTACGCCCCTGGTCCTTGGTTTGAACAGACTTTAAGTGTGCTGTATGGAAAGACTGAGAAGTCAAACCTCAGTGTAAAAAAAATTCGCAAATTATTTTACGTTTTCAGTATTTTGTGATTCATGTTTTTATTTGTTGTTCTTTTCTGCATTTATTTATGCTTTTGAATCACATTTTGGGACCTTGATCTTTCTTTCTACAACTTTAACCTTGAAAAGTTGGAAAAAAGTTACTTTTATTAACATTTTTAATAGTTTAAAGTGATATATTGTCTGGGTTGGTGTTGAATATTACGGTACAAAAACCTTGTAATAAACGTCTGCCAGTACATTTTCTGTTATTTTACAGACTTATTTCTCTCTATATTATTTCTTATACATTATATTATTTCAAACTACTAAAATGTCAATAAAAGTCACTTTGTTAAACCATAGAGTTGAATTTTTTTAAATCAAAAGTCAACAGAGCAGAGATCATGCAGTACACAACCGTAATTAAAAGGAAAACGCATTTGTTAAACTGTTAATTAACATATATTTTTTACAGTGCTGCTAGCTATTTGTTTGAACTCAATTCAACTAATTTCCCAAACCAGTTATGTGCAAACCCATTTTCAAGAAGCTGCTTCTATAGACTTTATTGATGTCAATCACATGCTGATTCCTCACGCAATGCAAAAAAAAAAAAAAAATGTTGCCCTAACATAACTTGTTAGAAGATCCTGACAGCAGTTTGGCTTTTTTCTACTAACTCCAAAGAAGCTTCTTCATTGGTGACAGACTGTGATTTGACCAATGAAATTGTCTGTGTGATAGAGTTTGTGGCTAATTGGCTTGAGGAAATCACAATGGCTTCAAAACATGGGAGACTTCAATACAAGAGCTTCAGGACTGTTTTGCCAAACTGCAAGACCACAATGAAGCAAAACCAAATCAAACAACAAAGCACTCCATGCACATACTGTCTGTTGATATTTGGTTCAAGAAAGTCATTTCCTCTGTATCAGCCAAACTGCAAACTAACAGACTGTAAGATTGGAGGAAAGGAAACTGAGTGCTGAGATTTAGGCAAATGTAAACAATCCAAGCCTTAACAAAAAATGGAGGCCCTACTGCATATCAAACGACTTAAAATAATAGAAAACAATATAACTAAAACCACAAAGTGAGAGAACTTCTCTTCTGTTAAACTGAACAGCCGCATCATCAGTGACATTAAGGGTGCTCAGGCTCAGAGGCAAAAAGGCCAGAGGGGCGACAATCGTGCCTGGGAAAGGTTAAAGACAACCGTGCCTAGTGTGAGTACACCCTTAAATTGGTAAAAACTAATAAGTTAACTTAATTCCTTCATGTTGTCCCAACACAAATCGATTATGTGGAACTAAGCATTTTCTACACCGCAGTAACGTCCTACACTATAAAAAATTATCGGTTCCACGCAATTCATTCATGCTGTCCCAACCCAAATCATTTAAGTTAACTTATTTTTTAACAAGTTTAAGTGCATTGAACATTAAACAATTAAGTTGTCCCCCAAAAAACCCTTAGTAATTGTGTTTATTCAGCTCATTTTAAAAAAGTAGTTTGAAAAAGCATCACAAATCTTTTTTTTGAGAGCAACCCAACTAATGGAGTCTCCTCTAAGAAAGAAAAACAGGCCTGCTGATGACAGGCGACCGCGGTGAGAATCTCCCCACCATCTACAAATCCCCATTCGCTGGGTTTCTCTGACACACGTAAAGGTTGAATCCACTTTATGAGGATTTAGTGAGCTGCAGGAAAAAGGAAAAAAAAAAGAGAGAAGTATTCACACAGCAGAGAGATGCAATCCTACTGCTTATTTTCAGACAATTGCAGAGAAAAGAAAAATGTGCGCTATGGAAATCGTGTCGACTCGGGTAGGTATTTATACAGAGCGGGCTTGACTGTGTGCAGCTGTGATGGAGGAAGAGGTAGACCTGCGCGCATGATGGATAAGACAGCTAGAAGAGAGCTAACGAGCTCTGGCCTGGAGAAAGAAAAAGAGAAACTCTCGCCGGGAAGTTTGGACGTCTGTGAGTAAGAAACCTCAGCGTTTGAAGTGGAATTTAGGACAAAAACCTGAAGGCCTTTGTCTTCTCGAACGCACGTGCAGATACACAACATGAGCAGAAAATAAAAAGAAGGCATCCTTTTGGGCTTTGCTGCAAGGCTTGTGTCTTCCTCTTTGATTAGAAATAAGCCGTGGCTTTGCAGGCAGCCCTTGTTTCATCCCTGAAGCGATGCTGTCATCTCAGTGAGACACACAGACCTGCACATCTAAAGGTTATCAGAGAAACAGTATGGGAAATCACATAGATTCCCACAGAACACCCCACTACATCCCCTCGTCCAACTTAGATAGCGATAAACACACAAACGAAAGACAGAGATGTGAAGTGGAGCCTACAGGAATTTTTCGATACAAACTGGCCAGAAATGTAGACTAAAAGTCCTCGGTTGGCACATGGATGCTTGCTTAAAAGGCATAACCTTCAGTTGATGTTATTGATCTAATTCATAAATATACATGTAACCTTGATACGGTTAAAACAGTCGCATCATATTTCTGAGTTAGATTAAATAAATTCTTGATACACGCTGCAACCAATTTGGCAGTTCCATTTGATACTTAATTCAAAATTGATTCAATTACTTATTAAAGTTTCATTTTAAATGTTCCAACCACTATAGTGAAGAAGAGAATATTCCAAGACTCTGTGTTTGATCATTTCCTCAGCTTATTCTTTTGTACAGGAGTAATGTGACTACACAACCTGACAAAAGTCTTGTCGCCTATGCAAGTTTTAGGAACAACAAATATTAACTTGACTTCTAGTTGATCATTTGGTATTAGAAGTGGCTTATATGAAAGGCAAAGGCCTCTAATTACGCTTATTTTACCAAAATAATATATGATCATGCCTTGATTTTTAATTATTTAATTAGGACAGTAAGCTCTGACTTTGCTTAAACAAAAGTCTTGTCACTTTACAGAAATAATGTACAGTATAGAATATAAAGTCATTGTGTATGTCTCACACGAGCTTGAAGGACTGCATCCATACATCTCTGCAATGACTCATTCATTCATTTTCTTTTCGGCTTAGTCCCTTTATTAATCAGGGGTCGCCACAGCGGAATGAACCGCCAACGACTTAAATAACTTATTAATAAAGTCATCTGGAATGGCAAAGAAAGTGTTCTTGCAGGACTCCCAGAGTTCATCAAGATTCTTTGGATTCATCTTCAATGCCTTCTCCTTCATCTTACCCCAGACATGCTCAATATTGTTCATATCTTGTAACTGGGCTGGCCAATCCTGGAGCACCTTGACCTTCTTTGATGAGATGAACAACTTCAACTTCAAACAACTTATTTAAAATGCGACTTAGGCCCATTCCCAATTCTATCCCTTTGCCCTTCCCTTTACCCTTCGTTTTGCACATTCACGTGACGGGGTAGGGGTGTCCTAATTATCTTTAGCTTGAAGGTGTAGGGCTAAGGGGAATGGGTAGATACCCCTTCAAACGGAGATTTTTCAGGACCACACTCGAAACCAAGGGGTAAGAAAATTTCCGAAAATACACCAACCACAAAGGCAGCATAGCTGCACCCGGAAGTAAGGAGAGCCACAAATTAGTATTTTTTTGTCATTATTACAAATTTTTACAACAAACAAACACATGTTTTAATACATGCATTCGTGTTTTACCGTCATGCTTAAAAAAAAAAAAAAACGCTAAAATAAAAACAGCTAAATTTTGCGATCTATAATCCCTAATAATAACTCTTGTATAGCAGTCCCACAACATTCTGACACTCGATGACACTCGAATACCCTGTCAGAAAAGTCTAGTGGCTGGGAATGAGCTTTTTACGTCTAGTATGATATTAATGTTGTTTTTGTGTGTTTGCATAGATGAATATGGCCACGGTGTAAATGCACAGTACAGTTACGATCTTATTGCCACATTTTATCGTCATGATAACATGATATTGTTGCCTTCAATGAATTCTTGAAGATAAATACCAAAAAATAATGCAACTGGAATAACTACAGCAGATCGTCTGACCTTATATGAAGCAAGAGATCGAGATGACATATGATGACGTGTGCAGGTGTTGTAGTGCTGTCCCATTTATTAGGGGTAAATTTTGAAGCCCTTCCCCTTTCAAGGGCCAAGGGGAAGGGGAAGGGGAGGGGTAGGGGTGCAAAAATAGAATTGGGATGGGGCCTTACTTTTGGGGGGGGACAACTTAATTGTTTATGTTCAATCCACTAAAAAGTCAAAGTTAACTTAATCGGTTTGTGTTGGGACAACATGAAGGAATCATGTGGAATCCTGCGTTTTTTACAGAGTATTGCTAGATTATATATTTTGTTCTGACACTACTTGTTAGGATTAAGTCTAGCTTGCAACTGGGAAAGCCACATTATTTAAAAAACATAATTTGAGTCATTGTTTTAGTCAGCTTTATCTTTTGTAAAAATGTATTGTGACTATATATTATTATTATTACTTTTGCTACATTATATATACAGTTGAAGTCAGAATTATTAGCCCCCCTGTTTATTTTTTCCCCAATCTCTGTTTAACGGACAGAAGTTTTTCAACACATTTCTAAACATATCAGTTTTAATAACTCATTTCTAATAACTCATTTATTTTATCTATGCCATGATGACAGTAAATAATATTTGACTAGATATTTTTCAAGACATTTCTATACAGCTTAAAGTGACATTTAAAGGCTTAACTAGGTTAATTAGGTTAACTAGGCAGGTTAGGGTAATTAGGCAAGTTATTGTATAATGATGGTTTGTTCTGTACACAGTCAAAAAAAATTGCTTAAAGGGGCTAATGATTTTGTCCTTAAAATGTTTTTTAAAATATAAAAAAATGCTTTTATTGTAGCCAAAATAAAACAAATAAGACTTTCTCCAGAAGAAAAAAATATGATCAGACATACTGTGAAAATTTCCTTGCTCTGTTAAACATCATTTGGGAAATATTAAAAGAAGAAAATAAAATTCAAAGAGGGGCTATAAATTCTGACTTCAACTGTATATTTTGTTCTGTCACTACTTGTTAGGACTATCTTGCAACTGTAAAACCCACATTATTTTAAATAAATATAATTTTAGTCACTGTACGTAATTTATTCTCTACTTCACTCTCCAACAATGGGTTAGGCCCATTTGTTTGTACAACGGAGAGAGTTCACGAGCGAATGACTGCACACACATCAGCCCAACGCTGTGTGAAAAAACACTCGCTGACAAGGTTTCCAAATAAGAGTCTGCTGACATGGGTCCCAGTAAGCATGATGCGAAAGCACCATCTCATTAAAGCCACAAAAATAGACCTGCGTGAACACAATTATACATTCAGCAGAGGGTGATGCTCAACAAATACCCTAAGTAGCGTCTCTCTCACTCACAGCTGCTTATGCAACCCTTTCCATTCACTACAGAGAATAAAAATAAAAAAAAAGAAAGAAAAAAATGAATTTATTTCCAGGGGACTGATTAAGGAATTTGGACTGTTTACTTGTAACTCTCAGAGACAGTATTTGAAGAAGTAATGCAAACAGGCAAATTAGTACATGTAAATGTTAAATACAGCATGCTTTCATTTCAGCAATTTGCGTATGAATGATTTGCTATAAATAAATCAATCAGGCTAAATATCAGCATTTTGTCAAGCTCTATTAGCAAACATATCACTTTTCTCTGTTTTAGGAATGCTGGTGCCTTCCCAAAGCTAGTTCAGTCGGTAATTTCACCAGAAGTGTCAGTCCTAGATTTGAAAATATATTAATATTTTATTTGAAATGGATAAATCTAACAAACTATATACATGTGACAGCAGCCAATCAGTCTGGAGATTTCTGGAAGCATGTGAAAGCATATGCCCATTCAGAGTGTGTTTGTGTGTAATGTGATAGGGATGCTGAAAAGGGAGTGCGGATCCAAACCAGGGCTTGAAATTAACCTTTTTGCTAGGTAGCACTGGTGTTCCTACCAGCCAAAATTTAGTCCCACCCACCAATTATGAGCATGTACAGTTGAAGTCAGAATTATTAGCCCCCCTTTGATTTTTTTTTTTCTTTTTTAAATATTTCCCAAATTATGTTTAACAGAGCAAGGAAATTTCACAGTATGTCTGATAAAAAATTTTCTTCTGAAGAAAGTCTTATTTTTTATTTTGGCTAGAATAAAAACAGTTTTTAATTTTTTAAAAGCCATTTTAAGGTCAAAATTATTAGCCACTTTAAGCTTTTTTTTCGATAGTCTACAGAACAAACCATCATTATACAGTAACTTGTCTAATTACCCTAACCTGCCTAGTTAACCTAATTAACCTAGTTAAGCCTTTAAATGTCACTTTAAGCTGTATAGAAGTGTCTTAAAAATTATCCAGTGTTTCCTCTAGAATTTTTTCCAACTGTGGCGGCAGGACTTTTACACGGATGTACCAACTACCTATGGGGTTTATTTCAATGACACACATGTTGTGAGCGCATTTATGTAATACGAGCATGCGAATCTCTGCTTGCGCGCTGATTTCCTCTGTTCGTGCACAACTTCACACCCTTAAATATACGCTGCTCAAGTGCGATTTAGTGCGTTTATGTGACGAGTACATCTCCAACATTTATTAGATTTGCTAGGAATATTTATGAATGTCTCCGGTAGACCTTAGAGCGCCATTAATGCGTCCTGAAGTAAAGTGAAACAGCTGAAGTAGCTGAACAGTCCTGAAGTAAAGTGAAGCCGCTATAAATTCCAGCCAGATAAAGTCATTGTATGCAGAACCATAGACCTTTATCTATACAGTATATTTATGGAAACTGTGTTCATCTTAACTGAAAGCTACGCCGTGTTTGCTGGCCTCACGTCTCACGCACGCACCTGTCAGTCAGTCAGCATGTCAACGTAAAGGGTTAAACAAATGACGCACAGCACTACTACGATTAAAGAAAAGTTTTCGCTAATATAATTCACTTACCTTTTAATACGTTTTGGTGCTATTATAACCTGCTATTAAAACAACAACAACAACAATGACTAAATGTTTTGAATGGGAAGCTGTAATATAGCCGTGGCGGGATGAATTTTGGTGTGGCGCCCTGCCATGGAAGAATGAATGTAGCGGAAACCATGTTATCTAGTCAAATATTATTTACTGTCATCATGGCAAAGATAAAATAAATCAGTTATTAGAATCTAGTTATTAAAACTATTGTCTAATCTATGTTTAGAAATGGTTTGAAAAAAAATAAAAAGGGTGGCTAATAATTCTGACTTCAAATATATATATATATATATATATATATATATATATATATATATATATATATATATATATATATAAATAGGCCTATATATAAAAGAGAGAATTTGAATATTGTTTAGTTAGATGAGATAGACTATTTGATCCATTTGAGGGCTCAATGGGCTGCTATCCTAATAGCGTGAGCCACTGGTGCGAAACCTTCCAAAACTGGACAAAAATGCTTTTCGCACCATGTGTTCCCTCAAAAAAAAAAAAGATGACTTCTTTCCTTTAATTTGTACAAGCAATTCGCATTAGAATGAGAGCGGAGGCTGGCAATGAATGCAAGATTGCCATCCAATTTAATGTGCGGAGGCACATCAATCAAATATTCTGATTTCACAGAGGCAATATCTGCCCGAGGCAATCGTCTGCTTTATACGAGAGGGATGTGTCATCGAAGAACATTAGGCAGAGGTATGATGGTGATATTTAGACAGCGTACAGTACGCCGCTATTAGCAAAAGGGCACAAAATAGCAAGAAATTACTTTGGATATTGCATCCATTACGTCCTCATCTAGCGCCCCGTCTCTCTTATCTGACCGTCTTGCCTGTCAGGAGTCTGTAGGGATGACAGCCACACGGGCAGTGGTAATGTGATTTCCCCCTCACTTGCTGTTAATTTCACATTGATTAATGTGTTCTGAGAAAGGCAGTAATAGTATTTTGGGAGTTACTCAGCTTGGGTGACTGCAAGCGAGATTATAGCAGCAGATAACATTTCAGTTATGTACAGCGAACACACTGTGAGATAACCGTGTTTCAGGCGTTTCAGCAGGTGTGCAGCACAGCCACACTGAGAACAGTTGGCCAAGCGCTTTTAACTTCATTACCTGAACGGCCGTCAAAAAAATCCCTGTGTAGTTCAGTTCCTCTTTTCCTGACACTAAAGCGGCTGAAGCCGATTGGGTTGTGGCAAGCGGCCAGATGAATACTGGATTATGGTCTCCTTCAAACTCTCTCTCACACACATCTCCGCTGACCCCTCTTTATCAATGACAGAGTGGGGGGGGGGGGTGCATGAGTGGATCAAGGAAATGTTACAATGACAAACATTATTTTCCCAGGCTGCTTCCCTGCAGTCTTCCCACACCGTAGTTCCTTTTATGTGGTTTCAAATATGCGGGCTTATGGGTTCTTAGATGAGCATTATTAGCTTCAAATGGTAACAGAGGGCAAGGAAACCCATGAAGTTCGAATGCTTTTCAACAGGAAATTGCTTGGAGGTATTTCTGAATAAAAGACTGCACCAGTTGCCATTTCTAATACATATACAGTTGAAGTCAGAATTATTAGCCCTCCTGAATTTAAAGGCTTAACTATTAGGCAAGTTAGGGTAATTAGGCAAATCATTGTATATATGATGATTTATTCTGTAGACAATCAAAAATAATATTGATCTTAAAATGCTTCTAAAAAACTGTTTTCATTCTAGCCTAAATAAAAAATAAAACAAATAAGACTTTCTACAGAAGATAAAATATTATCATAAATACTCTTAAAAATTACTTGCTCTGTTAAACATTCATTCATTTTCCTTCGGATTAGTCTCTATTAGAGAGGTCGCCACAGCAGAATGAACCACCAACTATTCCAGCTCATGTTTTAAACAGCGGATGCCCTTCCAGCCACAACCCAGTATTGAAAAACACCCACACACACACTCATTCACACACACTACGCCCAATTTAGTTTATTCAATTCACCTACAGTATAGCGAATGTCTTTGGACTGTAGGGGAGCACCCGGAGGAAACCAACGCCAACACAGGGAGAACATGAAAACTCCACACAGAAATGCCAACTGTTTTTGCGAATTCACCAGAGGTCACTGTGTATACTTTTTGAGATCTCAAATTTCTCTCATGAGAGCCATTCGCACCTGCTCTTCTCTTGTAAATCCACCAGAAGCCGCTGTCAACTGACTGTTTGACTGACTGAATGACTGACTGACCGATCAACTGACACACCCTCCCCCTTCCGCAGCCCAACCATAAGTGTTTTCAAAAGCATCGATTGACCCGTCCACCCACTTCCCTAAACCCAACCGACAGGTTTAAAAAGCAATCTAGAAAAAGAAAAGCCCTCGTCTTATTTTTACCATGTTTTCAGATTTTACCACATTTTCACCCTGTTATTTACTTGGAATCTGTTTTTGTCTTACCCGCTTTCTGCAACCGTTCTTAACCGGACTCAAACCCCATCATCGTGGTCAACTCCTCTCTGCGTCTCAAGTCCGCCAACCTACATGGCGAGCTAACTGGACAAACTGGTAACAGTGGGAAAGCTGTCCATAAGGAGGTAAGCAGTCAGTGGCTAAGCGCAAAAAGAAACGCCGTCATACTGCCCGTATTGCTTGTTTTAAAAACAAAATGCATCCATACATATGTCTGGCTACATAATTTGTGATCTCCAGAAATGTATATAGGGCTACATTTTCAGAATGAACCTATGTTGACCTTCTTGCTGTGAGGCAACAGTGCTAACCACTGAGCCACGTGTTGCCTACTGTACTCTTTAGTCTGTAGTCTTTTAAAATCTATTTGCTGTAATTGTATCACTCTCATCCATATATTTACCATTCTGAAAACATGAATATCTCTCACACTTGCTAGGTGATTCCTCAGTAGACACGCCAGTAGAATGGTGCTGTTTGGTGATGCAAAAGTGAAAACACCACAAAACCAGGGCTTAATTTGTGCCAGAACACGCCGGATGTGGATCCGGTACCTCTGAAATCTGATCTGGCATTTCATTTACCGATCCCCCTCCTCACACCTCTCCATCCTCGAGTAACATGCCGGATCCATTACCCCGATCTGTTCTGGGACCTCGAAATTCACAAATTAAGCACTGCACAAAACAACAGTTATTATTGTGTTTTACCAGTAGGGACAAATAAATCAGTACCTGCATAGCCAAAGAGCACGAAAAATAACTAGAAAAATGAATAGAGTATAAAAAGGCTGAACGATTTAATGACAGAGAAAATCTCAAATAGTGCCTCTCTCTAAAAAGCAATATTATTGGTGTAATTTATATCTATGAACATTCATTCAAGAATATTGCAGCTTAATAACCCAATAAATCCTGTGCAACCTTGTCCCATATTTCATGCAGCTCATACTTTAACTTCAGGAATTGGCTAATAAATGACCGTCTCTCTTCAACATGGCTTTTGATGGAACTGTTTGGAATTTAACTGTTTGTCGAAACTAAACAGCAAGTGTACTAAGAATTAGGTAAACTAATGATAATAACATTCTGACAGAATGGCCAACCCCTTTCCTAAATTACAAATGTTCAGTCCTGGGTTTAAACTGGCCTTATAATCTGGCCAAAAATTGGTTTAAAGACATTGAAACGGGGTCAGGCAGAGTTTTAAATGCCCATAAGAAAGATTTAAGAATAATTTAAAGACGCGTCATCTAAATCAGAGAAGCTTTTCCACCACTAAAAAAGAACCAGGTAATGGAGCAAACTATCTGGGCCAAAGTCCCCATGCCTAGTCATTACCGCAAACGATGTATGCTTGGTTTTTAACCTTCGGGATTTATGCACTGCGAGATCAAAACTCCATCCGAGTGAATCCCGGGAGTAATAAAAGACTTGACGGAATGCTGTTTCATAAGCAGCTGGAGACTTCAACAGGCCAAAGCTTTGCACAGCTCAGTGAAACCATACGCCATATGTCGTCTCTCTGTAGCGGTGCAAAAAAAAAAAAAGACAAATCCCTCTGAAAAAGATTGTTATGCAGTCATCGATTTTACCAACTGCGGAGCCAAATACCTGCTTGTTTATTGCATTACTGTATTACTGAATTATATGTACTACACTGCATAAGTTTGCCTGTGCAATATAGAAAGAATTGTAGCATTGGCTATGATAAAAAATTATGGGCTGTTCACACAGAATGCATTTTTTTCCCAATGCGCTACTTGTCTATTGTTTTTCAATGTAAACATGCTCGACTGTTATGGTCGCATCTTTTGAAGCACCACGCACGCCACGTTTTTAGACGCTGTGTCAAGTTGAAAAATTTTCAACCTTCACACACAGTCAAAGTCCCTTTAAGGCAAGTCATTTCACTCAGTGGCCATCTTTGAAACACCTCTCGGGCAGTATGCTCGGGCATTCTGTCTGAATGGGGTAACATCAAATACTCTAAAACTACTTGCCAAGCTTATGATTACATTTCATATTACGAATAACCAATAAAAATAAACAACAACTGTCTATTTAGTTATAAATGTTCGTATCACACAAAATCTGCCGGAACTCACGTCTGGTCCGATCCCCTCCCCCGGAGAATTCGCTGATTGGCTTCTATACTAGAAGGCGGGCTTTATTTACCATATAGCGATAGCTGATTGGCTCCTGTACTACAAGGCGGGGCTTCATTCGCATTCAAAAGTATACGAGTGACATGTCTTGTGTATTCTATAGTCTTTGACACAGTGTAGCTCATCACTATCAGCTCCAAAAGCAGTGGACCAGTTAGAAGAGCTCGGAGGTGGGGCAACCGTTGAGGGGGGGTTGGGGGGGTCAAGGACCGGAATTGAGAACCACTGCTAAAGGTACTAATGTGTACCAGTTAGAACTAAACAATGTATCATAGGAAACTACCCCAGTGGCAAACCTTGTATCATTTTTTTCCCTGAGTGTGTAGCAGGATTCAAACTGCACCTCTAATATGGAAGGCAGTTACACTAACAAGCACCCTAAAGACTACAGTCTCTAGTGCCAGTCACTAAAGTGTCTCCTGAGGCCAGGAAAGTAAGGTTTAGTCACACAGCTCCAACTAGCTGGCCTTCAATATAGTCCTCGCTTTAAACTTAACTCCAGTTTTTTTTTTATTTTTGTTTGTTTTTTTAGATTAGATTCAACTCTATTGTCATTACACATGTACAAGTACGAGGCAACAAAATGCAGTTTAGGTCTAACCAGGATTACAATAGCAGCAAGTGCAGGATATAGGTATAAACAATAAAGTGCAATTATAGAAAAACTAGGGTGATATTTACAGATGGATGTACTATGAACATTATATACAGGCTGTATGTAGGATATGAACAGAGATTTACAATAGATGATAGATATATGTACAGGTTGCTATTGGGGGGTCATAGAATCAATTTATTCTTCTACTTGCACTGTGTTAAGCAGAGGAGTATGGAGTCAGAACAGTCTCTAAAGAAATTCACGCAAAAGACACGATGTACACATGCGTAGCCTAATTCACGTGCATAAAACTAAATTCACGTGCGTAAAATATTTATTTATATTCACAAAAACAATTCACGTGCTCAAAATAAAAATACATATTCATAAAATACGTTTCACAAATGCAAAACACCATTTGCAAGTGTATAAGAGTGTACAAAAACTTTTGAATGTTTAAAACTTGTGAGTTCATCCTGAATGAGAATGTGCAAATCCTCTTTCACGTACGACTCCCCCTGGATAAGTGTGTGTGTATTTTTGAGACTGTCCTGGCAGAAGCAAGCAACTCGTAACCTTTCAGCCAATCAGATGAGACCTGTATTCAATATCACCTACTCTGCGCTCCTTTTGCGCAGACGGTTTCTCTCCAGCATGGCGAACGGAGAAAGAGATGCACAGGCTTCAACCCAGAACTATTAAATCCCCTGACTATCATTGACTAAAAACGTAATTTACATTATATCTAATGAAAGTAAACTGGCTGTTGTTGTGCCGTAGTACGGAGACCCGGAAGGGATGTGATGGTGGGACAAAAAACTGAGTGGGAGAAAAAAAAAGGGTGGAAGAAAAAAAAACAATGATAGGAAAATATATATTTTTATGTTTTTGCGTTCCCTCGCAAAGATCGCGTTCCCTCGCAAAACTGTTTTTCCACAAACACTTCCCTTAAGTGAATTCATAGATGTCAACCCTCCCGTTTTTGCCTGGATTATCCCGTATTTTACTACTCTATCCTGCTATCATCATATCATTCATCAGCGAATGCATGTATGAGCCAACGACTGGTATAAGCGCTGACTGACTGAAGCGCTCCGTATTATAAACTGATCCCAGATCAGCTTCTGTACACACCAAAGTGACCTCTGTTATCAAACAAGTGAAGAGCAGCAAATTAATCTCTCGTTTTTTATTTGATTACAGTGGTGTAACTGTATAATGCACAGATCTATAATGAAAGTATTCCATTGCTTTCGTAACTGTTTGTGCATTAGTTTGTCATTAGGTGTGTTAAAATAAAACACGCAGGACGGACATGTTTACAAATTATTAAGAGTATTTTGTCTTGTTTAAACATACACCCGAATATCCCAAAATGCCCTGCACTTTATCACACGGAGCGCTTCTGTCAGTCAGCGCTTATACCAGTCATTGGCTCATACATGCATTCGCTGATTCAGAGTTTGCATATGAAGGGTGGTGATCGACGCACAGCTTTAATGGAAAGAAAGTGAATGAAGACATTTTTATATTCATTTCAGCGTGTTTTCAAGATTAAAAATACATGAGAAATATGGGAAAATACTGAATGATATGATGATAGCAGGATAGAATTGTAAAATACGGGATAATCCAGGCAAAAACGGGAGGGTTGACATGTATGAAGTGAACAGGAAGTGTTTGTGGAAAAACATCTTTGCGTTCCCTCGCAAAACAACGCAAGAACTTAAAAAGATATATATTTTCCTATCACTGTTTTTTTTTTCTCCAACCCATTTTTTTTTCCTCCCACTCAGTTTTTTTTTCCACCATCACGTATAAATATAAATAAATAAATATAAATATTTGACCGTATAGTAAAAAAACACTGTATTTTCCATGATTTTGGCGTGCTATTATTAAAATATGAAACAGTATATGATATGAAAAGCAAGCGCAGTGGTATATTAGGACATGTAGAACATAATCTGGTGGAGTTGGCAGAAAACAATTTGATTTTATTTTTTTTATGAGTTTTCTAATATGACTCTTCAGTAAAAACACTGTGTTTTTCATGATTTTAGCGTGCTATTCAAATATGAAACAGTAATATGATATGAAAAGTGAGCACAGTGGTAACAATTGTACAACAACATTTTTTTTTTAATATTTAGCAACATTCCACAGGAAAATATTTACCAAAAAACACAAATAAACCAATAAATCAATCATAATAGTACAGTAAACACCTAAATAGTAGGTTGTAAATATGAAAACGAATGTGAATAGTTATGACAGCCGGGTAATGACTTTTAAATAGGGGTGTAACGATACACCAAAGGCACGGTTCGGTTCGGTTCACGGTTTTGGAGCCACGGTTCGGTTCGGTTTCTGTTTGCTGTGGGGTTAGGGTTGATGTCATCTTAACAGCAATGCTAAGGAACAATAGATTCAGGGCCGGCGCGTCCATTGAGGGGACCTAGGCGGCCGCCTAGAGCGGCATAATAATGAGGGCGGCAAACGCGCCCCGCCGCCCAACCCAACATACTGACTTTCATCCGCAACATCAACACAACACTGGCATAATAGGGGTCTGTCATAATAGTGAGGGCGGCAAACGCGCCCAGCCACCCTATCTAATGTAGAGGTGTAATCGGGCCATAAAAATTAGGCCCGATGGGGTCCGAGCCCGACAGAATTCAACCCGAGCCCGACATTTTGATTGACAGCTTTATAAAGCCCGAACCCGTTAATAACCCGACATTATTCAAATGTGCACATGGCATGCACACAGCTCTTTTGCCTTTTTTCAAGAATGAGTCATTTATATGTTTTAACATAATTTATTCATAACAAACATAGGGTATAGGTCACTTGGAAGTCGGAACAAAGAAATAAAATAAGTCCTCTGTAACATCGTAACATCTCAGCACTCTAAATAGACCTAGGTACATACACCTAGCCTTTAAATTGGCCAGCACACCAACGAAAAGAAGTCTTTCTTAACAAATTAAATTAAAATAAATTCTAAATTATGACTGGTATTTGGCAATAACGAAATTAAGATAAAGGCTCTGCGGCATTTCTTTCGCCACTTCTCTTCACAATCTGGCATTAAGGCGACGGGGAAGCTGAATAACGAACGAATAATGCCAACATTAGCCTGTATACTCTGTCTACATTATGATTTTATGGTTTAATAATATTTATTTACAATTTAAAAACCCTTTACTCACCAAGATTAGGCTATGTGCTTTTGTGCAGGTATTGAATTCACTGTAAATGGCTTTAGCGCAGTCCTGCGCTCAGGATGCTGCATACCGAACCTTTTACTGCAGCTGCTATAGGCTGAGATGCAGAGTTCAGATCTGGCTAATTTTGCAAGTTTTGGGTAGGATTGTTTGTTCATCTTCTACCTGCCAAGAACATCCGTTTAATTTTCCATGACAGCAGTTTCAATGTAGCGAATGACCTCGTCCTCTTCCCTAACAGCTTGCTGTACATACGTTGCTGTTTAGCGCTCTACCGTAATATGCAGTGTATGAGAGACCGCCAAAATACCTTGGCGGTTAGAATAACCTTTCCTTCTGGACTGGCGGCTGACCTGACCACAGTCAAAAACTCGCTCTTTTTCACTTCTCTGTCATCATTTGTTTCACCTTTGCAGGGATGGATTTTAATGTTGTAACAAATGATTTGATTACTTTCTCGTGCTAATCGAAATGCATCACATGACTAATTATTTACTGCGCCAGCTAAGCCTCAGCACTCCCGCTGGGTCCCGCTGGGTCCCGTCGGGCTCGGGCAAAGATCTTCAGCTCTAATCCAACTACTGAAGCGGAGGAGCGCGTCTTCCTTTGATCTCGTTTTTCGTGTATTTTGCTAACATGATTATGAATTTCGTTGTTTTTGCTTAACTTTCGTTTGGGCAAAATTATTTTGCATTAGTTTTGCCCACTTTGAGAAATTTTGTGATTTTTGTACACTTTTATTTCGATTGATTTGTTTGTTGCTTTTTTGTTTAGCTCTTTCTCGTCATATTGAGCTATACCTCCTCAAGTTCACTTTTTTCTCAGAGTAAGGTGGATAGGGAAGATGTCTTACGACTTCCATTTCGCAAACAGTAGAAAATGTATTGTTAAAGACATCAGGTAAGAGGTGAACGTCATCTTTGTATTTTATTCTACAGTTCAGTATAGGGAAGAATAAGGCGCACGGCGCTGAAACCCTTTTTTTCTTTTCATCAGTTTCTAGCGAGGTAAGGGGTTAAATCCCTTTTGTTGGCAGTTCTGTTGTCAGTGTCTTTTGCGTACACCCTCACATTGTGAAATTTACCACATTTTTTAAATGTTATTCCTTATTAAGTTTCGTGAAACAGTTAGTTACGACAGATAATGTGCGCTTTGTCTACGACACGAATTCCATTCCTGTACTCCACTGGAAAACCAAAATGTTCCCAAACAGGAGACTTAAATGTATTTGGGGGATCTGCAATCTCAATATATGCGAAGCAGCCGTCCTGCATGTAGTAATGGAGTGTGATCGCTCACTCAAGTCACATGACATGACATGCACTTGGAAAATACTATTCTAAATTCTAAAACATTAGAATATAATATTTAGAACAAAAGCTCATCATTACTAATACACTTTAATCAAATGTGATAAAATAAAGATGTTTTGGTTCAATTAGAGACAAGTGACGTCAACCTTAACAGTGGGCAGCAGGGGGCGTGACAGTATCGCGGTCCGCCACGAGAGTTTCGCGATACGTATCGTGGTTGGTGTATCGCGATATTTCGGTTCGGTTTGTAGTATCGTTACACCCCTACTTTTAAATGCTATTAATTTTGTTGTTAAAGTCGTAAATAAAACACAATAGAAAAAATAGCATAGCCTACATGCAAAGTCATGATTTTTATATATCCAAACATGAATAAAAGTGACCATTTATGACTATCTCTCATTTGAATTCATACGCGAATAAAAGTGAAACAAGATTAAACTGCAGCGCACTAAACACACGCGTCTTTAATCTACCGCGCAACACCGAGTAGACGCGCACTGCAATTTGAAGCACAGATAGCGTGACCCTCTCTCTCTCTCTCGGAACCGCAGATGGCGTGACTGCAGTTAAAAACACCTTCCAACTGAATTTATTAAAACTGACGCGACTCTCCTCAGCTCTTCTCTTCTGTGATGCGGCTGTAGGTTGGAGGGCAGGTTATCAGAGCAGTGATCAGCCCGATTTAAAATCATGAACAGCATCAAACATGTTTGAAATGATCCGAGAGGCTCCGATTTGTGTTGAAAAAGATCCCGAAAAGTATTAAAATTATATTTATATTCTAGATATTACTAAAGCACAACAACAGCCAGTTTACTTTCATTAGATATAATGTAAATTACGTTTTTAGTCAATGATAGTCAGGGGATTTAATAGTTCTGGGTTGAAGCCTGTGCATCTCTTTCTCCGTTCGCCATGCTGGAGAGAAACCGTCTGCGCAAAAGGAGCGCAGAGTAGGTGATATTGAATACAGGTCTCATCTGATTGGCTGAAAGGTTACGAGTTGCTTGCTTCTGCCAGGACAGTCTCAAAAATACACACACACTTATCCAGGGGGAGTCGTACGTGAAAGAGGATTTGCACATTCTCATTCAGGATGAACTCACGAGTTTTAAACATTCAAAAGTTTTTGTACACTCTTATACACTTGCAAATGGTGTTTTGCATTTGTGAAACGTATTTTATGAATATGTATTTTTATTTTGAGCACGTGAATTGTTTTTGTGAATATAAATAAATATTTTACGCACGTGAATTTAGTTTTATGCACGTGAATTTGGCTACGCATGTGTACATCGTGTCTTTTGCGTGAATTTCTTTTGAGATTTCTCTGACTCCATAGAGGAGGTGGGTACACTAATAAGGATGTTAAAGACTGATGCTGTGTCTGAAATCGCATACTTCCATACTATATAGTACGCTAAAACAGTATACAAGCCGAGTAGTACGTCCAAATACATAGAATTTGAAAAACAGTATGCAAGAAGTACCTGGATGACCTACTACTTCCGGTGAGATTCTGAAGTGGGCATCCAAAGGATGCTACGCTATACCATAATGCTTCGCGAGAGAATTCACGAATAGGAATAAAGCGACATGACTGATGCGTGTAGGTCACATGATCTTGACAAAATGGCGGATGTATTACGTCCAAGTTCCATTCATACTGCTCACATTCATACTGTATAGAACATACTTTTCCAAGAGTCGAGTAGTAAATTCTAATTCAAATGCAGTACCTACTAAGTAGTAAGCAATTTCAAATGCAGCCTGATCCTCCTACTCTTATAACTCCTATGCTTTTCTTTTGATACACACACTTTAAAAAATTATTAGTTGACTTTACTTGCCATAAGTTAGTATACCCGTTGCCTTAAATCTTTAGGTAGTTTATTCAATTCACCTATACTGCATGTCTTCAGACTGTGAGGAAACTGGAGTGCCCAGAGGAAATCCCCGCGAACATGGGGAGAACATGCAAACTCCACACAGAAATGCCAACTGACCCATCTTGGACTCGAACCAGCGACCTTCTTGCTGTGAGGCGACAGTGCCAACCACTGAGCCACCATTCTAAAAATTATATAGGAAATAATTTGTGTCATGGCTATTGCAACATTAATGTAGTGGAACAAGTGTGAAAGACATACTTTACATGGCTATTATTTATTATTTACATGGCTATTACTCCAACAGTTGGAGACTGTTTGGTGCAATTCAAAAATGGCACGTTCTCGAATAAGTGTAAATTACCAGTAATCACCATCAGCTGGTGCTCAGGATGTTTGACCTGCTGAGATGACGCAGGGCAGCACTTAATGCAGTGACCCGCAGTGCAGCCTGCGGCACAAGACCCGTCTAAAATGCTTAGAGGGGAAAATCGAGCAAGAGTCCAAGTGAAGAAAAGAAAGGGAGAAGTCAACGTGTTGTTCATGTGAGGGGTATAATCTCTCCCCCTGGCAAATTATGACTACGGCTTCACCATAGCAGCTTTAACACCCACCTAAGGGCCGGCTTATTTGATCTCAACAACAAGCACAGAAATCGATTCAGCTCCCAAGTATAATCCTCGTCACGTCCATAAAGTCCGACACGTTCCCTTCCTCATAAGCAACCTCTCGTCAATAAAAACATGCTCAATCACTCAAAGCGCTTTGGAACGGGGGCCATTGAGAGAGTGGCGCAATGGAGAACAGGGAGTCGTTTAGTAATTTTTAATGATCCCTAAGTAAGCAACCCCTCATTAAAAAATATACAGCGAGAGCAAGAAGTCTCCAATCTTCTAAAGCAACCTTGATCAGTTACAGACAAATATAGGCCGTGCCATCTAATTCCCCTGCCTGGTTATGTAGTCATAATTGGGGGTTTATTGATTTCTAGCCTGTCGTCATGGCTGAGGTGACCTTTTGTCTGAGAATAATTGCTCTATTAGAGGCTTTATAGAGGCTCCTGTTGGGGGCCTCACACTATTATCTGACATAAGAATAACGGGCAGATATGAGCTGACCCTCTTTAGATCTGACAGGGCTGCTATATTCTTCCTAGTATCGAATCAGTTTGTGCAAAGAGAGAGAGGGAAAGATTGAAAATGAAAGGGAGGGCAGAGCAAAATAACTTCCTACTGATAGTTTGGATGTTAAGCCACAGCGTTAGCCATGTATGGTGTCATTGAAGTGGGTGACCGGAGTGCACATGTATATAATCAAACGGCCATTTAGACTAAGTCGTTTAGAACTGAAACCGGGCAGAATGAGAGGGTTTTACTGGGATTCTGTTCCCAACTTCCACGTAGCTTAAATAATCTTCAGCTTTGGCTTCCTCTGCTTTTTAAAGTTTTTTTTTTTATCTCATCACACAGGTTGAGCAAAGTTACCATATCTCTTAGAGGGGGAAATACATTTTACAGAGATTTTCTTTTACCAGATGTCAGTCCTTGAAATGAATATTTAATTCATTTATTCATTTTCCGTCGGCTCAGTCTCTATTTAAGAGGTCGCCACAGCGGAATGATCCGCCAACTTATCCAGCATATGTTTTGGGCAGTAGATGCCCTTCCAGCTGCAACACATATGGGTAAAACATCCATACACACTCATTCACACACTCATACACTACGCCCAATTCACTTATATCGCAAGTCTTTGGACTGTGGGGGGAACCGGAGCACCCGCAGGAAACCCAGGCGAACACAGGGAGAACATGCAAACTCCACAAAAATGCCAACTGACCAGTTGGGACTCAAACCAGCGACCTTCTTGCTGTGAGGCGACAGTGCTAACCACTAGGGTTGGGTCGATAGACCATGCCATCTTCCATCGCCGATGGCCGATAGACATCACAACGCTGAGCCGGCATCGCGATCCTCCGCCCCCGTCGTCAACCCGCTCGAGAAAAATACACACTCAGGCCTCATTTACACTTATATGTCTTAGTTTTAAAATGGCATTTTAGAACGAAAACGATCCACGTACACACTGAAGTTTCATCTAGCATTTCTGAAAAGCCCTCCTTCCACACTATACCGCTGAAAACGCACATCACGTGACCACACACAAACATACACACTCTGTCATGCACTGCAGCATATGCGCACGTCTGAGCTCCAGGCAGTCAGCGGGTGCTTTGAGCACAAAACCCCAGAGAGCAGTGCACGTCAGACAGTTTATCAAGGATGTACCGCTGGATTGCGTCTCACTATAGGTGTTAAACGTGATATTTAATTAATCTTGTCTCTATCTAACGACTCTTCTGTCTTTTGAATCTATCAGGTAATGTGTCACGGCATCAGTGCACTGCTTCAATCTTTCGCTTTCATGCTTGTACTTAGTAATTTTAGTGAAAACCTCAGATACTGTTGGTTGTTCCTGTTGGTTGTGCACCTTTTTTACCAACCAAGTTTGTCGACGCCATTATAACGACACAGATTACTTTATTCATGTCAGAGTCCCGTGGAAAAAGTGATTGACAGGTGGTAATTTGTGTGTAACTTTATCTTTATTTATTTATGGTTTGGGTATGGGTAAAACAGAGAGCATGTGGGTCAGGTAGTTGAAACATTAGGCTACAAATAATTAATTCATTATGAATTAATTAATTATTCATAAATAATACATTTACTGCCATCTACCACGACGATGCCATCGTCTATCGCAATGTTTCACATTAGACATCCTACGATGTCAAATTGTTCGACATCGCCTAACCCTACTAACCACTGAGCCACGGTGTCGCCCTCCTCTAAGAACTGTTCTCATCAAATTCAAGGCATTGACATTTGCCTACAAAACACAAAAACAAACACTGCCACAGCTTGTGTTCTGCAAGGGAATGGCATATTATGCTGCCATCCCAAAGGGCAATAAAATAACTAATAACACTAACATTCTTTTATCTAATCTCAGTATATATCACTCACAATTCCTATTCTAGTTTTCTAGTTGGTTTGGTTTGTTCCACATGCGCACCTCTCATTGGGTTAACATCTGTTGGAAATTTCTGTAACACTTTATTGTGATGGTCCATTTGAGTATTAGTAGACTGTCTGCTTAATATCTGTTGATACTGCTCCTTCAAAATATATTTAACTGACTATAAGAAACTTTGCAAGTACGTCAACTTACACTAACTCTAACCCCAACCCAACAGTCTACTTATAATCTAATGAGAATTAGTTGGCATGTAGATGCAATGTAACTTAAATTCAACAAACGGATCATCAAAATAAAGTTCGACTCTAGTTTTTCCTTTAAAAAACACACAATTTGACTTCTAACTATAAAACTTTGAAGACATTATCATATAATTTACATACTGTTGTGCATTGCTTTGGTTGCTTCTTTTGCTCTCATTTGTAAATTGCTTAGGGTAACATCACCTTGCAAATAATTAAATGTAAATGTAAACATAGAATACATTCAAAATGATTATACTATTCTAAAAACAACCTGAAAAACACAAAAACAATCTATCTTTAATGCCTTTTCTTTTCTTTCACGGTCGACCTGCTACCTGGAAGCAACCGAGATGCTTTTAGCACCCAGTGAACTTGGAGTGAGACTTATCTCCCAAAACTATGTACACAGATCTAGGTTTAATAATTGAACAAACAGCTAAAACACACTTTCTTCCACTATCACCTCAATTCATCTTTTATTCCGGTCTAAAAGCATTTCAAAACAAAGGCACAACAAGTCGGAAACATATGGAAAAATACTGACGGCCTCAAGTGAAACGTATTCACAAGTGGCAATTCGGGACAAAGTGCATTTTTAATCAGTGAAACAGCTTCCGTGTTGTGCAAAAGGTGAAAACAAAAATCCCTGTTGGTGTCCTCAAGGGAAAAGACACTGTCATAGGTGACATTACAACCTTCACTGGATATGAAAGTCATAATGTATCTAATTCAGGAAATTCTAAAAGAGATTTATAAATCGTCGTGTGACTGTGACCCCCCAGCACCACTCTCTGCCTTGCAGATAGCGATATGGCGTTTGAAGTCTGTTACTGAATATGCATTTTGGGGTCTTTAGAATTTGTCCTGTTCAAGACTGAGATGTGGCACACTAGCCAAAGCCAAAAGCAAAATGCCACGCACTAGTCGGGGTATTTTTCACCCCTAATGCTGTCTGGGGAGAGGTGTGGCAGTGAGATCTGCGCTCAATATGCTCAATATGCTGTGAATGAAGAAGAATGAAGAACTTAAAGGAATAGTTCTCCCAAAACTGAAAATTACCCCATAATTTACTCACTCTCAAGCCATCTTCGGTGTTTATGATTTTTTTCTGTCAGTCGGAGTAGTTTTAAATGTGATCCTGGCTTTTCCATGCTGTATAATACTGTTGGACAGCGGCTATTATTTTTAAACCTCCCAAAAGTGCATCAATTTGTCGTCAAATTAACCCATATGGCGCCAGGGGGTTAGTGTGTGTTTTATAAAGTGGATCAATATGCTTTTGTAATAGATGTAAAAAAAAAAAAAAAAACATATACACGCACACATTTATTATATATATATATATATATATATATATATATATATATATATATATATATATATATATATATATATATATATATATATATATATACATGTGTATATATATATATTCTCATTATGTTCCTCACAGCATCATCTATTAAGATGCATTGAAGTTAGTTCTGTTGGCTTATGCTTACAGTTAAGAGAAGCAATGAAGACTTTATGAAGACAGTATTATTGTACACATAGGCAGCTATTGGCACAAAATGAATGCCTTCATGGTGATACAAGGCCATTTTCACTTTGCCCTATTTGTTTTTTTTTTCTGCAATAAATATACAGTATTATCCCTTATATTCAATTTAGCTTATCAGACTAAGTCAGATTTGTTCTACACTGTATTATATATTCCCTGTCCTCGTTTTTATGCTACATACGCAGCTACAATATTGCCAGAAAGCATTTAAAAGTGAGCCAGCTGTCTTCAATCCAAACACACCAATAATGTTCTGTTAAAATTGTGCTAAAGTTCTTTGTTTTATACCTCACAGAACTGATAGTTCTGAAAAATAAAAAAGTAACTACCCACACCCCTTCCACTTTCAAGAAAAGCAGTTTTAAACACTATTGTATTGTGTGTGCAAGTATAAAGAGGGGGGGGGGGGGGGGTCCAGAAAACAGAATTTACTTACTGACAAAGCTGTGTGTCTAAGCTTCTCTAAGCAAAAACAAATATTGGCTCTCCATTGGTGTGTAAGTCCTCTATAGACACTTCCTGACTTTGAAGGAATATTTAAATCTTGGAATACAGCCAAACTATAGCTACGAGCTCAACTGTAAGTCTCTGAGTTGTTGTCAACTGTGAATTTTTACACAACCATAATGAATATCTTTATAGACTGTCACAAAAAATGAACTAAAATTAAGTATGATTATGAATCTAACTGCCTACAGTATAGAAATGAGACATATTTAATCTATGTTCAGTAATTCTCCGGCATTTGACATCAGCCTGAGGAGCTTGCAAACCAGATTGCAAACTCAAGAGTTCATTACAGTGCAGGCAGGGAAATTATAGGAAAGTGAAAGAGAGGGACGACCCCTCCGGCCAGCAGCAAAGAGACAGACCGAGCTCAATTAGAGTCATTAGTAGTCATAATGAAGCAAGCAAATGCACGCTGGAGACATCGGTCTGGATCAAACATTTTCACGGAAATGTCTACTGCATCCCCTGGTGAGCATGGTATTCTGAATGCCATAACAATGTTTGATTGCTGGACTATGGCACATATGTTTTCCATTCTAACCAACTAAACTTCGCAACTAGTTCCTATCATCAAGTCATTTGGACTCTGAAGTGATGTGTATCAGTTGACAGTGATTATGGCTTATATGCTTTCCATTTTAACCAACTAAACACCCCAACTAGTTCCTTTCGACAACCCATTTTGAACTCTGAAGTGACATATGCCAGTTGACAGTGACTATGGTTCATATGCTTTCCATTTTAACCAACTAAACACCCCAACTAGTTCCTTTCGACAAGCCATTTTGAACTGTGAAGTGGCATATGCCAGTTGACAGTGATTATGGCTTATATGCTTTCCATTTTAACCAACTAAACACCGCAAATAGTTGCTATCCTCAAGTCATTTGAACTGTGAAGTGACATATGCCAGTTGACAGTGACTATGGCTCATATGTTTTCCATTTTAACCAACTAAACACCCCAAATAGTTCCTATCCTGAAGTCAATTGAACTCTGAAGTCAAATCCTATCGATTTGAACTCTGAAGTGACGTATGCCAGTTGACAGTGACTATGGCTTATATGCTTTCCATTTTAACCAACTAAACACGCCAAATAGTTCCCATCCTTGAGTCATTTGAACTCTGAAGTGGCATATGCCAGTTGACAGTGACTATGGCTCATATGTTTTCATTTGAACCAATTAAACACTCCAAATAGTTCCTATCAATAAGTCATTTGAACTCTGAAGTGACACATGCCATTTGACAGTGATTATGGCTCAAATGTTTTCCATTCTAACCAACCAAACACCCCAAATAGTTCCTATCAATAAGTCATTTGAACTCTGAAGTGACACATGCCATTTGACAGTAACTATGGCTCATATGCTTTCCATTCTAACCAACCAAACACCCCAAATAGTTCCTATCAATAAGTCATCCGAACTCTGAAGTGACATATGCCATTTGATGGTGACTATGGCTCATATGCTTTCCATTCTAACCAACCAAACACCCCAAATAGATCCTATCGATTTGAACTCTAAAGTGACGTATGTCAGTTGACAGTGACTATGGCTCATACTGTATGGTTTCCATTCTATCCAACTAAACACGCAACTAGTTCCTATCGTCAAGCCATTTGGACTCTGAAGTGATATTTATCTGTTCACAGTGAATATGGTTCATATGCTTTCCATTCTAACCAACTAAACACCCCAAATAGCTCTTATTGACAAGTCATTTGAACTCTGAAGTGGCGTATGCCAGTTGACAATGACTATGGCTCATATGCTTTCCATTCTAAACTCTAAAGTGATGTATGTTATTTGACAGTGACTATGGCTCATATGTTTTTTATTCAAACCAGCTAAACACCCTTAACCATATCTATATTTAAGTCATTTGAACTCTGTAATGACATATGCCAGTTGACAGTGACATTAAACATGTTATTCAGAAGAATCTACAACTGAATAATGGGCACTGTGATTGAATCCGTGTTTTTGTTGAGTTTTGTGAGTGTCTTGCTAATGTTGGTAGCTCAGTGGTTAGCACTGTTGCCTCACAGCAAGAAGGTAACTGTTTCGAGTCCCGGCTGGGTCATTTGGCATTTCTGTGTGGAGTTTGCATGTTCTCCCCTTGTTGGGTTTCCTCCGGGTGCTCCAGTTTCCTCCACAGTCCAAAGACATGCACTGAATTGAATTAACTAAATTGGCCGTAGTGTACAGGTATGTGCGTGAATGAGTGTGTATGGATGTTTCCCAGTACTGGGTTGCAGCTGCAAGGGCATCCGCTGTGTAAAATATATGCTGGATAAGTTGGAGGTTCATTCCGCTGTGGCGACCCCTGATAAATAAAGGGACTAAAAATGCATGTCCAAAATTAAGATGGGATCTCCTTTGTTAATTTTACTTTAGCAAAATTGTCAACACGCAGATTAGCGAGTTTCTGAACTTGAAGAGTGATCACGCGTTGCTCATAAAGTGAGTAGAGAAGGCTCTTTTAGATGTTTTGGAGGCAGTGTGAGGTTTGACAGGCTTGCACAGCCAAATGCTGCCTGCCAAGATGTGGTTTGATGTGGAATCAAGGCAGAGGCAGAGGATATGACCAGCCAATGGGCTCAACTTCACAGACAGGAAACTGACAACAGGAGAAGACAAGCTGAAAAAAAATGAGGAAAATAAGTCTACTATGCTTAGCTTTTGCCATGATCCCTTGGTAGTACTGTTGGTGTTGGTATAGTATTATTAGTATAGAATTTTTTAAATTTACTAAAAAAAATTAAGGTAAATGGTTGCAAACAATTTATATGGGCTAAACTTAAACTAATTAAGTTGAACGTTACTAAATTTAATTTGTTTGTTTAAATTCAGCCCATATACATTGTTTGCAAACATTTACCTTAAAAAAAATGAGTAATTCAAATGAATAATTTTTTCAGTGTGCATGGATGGGTGATATTGTCACAAATTGGTAGTTCCATGTGTTGTGTTCCATGTGTTTATGTCATGTGATTCCCATGAGTTGTATACAATGTTCTTATGTTTTGTCATGTGATTCCTTTGTTTTCCCGCCATTTGTTAATGTTCATTAGTTCCACCTGTGTCTCACCCCTGTCTGTTATCAGTTCAATCATGCTGTGTATTTTGTACCCCTGAGTTTGTTTAGTTCATGGTCCGGTATTGTATTGTCACTATTCATTGTCATGCATGTGTGTCCATGTTCCTGTTCTTTGATATAAGTGCTTTATGTAAATAAACAGTACATAATATTTTACTAGATAGTTTTCAAGATACTCATTTTCAGCTTAAAGTGAAATTGAATGGCATAACTAGGTTAATTAGGGTCAATATTAAGGTAAAAGTTAGGATAATTAGGCAAATCATTAACGATGGTTTGTTTGTAGACAATCGAAAAAAATGCTTAAGGGAGCTAATAATCATACCTGCCAACACTCCCATTTTTCCCGGGAGTTTCCCGTATTTCAGACCCATCTCCCATATTGTTCAGTCTCCCGGAAAACTCTTGAAATTCCACCCCCTCCCCCCTCCCACACTCCTCTACATTTTTGTACAGTCCGGCGTGAAAACTGGTGCATGTGCGCGTGGTCTTCAGTTCGCGCACAACCTCCCTCCTCTACAGTTCGCGTGCCCCCATCTCCACCCATCCCCCACCCCCCCCGCCCCCGCTCTTCAGTCCGAGCGCCCACTCACCCCCTTCAGTTCGCGTGCACAACCAGGAAAAACATTATTGCTTTTATATGGTGTAATGGATTGTTTAAAACTAATGAACACAATAATGCTTCATTTGGTGCCTGTACACATGATAGATTTAGGCATTGAGCAGGTGCCACAAATTAGCTATGAGTGTCAGCAAATTTTGGAAACATACTAAAGCTTCATATTTGACCAATGAACTACTATTACAACTGATGATCAACTATGATGGGAAACTGCATTGAAATGCAAGGACAGCTCTGTAATGTGTGAAAGGATCATCATCATCATCATCATCATCATCAGACCTTCATTCTGTTCAATACAAAGTACAAGGGCATGACACTTATTATATATAACCCACTGATTCAACATATCATATAATCAGTAGCTCTTTAATTTAGGTCACAATTCATGCTACTAAATACAGAAAAAAAAAATCGCTGCAATCCAACCCGCTTTTTAAGATCTAAAAACCTCAGGGCGCCTGGTAGTACCCAGAACAGCAAAGTCCACTAAAGGAGGTCGAGCCTTCTCATTTATGGCTCCTAAACTCTGGAATAGTCTTCCTGATAATGTCCGAGGCTCAGACACACTCTCTCAGTTTAAAACTAGATTAAAGATGTTTATTTTTAGTAAAGCATACACACAATGCATCACATAAAGATACGATTCCTAAGTGTGCTCCATGCAAGTGAGCGGGCCTGACAACCACCTGTAGGACATACTCCTCCTGTCTCAATGCCCCAGACATTTTGATAGAAATATGTTTGTTTATATAACTGCTATTTTCATTTATAGCACTTCATTTTTGCATTGATATTTAATATCTCTTGTTCAAATACATTATGAACAGCAGCTACGCTAATTGTTTTCTTTGTTCTCTATTTCCACCAGGGGATACTCATCCCGAGGCCTCTAGAGATTGTGCAGCACTATTGATGTGATCCAAGACCTGTGAAGAAATGATGCCAACCATAGAGGACTTTGAGAACAACAATAGTGTTAGTTAATGGTCTGTTATTACCATGAATTGTGACCTAAATTAAAATGTTACCTTATAATCTGGTACAAACAACCACTCCAAAGTTTGAAACACAGAAAGTGCCATTTGGGAATTGCAAACAAGATGCGTAACTGTTTAAGCAGTAGGATTGCTACATATATTTCCTCAATTACAGAGAGAATAAAATCAATAGTCCTCATTTCCTCCAAGTCTGCTGAGGAATTATTACCGTTAAATTGCTCTTTTATTATATCTATGGTAGAAAAATTCATTTTGAATGCCTTTCTTCAGCATTGACATCAACTGCATATTTTAAAGACATGGATACCAATTCCAATCCAGTCGTACAATCGTATTATTATTCACCTCAGAGTGAATATTATTAAACAGATACAGTTCCAGCTGTAAAATCTGATAAGATGAGTCATGTTCAAAGCCATTATGCACACCTTCAGCACACACCCATCAAACTCTACAGTGTATTAATACTATAAGATGCTCTGAACATCACATTCCCTGATGGTTAATACCCACAGACACAAATGCAATCAAAGACGCGTGTTTGAGGAAACAGATTTTGTAAGGTGACAGAATCATGTTTAAGAGTTTTCATACTCTCCTCCCACCGTTCATCCTCTCTCCAAGGTCCACATTTAATAACAGGTTTTCTCCTTTTCCCTCAAATTTCAATCTTTGTGTAATGAACTGGCAATTAGCTTGAATGAATAGACACAATGTTGAATGCATCCTTTCAACACCAGACTTGATTGATGGCCTGTGTATATTTACTGGGGAAAAATAACACTTTTTTCCATCCTGATTTTAAGATAGTGTAAAAAATACAGCTGTGGAGCCTTCAATAACTCAGCTTCTGTATGGTTCAGAAGCACCATGTTTCAAAGCAACACTCTCGTTGGGACACTGAACAACCAGGCCAAGATGCAAAGAACAAGTACTTGGAAACACTAGTCTAGTCTTTTGTTAGTCTTTTATCTTTATTTCTTTTATTACCTTAGTCTTTTGTCATGATCCATTCCCGTGTCTGCAAAAAATCTGGGCTAAAGAAAGTTCAACAGATTTCCTGCAGAACAGGATTGTCTGCCCTCCATAAACTTCTATATATCAAACACCCCTTGAGGGTTCCTTTATTAAATCGCCAGCCTAATTTAAAAATGCATTCTCCTTATAATATGAGTGTAGCACTCTCAGCTTTATTTAAACACTAGTTTACCAGGTTTAAACCCATTGCATAGACTTCCCCCAAGATCAGTGCAGAAAATGCAAACAGTTGGAATTAGAGATGTGCGCCATGACTAGTTTGAATGTTAACTAGTATTTTTTTTTTGACTAGTTTATAAGCTAAAAAAAGGCCGAAGGTTTGAGGCAAAAAAGATACAAAAAATTGTGTTTACACAATTGCCTACATTTTAAATACAACAAAATATTATTTTTTTATAGTATTTATATAATATATATCTAAAATATAAAATCTTATTCCAGTAATAATACATAATGCATAAGCCATGCATCGTTATCACTTAATAACGCTGTCTTAAAAAAAAGAATGGAAGAAGAGAACACACTCAACATTATCCAATGTATAGCATATTTATTTAAATCAATAGAAAGTCAAACAATAGACTGATGGGTAATATAATTGGTGCAAACAGATTTATTAAACAGTTATATTTATTAATATATTATTTTAGTCACCAAACATCCTTAGAAATAGAGAAATAATACATTGATAATACGTTGATTTATCCTTATTTTTATTGTATTTACACTTATTTGTGGGCTGTTATCGTAAGGTATTTTGTTAGATTATCTCCAGATTTGGCTTTAGTACTGACTAAACTATATGTGTGGTCTTTAAGAAAAAGAAAAAAGAAAAGAATACACTCATTATACAAAGTATAGTGTATTTATTTAAAACAATATAAAATCAAACAATAGACTGAGCTTTATGAGCTTTGTGAAACTGACACAAAAACACTCTTTATAAAGTTATATATAAAGTGCTCAGCATAAATGAGTACACCCATTTTTGAAAAGGAATATTTTTATCCATTTCTCAGTGAATGTAGGTAATACATTTTGGGGCAAATTGATTTATTAAACAGATATAGTTATTAAAATATTATTTAAGTTACCAAGCATAATTAAAATAGTAAGATAATACATTTAAATTCAAGCCAAATATTGCAAAAGATAAAAAATACAATTCAACTATATTTGATATATTTTCAGTTTCTCTTGATTTATCCTTTTTTTGTTTTCCTTTTTTAATGTGTAAATACTTGTAATGCACTGCATCATGTAAAAAACATTTTGCCACAATTGCCCAAAAAAGTAAAATATCTATTTTTTGGACAAATTTTGCACATATTTATAAAAGAAACGTTATCAGCTAACTAGTGAATAATAATGTTTCTTAGTACTTGGGAGTTTTAGCTCGCATTTGGCACTGCGGCGAGTGTTAATTTGAGGCCCCGTCTAAAAGGCAACCGCCACCTGCTGATATAGATGTCAAGTGCAACTTTACTGGCACAGACAAATGCAATGAAGGCAAAAGCACAGCCAGTTTTCATTGCCGCTAATTCTTTTATTTTGGTTTTTAAAATGACAAATAAATTCATAACATTATGTTCAAAATAAAGGGCAACGCAGTGGCGCAGTAGGTAGTGCTGTTGCCTCACAGCAAGAACGTCGCTGGGTCGCAGGTTCGAACCTCGGCTGGGCTGGGTCAGTTGGCGTTTCTGTGTGGAGTTTGCATGTTCTCCCTGCGTTTGCGTGGGTTTCCTCCGGGTGCTCCGGTTTCCCCCACAGTCCAAAGACATGCAGTACAGGTGAATTGGGTAAGCTAAATTGTCCATAGTGTATGAGTGTGAATGTGTTTGTGGAAGTTCCCAGAGATGGGTTGCGGCTGGAAGGGCATCCGCTGCGTAAAATCGTGCTGGATAAGTTGGCGGTTCATTCCGCTGTGGCGACCCCGCAAGGGACAAAGCCGACAAGAAAATGAATGAATGAATGTTCAAAATATAATTATAATTAATAATAAGATAATTGGTCTTTATTTTTATGTTCATGCACAATATTTTAGAACAGACAAATAAGGTGAAAAAAAGTCAGCTTTCTAGTTTTTTTTGTGTTTATTTGGTATGTCATAGTCTTTAGAATCACTAATGAAATGAGTATAAAATGCCCAAAAACAAACTCTTTCTCTTCTGAAAAAAAAAAAAAAAAACTACTGTGATGTATGTGAGAAGAAATACGCTCCATTCCCAATAAAACACTCTCCTCCCACAAACCTAAGACTACACGCACACACACACTGCTATTAGAAATGTAAGCCATTTAATTTGGCAGCCAGCAGAGACATGAAATGAGCAAAGAAGATGAGGAGGAGAGAGGCAGAAAGAGAGGAACCCAGTTTTTATCTCATCTAGGCTCTGCCACCAGCTTCGCCTGTCTGGTAAGAAAGTAGCTGTTGGGCAGAGGGCAATGCCCATGATGCATTGCGCTGATGGCTAGATTCCAATCTATTGTCTCATCAAGGTATCGAGCCCAAAGGTTCTTTTGATCATAACTGTAGCCGGGATAAACCCTCAAAACAGAATGTGCTAAAAAAAAAAATGCTCTTTCGTGATCTGTAGACACTGCAAAGCTTCATATATTCAGTATACAGCTGAAGTCAGAATTAGTGGTCCTCGTGAATTATTAGCCCCCCCTTTTTCCCCAATTTCTGTTTAACGAAAACACATTTCTAAGCAAAATAGTTTAAATAACTTATTTCTAATAACTAATTTATTTTATATTTGCCATGATGATAGTACATAATATTTTTATATTTTTCAAGATGCTAGTATTCAGCTTAAAGTGACATTTAAAGGCTTAACTAGGTTAATTAGGCAAGTTAGGGTAATTAGCCAAGCCATTTTATAGGGATATTCTGTTCTGTAGACAATCGAAAAAAATATCGCTTAAGGGGGATAATAATGTTGACCTTAAAGTGGTTTTTAAAAATATGTATTCTATTTATATAATTATACATATATATTTATATAATTTATTCTAGATGAAATAAAACAAATAAGACTTTCTCCAGAAAAAAAAATGTTATCGGAAATACTGTGAAAAATGGCTTGCTCTGTTAAACCTCATTTGGGAAATATGTGAAAAAGAAAAAAATTATTCACAGGAGGGCTTATAATTTTGACTTCCACCAAATGTCCTCTGTAAGTCTTAATTATTTTAATCTGTGCTATTTTAGAGCTGTTTTGCTGAGGACATGAAAGTACAGGAAAATGAATATGAAGAAGTCTTGGGTTACACATGCACAATGGAATAGCAAATCTAATCATTTTAAACGAATAGACCGGTTAAAGTTAAAAATCAATAGACAACATCAATGACATTCTGTTGATAACCACAGAAAAAATAAGCAGTTATGACAAATATAAAACTAATCTATCAGCTAAGAATTTTGGGGTTGACTTGATATTTCAAGCAGTGACCTGCACATGCTTCATTTAAAACAATCAACAACCCTTTTATTTCAAATTCTTTAATATTTTTTGCAGTTTTATTGCCTTATATGACCTGAAAAACAAATATATTTTGTTCACTGCCTAGTAAACTGACAGTTAAATAAAATAAAATTAAATAAAATTAAAAAATTAAATTAAATTAAAACATTAAATTAAATTAAATTAAATTAAAACATTAAATTAAATTAAATTGAAAAATTTAATTAAAAATAAATTAAATTAAATAAAAAAATTTAATTAAATTAAAAATTTAATTTAAAAAAAGATTAAATTAAATAAAAAAACGTATTAAATAAAATTAATAAAATTAAAAATAAATTTCATTTAATTTTTTTTAAAAAAGGTCGCTGGGTCAGTTGGCGTTTCTGTGTGGGGTTTGCATGTTCTCCCCGTGTTTGCGTGGATTTTCCTCTGGGTGCTCCGGTTTCCCCCACAAGTCCAAAGACATGTGGTACAGGTGAAATGGGTATGACCACAGTGTATGAGTTTGTGTGTATGAATGAGTTTGTATGGATGTTTCCCAGGGATGGGTTGCAGCTGGAAGGGCATCCCCTGTGCAAAAACATATGCTGGATAAGTTGGCGGTTCAATCCGCTGTGGCGACCCCAGATTAATAAAGAGACTAAGCCGAATAAAAATGAATGAATGAATGAATAAATTAAATTAAATAAAAAAAATTATAAAAATTAATTAAATTAAATTAAATTAAATGAAAAAATAAAAATTTAATTAAATAAAATTTAATTGAAAAACCAAAATAAAGTTAAATTAAATGTGACCAGTTGGTGACCATCATAAATAATCACATTTAAAATAAAAGTATGTATTTACATTAGATATAAATAAGCATTTTTTTATCTATACATTCATGTAGGTATTTTTTATACATAACACACATTATACACATTGTATTATCTAAATACAAACTTTAATTTGGATGTGATTAGTCATGACCGGTCAATTTGACAGCACTAATTATAACCTAAAACACAGATTTTAATAAAAGTACAATACTTGTAATATGCCTTCATATCAAAATGTATGTTAAGAATACTAAAATAACACTCTTTAACTGTAGGTGCATTACAATTTGTGCTTCTTCTTGAACAAAATGGTAATCGACAACATACAGATGCTGTCAATAGAGCAGAGTATCAAGCCCATAAAAACTGCACATATAAGAGAATGTCTATACAGGGCTATATCAATCTGAGTCACAGATACAGAGAGTTTGTGTACATATATAAGGCTATACTGTAGGCTCTCTGAGGTTGGTGGATCTGTCTTGAGTCAACATATGGACTGTAATACCAAACCTTGCTCTGAAGGGTAGGAACTTCCCCAGGAGAGAGGGTACACGCACCCTGCCAAACACACATGCCACTGTCTGTTCCTTCTGTTCATTACAGAACAGCCTGACAGCAACAGAGCTTGCAAGAAAGCCTAAGTCACACAAGCACATTCTTGCAACGCAATCTACCCCAGTTTATAGCGACAACGGCACAAATAGTACAACAAAACAAGCATGAAGGTCCATCCACATCCTGAAAATGCCTTATTAAAATAAAAGAGTGAAAAAGTCAACAAACATAAACAGAGGTCTGTCATGCAGAAGTTGCACTCTCTCCGTTTGATGAAATCCAATTATCCAATTACGCCCTTGAGGGAAACTGGCATTTTGAAATAAATGCCATCTAAATGAATCCACGGTTCCTGGATAACTAAACAGCCTGTTGATTGTCTTCGTTTAAACACACATTCAAAACATTCTGCTGACATTTTAGCAGCCAGCACAACTGAGACTGCATGGCACATTAATTGCTATAGGGAAGGCACCAATCAACTAGTTTCATTCGAATACTCTGCCTTTATTTATTTATTTGTTAATTAGGAGTTCTGTCATACAGAATGCTGACAATTAAATAGTAAAACTGTTCAGTTTTTGCTGGCAGAAATCTTGTAGGTTGTATGATTGCATGGGGGGGGGGGGGGGTTATTTGTGTTTTAATGAGCGGATAATTCTGTGAAGGAGAGCTAAGAGAAGAGTGCCAAGAGACTATGTGTGAGACTAAACAGGTGCTGTTTTTAATGCCATTTGTATTTAATAATCACACTGGTGATGATCTGAACGTGATACGGAAATAGTGTCTTGAGGATGTAATTGTTTTAGGTGACTGGATAAGAATAGAGATCACAGACTCTGTAGTTTAGTAGTTGATTGCTGATTCCTTTTAGTGTCAAAAATTAGTGTGTGACTTCACAGTACAATTTTGCAGGCATATAGGTTCATCGTAAACAGCGTATCAATGTATTATCCAAAAGTAGATTTTTCAAAGTGGCCTATTTTTCATCACTGAAAATTAATGTGACCAAATTAGAGCTTGAGCAAAATGTGTAGAAATATTTTACAATCACAAAGCATGCCTGTTTCTTATTGAAACGGCTGGATTTTGTCTGCTAAACAATAACAACAGCAATAAACGTACAGTAAATGCACATTTAGGTTTCATCTATTCCATGCCAGCACAATAAAAAATGCTGGGTTCCACACAATTCCTTTATGTTGTCCCAACACTAATCAATTAGGTTAGCTTAATTGTTTTTACAATATTAAGTGGATTGAATATAAAAAAATGAAGTTGTCTCAAAAAAACCCCTCAAGAATTGTGTTGATTCAGCTCATTTTAAATAAGTAATCTGAACAAGCTGCTATATATATATAGTTGTTGTTTTTTCTTGAGCGAACACTGTAAAATATTCTGGGTTCCACACATTTCCTTTATTTTGTCTCAACACAAATTGATAAATTTAACTTTTTTTTTTGCAAATTTATGTGTATTGAACATAAAACAATTAAGTTGTACCAAAAACCCTCAATAACTGTGCTGATTCAGCTAATTTTAAATAAGTAGTTTGAACAAGCAGCAAAAATAAGACTATTTTTTTGAGTGAAGAAAGACTCAAATACAACCACACACGCATTAGTCTAATATTTATTTAACAGCAAATGATACCAAGCTTATCTCAATCTTCTTATGAAATTGAAACATCTTCAGTGTATAAATACAGCTTACACTGTAAAAAATGATGGGTTCCACACAACTGATTTGTGATGGGACAACATGAAGGAATTCAGTTAACTTATTACTTTTTACAATTTTAAGTGGATTGAACATACAAAAATTAAGTTTTCACAAAAAAAATCAAGAATTGTGTTGTCTCAGCTCATTTTAAATAAGTAGTTTGAACAAACAGCAAATGTGTAAATAATTTTCTCCCCACTGGAAAAACATGATTCTAACCAACATTTTTCAAAACTCCAAACACATATTCCAAATAGTCATTGCAGTTGTCAATTGAAATAAACACTAGCATCAGTAAAGTGCCCTCAACCTTTATTCTTTATCACAGAAAATACAGTTACGGGGCAGATTATTAATGAAGACTCATTTCCACACGATTGCTTTCAAAATAGGACGATATGCCACATCAACCAGCAATAATGAATATGATTTACCTGACATATGAGAATCACATTCTCTTTTTTTGTCAGATTGCCATGTATATAAACAATGCACTCAAGTCAATGTCAGAGAAACTCAAAGTGTCAGTTTGTTCACACATGGTAATGTGTTTTTAAAGGGAAAGTATTAACAGAATAAAGAAAAAAGAACAAAGAAAAAAAATAAACAACATTGGGAAATTACAACAGTTATAGGTTGTGAATTTGTTTTCGGTTGATTTTAAATTAATCATCCAGCCCTATTTTCCTATAAACGCTTTTACCATAATGCATTTTTATGAACTAATAATTTTTTTTTATGTTTATTTACACATCATATGTATGGCTTTTATAACTGTAAACTTGCTTGGTTGTTTACCTGGTACAGCATTGCAATTGTAAAACATATAACATTTCTTTTTATGTTTGTGTAACACATCATATGTATGACTTTTATAATGCTAAACTTGCTTGGTTGTTCACCTGGTACAGCATTGCAATTGTAAAGCGCAAAATATTTTCAATGTTTGTGTAACACATCATATGTATGGATTTTATAACGGTAAACTTGCTCGGTTGTTCACCTGGTACAACATTGCAATTGTAAAACAGAACTTTTTTATGTTTGTGTAACATATCATATGTATGGATTTTATAACGGTAAACTTGCTCGGTTGTTCACCTGGTACAGTACTGCAATTGCAAAGTGCATAACATTTTATTTTAAGTCTGTGTAACACATCATATGTATGACTTGTATAATGGTAAACTTGCTTGGTTGTTCACCTGGTGCAGCATAGCAACTGTAAAACGCATAACATTTTTTTATGTTTGTGTAACATATCATATGTATGACTTTTATAACAGTAAACTTGCTTGGTTGTTCACCTGGTGCAGCACTGCAATAGTAAAATGCATAACTCTGATTTGACAAACGAGCTCAATGAAGTGTAAAAATGTCTTTTTAATCACACCTTTCATGGCTCTCATTGGTCATTTGATTTCAGAACAGTCATGATATGCTCTTGAAACAACATAATAAAATGTTGCCTTACAGTCACTTTTATCTCTATTTCTGAGAAAGTACACCTCAGTGGATATTTCACTTTGAAACAATATATTATTTTCAAAAATGTCACCACAGGCTCCTATTTTTCATAAGCCATGGTTGGAGTTTTTTCTTGCGAGACTGAGCTGCTTTATAAATAAAATTACCAAGACTATAAAAAGATTCTGCACGCCACGTGAAACAGCAAAAACGGTTTGTACCCCCAACATTTGTTTTCAAAATATGACAAAGACGTGTCCACTACTGGCTTCAACTCATCACTTCTGGACAGCGGCACCAGTTGGCGTTATGCTTATAAAAGCTCATAAAAGCCATTTCACAAAGATTTTGAAAAATCTGCCTGCCACCTCAAAGTGACGCACTATTATAATCTTATTTCGTCCTACCATTTGCACCACCGCCCACTGGCAGCTGGCATTTGTCTTGTGAATGATGGCCATTTTGAGGCTTTATGAATTTAAGGAAATAAATGGTCACCATCACACAGCTCGAGCTGGTCAGGGGCTCGTCCTGCTGTTTGTGTGGATGTGAGCTATACTACACTTAAATATGTGTTTATGTGCGTGTGTGTGATAATAAACAGAAACTGCTTTGCTCTGCAGCAGTTCCAGGAGTGCGAACCTCCTCTCGCCCTATACATCAATGTGATCTGGCACACATCACCGGATAACTGGATCCATCTTTTGGCTACAGACATTTATGTGGGCGTATGAATTTACGTGTTCATGATTATGTGTATGTATACAGAATATTTATAGCTTCTGAGTCTGCACATTGTTCAAATAACTGGTGGTTTTTCCTGGACTATTTTTTTTTGGGTGGTGCATGGTGGTGCTACAGTATAAAAGATATTTCTTCCATGCTTGTTCATGGTTTTGTTTTATCCACCAGCAACATGACAAGCTACATATTTGGCATATTATTGCTGCTTCGTCTAGCCTGAAAGGTCTTCTGACCCGTATGAAAATGAACTAGACCTACATACTGCTCCTCATCTACATAACATCAAATATGAACAAAGTAGAATGAAGGTTAAAGGCTAGAATCAGACATTACATGACAAACTACTCAATAGCACACCATAAAAGGCATTCCATAAATCATAAATAAAAGGTGCATTACATGAAATAATGAAAAGTTATGTTCTCAGTTTATCTTGTACAACTATCCTATCTTGTACAAAGCCAATAAATTAGAGGGCAGAAAAAGTTCTAGGGTAAGCTTATAAAAAATATCCTAAAATAACAACGCTATCTCACGCTATCTTGACAACTTTTTGATTTAGTGGCTAATTTTTATGAAATCGAACAATCTCATTCACACAATTAAGTACGATTTGCTTATGCCTCAATTACGGGAGGGGTTGGGTGCCACGCCTCCTTTTAAAAATCGTAAATTTTCATACGACTGAACTCGAATGATGAATTAGCCACTAAACTGACAAAACGTAAAAAAAGTAACGTTTTCTCATGTGATCAGGTTGTAAAATAATAATTATTATTATTTGATTTAGCCAGGAAGTCACATCGAGATATTTCTATCTCTTCTTCCAGTGAGACCTGGACAAGACAGCAGCACATAAAAGTTACATACAAAAAAAAAAGAAAAAAACTTAAATAAATCAAAATCTAAATTCGTAATCACATCATGAAAAACAGTCACAACCCTTTAAAACTGTGTACAAAAGACGTTTAAAAGTATTCGTAGTTGGCAATGTAGCAAAGTTGAGGTTATTTTGTAATTTGTTCAAAGGGTCATACAAGGAGAAAGCACTTTTACCCAATTCTGAAAGTCCCCCTGGAACTGTCAACTAAAACAAATAGACTAATAATATTGCTGTTAAATGTAAAAGTTATCTATTAATTACTTCTTTTTTTCTTATGATTTAATTAGACACATGCACATACAAATTATTTTATTTTCTATTTTATAATTTTATTTATTTTAAGTACTGTATTTATATGCATGTGTATACATTTAAATATTCATAATAAATATACACAGTACATGTTATGTGAGAGAGTCAGTGGTAATGGTAATATCAGTTGCATTCCTATACTGTAAGTCAGTATTACAGGAAGTGAGCTGACAGTTAAACTAATAAAAAAATGATACGTTTTTCCATTCTATTGCATCTAATGGCATTGTGATGAATCAATTCGAATCGAAATCAGATCATACTGCTTCAGGATGGGATAAACAGTATTGTATTATATACTGTTATACTGTATTGTGGACTAGTGGCTAAACGTCTAATGCATATCGTCACCTTAGAATTATAAAGTCCTATCTGATATTTTTGATCAAAATTGAATTATTGACATATTCTTATTAAATGACAACTTATTTACATTATGGTATGTTTTTTAATAAGCTGTTTACATTTTAAGACACACATACTGTTTGCTATGGAATGCAAAAACTTTGAAGCTCAATATCTCAAAATCATTCAGAACGCAGATAGAACCTTATAATCCCAAGGTGACGATTTGGCACATTTTCTGGAAACACTTCAGCAGATCCTCATCCATCCTCTGATTAGTTTAAATATGCAGTACAATCTTAAGCAGTCCGTATGGAAACAAGTCTTATTGAATAAAAAAGCTGTGATGTTTGCATTGATTACATTAGTGCTCATTCTAGATGTATATTATATGCAGGATTCTTAAAATTTTTAGTTTTAGTAAAAATGTGTCTTCTGAGGCATTTGTGAATCAGTGATTTACTGCACTCACACCCGTCTGTTATTGTGAGGATAAATTTATGACGATAAGCAATTATTAATCTAACTTAAAAGCCCAATTATACTTTATAAAAGCATCAACCTGTAATGTTGACAAACTTATGCTCGTTTTTTGTCTAATGGCAGTGAAAAACTTTCAAACATTTAGTATTTTGGTCATAAATTTAAGAGAAAGACATCGTTCAAACCAGAAAAGTGTCTTATATTCGTAGATACTCATAAATTCAACAATAAAATGTGCTTTTATAGAACAAAGAAAACGTTCACTTTCAGTCATCTTAGTCTGCGTGATCTTTAGGTAGAAATTTGTTACAAAAATAATGAATCTAAGAGTCTGCATACATGATTTCCTATATATGTTGCTGACAGGTCATTAAGGATATTGATGTGTCGTTGTTGAAACTTTTCAAGACGTTTGTGAATGAATAATACATGGTATTCTGTGGACATTTCAACACTCCTAAACATGACGCGGCACAAAGTGAAAATGTGATTGGTTGGATAACATGTCAATTGAATAACATCATGGGCGATCCTTGACCATTCAAAGCGGTCAAAGTTCACAGACCTTCAGCCATCAGTCTGAAGTCTGGCTATGCGAGACTACTTCATACGTATCTTTAATGTATAGTATTATTGGCTATGCAGTTGGCTATAAGACATGTATTGGCCTCAGTTCTGAGATGCACATCCCTAGTGGCTCGGTGGTTAGCAATGTCGCCTCACAGGCTGGGACATTTGGCATTTCTATGTGGAGTTTGCATGTTCTCCTCGTGTTCACGTGGGTTTCCTCCGGGTGCTCCGGTTTCCCCCACAGTTCAAAGACATGCGGCTTGAACTGGGTAAACAAAATTGGCCGTAGTGTATGAGTGTGTGTGTCTATGGGTGTTTCCCAGTACTGAGTTGCAGCTGAAAGGCCATCCGCTGGCTTAAACATGTGCCGGAAGAGTTGGTGGTTCATTTCACTGTGGTGACCCCTGATAAATAAGAAACTAAGCTGAATGAAAATGAATGAATGCTTCTGCTCTGGAATGGCAGTCCTTCACTGCTGACAACAGTTTGATTGCTTGATCGAAATATGCTTAGGAATTCACTATATATCGAGTATATATATATATATATATATATATATATATATATATATATATATATATATATATATATATATATATATATATATCGATATACTTCACTATATATCACTATATATACTGTATATATAGAGCAATTTGGCTGATTATTAATCCAACTGCATTTACAACAGCATTAATCATCGTTAACAATATTGCTGAACCAATGTGGCTTGAACAATGAATGTCCAACCAAATTGTGGTTGCATAAAACATGACTTGCTAGCTAATTTCTCCATATGATTATACATGCATACATGCTATAGCCAAGCAGCAACTTGTCATTTTACAGACCAGCAGCCCTAATGAAATGTTTTGCGAGAACATATTTTCCCATTCAACGTGGACAGACTCGAGGCAAAAATCGTTTTGTATTTTACACAAGAAAGAACTCAAGTAATATATATGATCTGCATATGAGCAAGCTCAAAGGCATCATTGACGAATGGCATAGATTTGGCTGCTACATCTCTCTTTCTATCTCACGTCAGCTCGACTGTTAAAAACACATGGCTACACTAGCAGTGTTCTCCCTTTATGTTCAGAATACTATTACAGTAGTTCACTAAACTAGAATCCACACATTAAAAAGCATAGCGTTTTAATGGCATTCGATTGATTCTGTGTTCAATCTGAATGAATTAAACGTCGATTAATCAAACTAGACACATATCAATATTTGCTGAGAAAAGCCCCCAAATGAAGAAGAAGAAATGAAAGACTCACACTGTGGCAGATGTGTGAAACATGAATGGGGGGGAAAAAAAAGCTGTAGAAGTCAATATATTGATTGGTTTACTTCTGTACAACTGAACTAAAGTCGATCGCCGGCCTCCAGTGTGCAGTATTACATTTTGCAATCAAGTTAAAGTCAATCTATCCAAGACAGACTTATGTCGTACAGTACATACTCCTACAGTATATTCAGCCTGTGCTGTTTTCTAATGGATGGTCTATAAAACAGTCACAGCCTTTATCTGTCCTCGTGTCTCGATGTTTATCAGGATATACTGCAGCGTTACCGGTTTTAGCATTACCGTAAAAGTAAAAGTTTGAAGATGGCGTAAACTGGAAGTTGCTGTGAACATTTATTTCAGTGTGATGGTGTATTTACAGCCTGATCTCATGATGAAACTATTTTACATTCTTTCAGTTTAGTGGCTAATTCTTACAAATTCATACTAGTTGACTCAATGACAAATGTTTACATGTACAGTTTTTATATTTGATCCAATATTTGCACAACATCTGTATTGTACTGGTCGGCGTTACTGTTTCTTGTTCTGTCTATTCTCTCCTGTCTTATTTGCACTAAATGTTGCACTAACAACACTTTGCACTCTTTTTCTTATTTTTATTTATTTTAATTTTAGTTTAGCTTATCTTATTTTATTTCATTCTTCTAAATTTTTATAATAGTGCGAAGTCGTGTGTTACATCTTCAATTTATGTTGTTTGATGTAGCACCTTTTTCCTTTCATTTCATTGTGTACTGCACTGTACATTGTTGAAATGATATTAAAGCCAACTTGACTTGACAGTTCAGTAGTATGAAAATATTTGATTTTTAAAATTAATAGGAATTAGCCACTAAATCGAAATGTTACGAATTGCTGTGAGACAGTCTTGGCAACCCAGGCTCATTCTGAAAACGTACCTCTATATACATTTCTGGAGAGCGCCAAATACATTCCAAGAGCTAAGTTTTTTGCAGTTTTTGTTTTCATGAATCCACCAGAGGTCGCTGTGTATGCTTTTTGAGATCTCTGATTTTTTTGCGCCTGATCTTCTCGCGTAAATCCACCAGAGGCTGCTGTCGACTGACTTTTTGACTGATCGATCAACTGACCCACCCTCCTCCTTCCCTAAACCCAACCAATAGTGTTTTTAAAAAGCACAGATTGACCCGCTGCCCACTTCCCTAAACCCAATCATCAGCTTTAAAAAGCAATCCAGAAAAAGAAAAAAATCGATTTTTTACCAAGTTTTCAGATTTTACCACATTCTCACCCTGTTATTTACTACCTAATTTTATTTTTTGGCTTTTGTTTTTGTCTTACCCACTTTCTGGAACCGCCCTTCACCGGACTCAAACCCCGTCATCAAGGTCAACCCCTCTCTGCATCTCATATCTGCCGACGTACATGCTGAGCTCCTGGACAAACTGGTAACATCGGGAAAGCCGTCCATATGAAGATAAGTGGTCAGCTGGTAAGCGCGAAAAGGAACGGCGTCATACTGCCCCATATCGTTCGTTTTAAAAATGAAATGCAACATACTTCTGGCTACATAATTCGCAACCTCCAGAAATGTATATAGGGCTACGTTTTCAGAATGTGCCAATGTTGGAATATTGAGTAGGGGGTGGAGTTTTATTTTGTGCTCCTCTAATCTTTCACAGCAGCAAACGAATGGTTAAAGAGCCACGGCTAATAGGGCAGCACGAGACTGGAAAAAATCTGATATTGCTCTATTTTTTTTTTCTGTGATAAATATTGGAATATGAATAGTTTCACAAGATAAGTTTGAATTTCCTTAAAAACAAGCTAAATTATCTGCCAGTGGTGAAAGTAAAATAATTGTGTTTTCGCTTTAAAATGTAGACATTTGGACTAGAAACAAGACAAAAAATGGGTCAGAAAAACTTTTGTTTTTTGCATAATTCAAATCAATTCTGTATAAATACAGTAATGGTGACACTGTGGCTCAGTGGTTAGCACTGTCGCCTCACAGCAAGAATGTCGCTGGTTCCAGTACCGGCTGGGTCAGCTGGCATTTCTGTGTGGAGTTTGTATTTTCTTCCCATGTTGGCGTGGGTTTCCTCTGGGTGCTCAGGTTCCCCACACAGTCCAAAGCCATGCAGTATAAGTGAATTGAATAAACTAAATTGACTATAGTGTATGAGTGTGCATGTGAGGGTGTATGGGTGTTTCCCAGTACTGGGTTACAACTGGAAGGGCATCTGCTGTGTAAAACATATGCTGAATAAGCTGATAAGTTGGTGGTTCATACCTCTGTGGTGATTCCTAATGAATAAAGGGACTAAGCCGAAGGAATATGAAGAAATAAATACAGTATATAAGTGCAAGTCTGTAGCTCCTGTTCAGACTCAACATTGCAGATCTTGCAATGTGATTATTGCAGATGCACACATTGCGATATTGATGTTGAAATGATATATAGTGCAGTCCTAAGCATGTTTCATCCAAGCCATCAAACTGATGGCAGCGGTAAAGGACTGCCATTCCAGGGCAGAAGTAAATGGTTTGATTTTGGTTAAAGACTACCAAAGCAAACACATTTATTTATTTGGTTTATTCAAGTGGATTAAATTTCACAGATTAATTATTAACCTTAAGACCAAAAATGTGTGCTAGTTAAATATATGTCAATCCTTTATAGATTTAGTTGAATGCAAGACTATCTTAAAAGTTACAAAAACTTAAAGGCAGTACCTCCCAACTTCAATGGCTCGGATAATAGAAATATTTCATATTAGAGAATATAAATACATGCATGTGAATTTTATTGCTTTCTCTAAGAAATTCCTCCAAGTTAACATGTGAAATTGGTGAGTCCAAATTGTTTAATTCATAAACAATACATAATATTTATGTTTTGCTCTTTAGGTGATCATTTTCTTTGCAAAACAAGTGGAAAAACAGAAGATCTGCCATTCCTGCTGTCAAAGTGTATCTGCCCTTGACATGTTCACATGGCCTCTCTCTGCTGTCTCTAGCGGGGCTTCCACCTTTCACACTGCTTTTCCTGCACTGCACTTTGTTCCTGTCGGTATTGCCTGTGGCTGTTTCTGTACCTGCTTCCACTCACAGGTACTGTAATTCACAGTTGGGTTAGTCAAGTAATCTTCTGAAAGGAGAGGGAAGCAATGTGACAAACTGTTCACACAGCAAAAAAAATCATTCATTCATTTTCTTTTTAGCTTAGTCCCTTTATTAATCTGGGGTCGCCACAGCACAATGAACCGCCAACTTATCCAGCATATGTTTTATGCAGCGGATGCCCTTCCAGCTGCAACCCATAACTGGAAAAAAGCAAAAAAATATACTTATATAATATTGCAAGACCATATTGCATGTCTTGGGATAGTTCACCCAAAAATTGAAATTCTGTCATCGTTTACTCGCCCTTCACTTGTTCAAAACCTATTTGAGTTTCTCTCTTCTGTTAAACACAAAAGAAGATATTATGGGAATGCTGGTTGCTGAAACCTATTGACTTCCATAGTATGTTTTTTGCTGGGTTTCACACAATTCCTTCATGTTGTCCCAACCCAAATTGATTAAGTTAACTTAATTGTTTTTACAAATTTAAATATATTTAACATAAAACAATTAAGTTGTCCCCCAAAATTCGGCTCATTTTAAATATTAATTTAAACAAGCATTCTTCAAAATATACTACTTTGTGATGAACAGCTTAAATAAATGAATAAAGGTCTAAACCACGTGAGGGAGAGAAAATTGTGAGGTAATTTTCAATTTTGGGTGAACAATCCTTTTAAATTTGTGATCATCGGGTATGTTTTTTGGACTTTTTTAATATGACAATTTATGTTTTAGATGACAGGAAGCTTAACGAGGCACAGAGGAAAAAAATGTTTTGACTAAAAAAGGCTGAATGATTAAAGGTCTATAGTTTACTACATATAAGCTAGGCATGGGCCGGTATAAGATTCTAACGGTATGATAACCTCAGATAAAATATCAGTTTCACGATAATGTGATTACTGCTCTAAAATATATCCTTTTTAAATGTCTGGGTAAAAAACTAAAACCTTTTTTTTTCCTTTTGAACACACACACACACACACATATATATATATATTATATATATTATTTTGAGAAACATTTAAAGTATTTTGGAGCAGTAAACATGTCAGGCTAAATAATGAAAGTCAATTATTGACTTTAGCTGTATTCATTTGTTTCAAAAACAGATTTCTTTACAATTTTAAAACAGCAATTTTGGATATATTTTCTGCTGGAGCTACAGTTTCCCTAAAAACTAAATAAAAAAAATGTAAACAAAATCTGTTACAAACCTTAGGAACGGTGTACAGAAAATATTGGCTGTTTTAAAACCTTGACATTTCCAAACCACAGTATACCTTGAAAACAGTTTTCGTCCCATGCCTTATATAAGCATCATTTGACTGTTGGTAATGTCAGGAGATAAACTTTTTATTACTCTAAGTTATAATATATCGACTATTTTATTTCCCAGTGTGTAAATCAAAATAATCAACGATTATCAGACTTGTTATATGCACAAAACATGAATTTTCATCCAACCCAAACTTTAAAGCGCAGTTAGTCATTCATAACTGATAAAGACGGCCACGCTCTCCTTGAGAAAGAAATGGTTAACAATCTCCTGTCACTATTTCCACTGCTTCCATGAAACATTTAAGACAAATCACGAGATAGTACTGATACTTTTTTCTGTCAGTTTTACAAACCACCTCACGTTTAACTAAAGCAATTTACCTCTTGAAAATAATAAAGTATCAATCCCAGTGACCAACAAAGATAAATAAATCTCTCCAGTACCTGTTCTTGCTGTTGAGCTGATTTGGTCGATATATTTGACTCCTTTGCAGTGGTCATGATAACAAATTACCACAGACAGCAAGAGACATTCAGTTTGTGGTGAGACTGCTGACGGTTACAAAGATGAGAGAAGATGCTGAGGGGAAAACGGCAGAAACGCAGCAAAATCCCAGAGAGACGCGAGATTTGATCTTTAAAGTCGTCCTTCGGATGATTGGTACGCCTCTGTTGCCAAATAACTAAGAGAAAGAGAGAGAGGAGCGGAGGAAAACGGACACGGAGAAAACCGTTTACAGCCTGGATACAGACACCGGTCTTCTGCGAGCGCACACGAGCTTTTCTCTTCCCCCTTCACGCGCTTGCCGCCTTTTTCACCCCCGCCTCTGTGCAGTGAGCGCGCGCGCGCACGCACGCACACATACACACACACACACACACACGACTGCCGCCTTTTCACCTTCTGCCTGAAGCGAGAACATTAAATGTGTGAGGTGAGCATACGTGTGTTTTCCTGTTCGAATACGATAATATGTAATAGCAATGTCATAAAGGTTATTGTGTGTGTATAGTATACACACTGTATACATATGCACGTAGGCTACGAATGGATGGTTGAACGAATGAATGAATGAATGAATGAATGAATGAATGAATGAATGAATGAATGAATTGATTAATTAATTAATGAAAATAAATAAACAAATAAATAAATAATGAGAAATACGCTCAAAAATTATTTTTGCTGCTTGTTTAAACTACCTATTTAAAATGAGCTGAAACAACACACTTAAGATTTTGTGTGACAATGTTATTGTTTTATGTTCAATCCACTTAAATGTGCTTACTTAATCAAAGTTAACTTAATTGATTTGTTTTGGGACAACATGAATGAATTGTGTGGAACCCAGAAATGTTTACAGTGCAGAGAACACTGAAAAAATATTCATTGGATTTTCTTTTTTCTTTTTCTTTTAAGGTAAGTGGTTGCAAAGAATTTATATGTGCTGAGTTTAAACAAACAAATTGAGTTGAACATTATTACAATTAATTTGTTTGTTTAAATTCAGCCCATATAAATGGTTTGCAACCACTTACCTTGAAAAAAGTAAATCCAATGAATCAATTTTCAGTGAAGTAACATTTAAATTTGTGGTCAAGTTACATTATAAACAGTTAATTTTTTTTAATTATTAAACCTATGATTTAAGTGGTGACGTGGTGGCGCAGTAGGTAGTGCAAGAAATTTGCTGGTTCGAGCCTCGGCTGGGTCAGCCTGATCTCACGAGGAAACGTAAGTATTTTACGTTTTGTCAGTTTAGTGGCTAATTCGTACGAATTCGTACGCGTTCAGTCGTACGAAAATGTACAATTTTAAAAAGGAGGCGTGGCACCTAACCCAACCCCTAACCCCAACCGTCATTGGGTGATGAGCAAATCATACTAATTTGTACGAATCAGATCGTACGAATTCCTACGAATTAGCCACTAAATCAAAAAGTTACGAATTGCCGTGAGATTGAGTTGGCTGGGTCAGTTGGCATTTCTGTGTGGAGTTTGCATGTTCTCCCCGTGTTCGCGTAAAAAATACTGAGAAATGGATAAAAATATTCATTTTCAAAATGGGGTGTACTCAATTATGTGGAGCACTGTCCCTGCATACTCCCTTTAGTATTTAGTCTGATTGTTCCTAAACAGTTCTTTGTATCTACTACCTTGATGTATTAGCATGTTAAAGTTTGATTCAAATTATGCAATCTTTTTAATCACAAACACAAAGTTTGATTCATTCTATAAGCTGTCTTTGTCCTAGTTAACAGATTGCAAAACAATGAACTAACTATACGCAAAAAGATTTAACAGCTACAGTTCATCGATTTATCTATTTACTTCTTTCAAATTCCATAAGCATACTTTAGTATTGAACTGTAGCGGGCATGTTCAAGTTCTGTTCAAGTTTGAAATTCCATGTAAGCAATTCAGTTTCAAAGTACATTTGAAAGAGTTTGAAAGACAAGATGTCAACAGAGTGGGAGCTTTTCACAACCAAATAAAAGAGGATTTCAGAACTGCAATTTGTAAATGAGTTTGGGATGTAGATGTGTCCTTGCAGTTTCTTTGGTATTTGCAGTTAGATTGTTTTTGTAACCAGAATCATAAAAATGGATATCTCATATATTCATGTAATTAATCTATAATCATCTATACTGTATTAAGGCTGCACAATATATCGTTTCAGTATCGATATTGCAATGTGCGCATCTGCAATAGACTTATTGCAAGATATGCAATGTTAAGTCTGGATTATAATTTACCAAGAGTAACAGAATTGTATTTTTATAGAATTTATATGATTTTTGCAACAACAACAAAAGTTTTTCTTACTTAGAATTTTTGTAGTCAAAATATCCACATTTCAAAGCAAAAACAAGATTATTTTACTTGTGCCACTGGCAGATAATTTAACTCTTTATTTTGACTTATTTCTTCTGAAGTTTGTAATAAAACAATATGTTTAGTTGATCTAAGAATTTTGAGATATTTAGACTAGAAACGAGACCAAGCAAAGTAAGAAAAGCATTGTGGTTATTCAATTTCTGCACCTGAATACTGTTAGACTCCCCCAAAAAACATCAAAAAGTACTATTCAAACTATCCTGTGAAACAGCATTCATATCATAATATTTATCGCTGAAAAATAAAGTATCGCAATATCAAATTTTTCCAATATCATACAGCCCTACTGTATTGGTTATTCTTTATAACGAGTCATTGATTATCTTTATTGGCCAAACTTTCCATACATTCAATCAAAAGCAAGAATGCAAAATATTCCTTAATATTCTGTTTACCAAAATGTTGGTGATTTTAAGGTGGTCATATACAATGTGAGACACTGGATGACAAAACTACTTTTATTCTGCACAGCAATGTTAATTTTGACAGCAGATTTTCATTTAGTTTTAGCCTTAGTCTTTTGACTAAAATTCCATTTTAGTTTTAGTCATATTTTAGTTTTCTGAATCATTTTAGTTTAAGTCTAGTTTTAGTCGACTAAATTTCATAAGATTTCAGCCGATTAAATCTACTCTAGATTTAGTTGACTAAAATATTCATTCATTCATTTTCTTGTCGGCTTTGTCCCTTGCGGGGTCGCCACAGTGGAATGAACCACCAACTTATCCAGCACGATTTTACGCAGCGGATGCCCTTCCAGCCGCAACCCATCTCTGGGAATTTCCACACACACATATTCACACTCATACACTACGGACAATTTTAGCCTACCCAATTCACCTGTACTGCATGTCTTTGGACTGTGGGGGAAACCGGAGCACCCGGAGGAAACCCACGCGAACGCAGGGAGAACATGCAAACTCCACACAGAAACGCCAACTGACCCAGCCCAGCCGAGGTTTGAACCTGCGACCCAGCGACGTTCTTGCTGTGAGGCAACAGCACTACCTGTGAAAACACTGCGTTGCCCTTGACTAAAATATATTTGGCCTAATTTAATGTAATTGAATTAAAATATTGTATACATTTATTTATACAAAATATTCTAACTTAAAATTAAATAAAACAGTCTCTATATGGAATATAGCATTTCATTGAAGACCGAAAATTAGATATGATTGTTTAATTATATCATAAGTAATGTAATATGTGTGCTTCACTTCAAGGCAGTTTCGTTATCTTGACTCCCTGATAAGCAGAGATTATAGCACTACAGTATAATTACGCTGCACACTGGCTGTTGTCATGATGACAGCGTCGGTTAGCCAAACTGTATCCGCAACTAAAATGAAAAGCGTGAGGAAACAACTCCTCACGAAAACGAATGCCATGATCATAAAAATTTAAGACTGACCCATTTTAATAACTTTTAATGTACAATCTAACGGAGTCAATTCTCTAAAGGTCAGTGAGAGGCTATATCAGTCGATAGTGGCCTCTAGTGGATTTACGTGAGAACAGCAGGCGCAAATAACACTTGCGAGAGAAATTTGAGATGTCAAAAAGTGTACACATCGGCCTCTAGTGGATTTGTGAAAACAAAAATGTTTATAGAAATGAATATAGAGGTACGTTTTCAGAATGAGCCTGAGTTGACATAATCTGTACCTGAGGTGATCATTGTTTTAGTAGTTTATGCTGTTGTTTGATTTTTTAACGTTTATCATGTGACGGTGCCGCGTCGCATGTAGTTAGGACACAGTGTCATACTTCAGCTTCTCATTAAATCTTTGGGCCAGTCGTTTGCGCTCTAGTATCTGAATTTATCCCCCCCTTCAAGAGGCTTCTCATTTGCATTTCAGGTGATGCTTTTGATCTCAACTACTCTCACTGGCAGTGCTGTGATTAAGACAACCCAGATACATTCTGAAAATGTACCACTATATACATTTCTCAAGAGGGCCAAATATGTCCCAGGAGCTGTTTTTTTTTTTTTGTTTACGCAAATCCACGAGAGGCCACTGTGTATGATTTTTGAGATCTCAAATTTATCTTGTGAGTTCCATTCACGCATGCTGTTCTCACGTAAATCCACCAGAGGCCACTGTCGACAGACTAACTAACTGACTGGGTGACTGACTGACTGAATCACTGACTGACTGACCGATCGACTGACCCACCCTCCCCTTTCCCTAAACCCAACCAATAGTGTTTTCAAAAGCACCAATTGAGCCACCGTCTTTGACGGATTTCAATCCTGTCGTCGTGGTCAGCTCCTCTCTGTGTCTCAAGTCTGCCGACGTACATGGCGAGCTAACTGGACAAACTGGTAACAGTGGAAAAGCCGTCCACATGGAGGTAAGCGGTCAACTGGTAAGCACAAAAAGGAACGGCATCATACCATTCCATAGCATTTGTTTCAAAGATGTACTTCTGGCTATATAATTTGCGATCTCCAGAAACATATATAGGGCTACGTTTTTAGAATGAGCCTGTGTTGGATTAAGACTATTGGCTTTTTTTTTAAGATGTGGAGCTACTCTATGTCCCACCTACTCTTCATGTTTTAGTTGAGATTGTTACACAAAAAAAACAAAAATGCACAATTCAAAAGTATTTTCTCAATATTATGATTTTTTTTAAATCTCAGATTCCAGATTTTCAAAAAGTTGTCTTCAAATATTTTTCTAAACTAACAAACGTCAATCGATAGCTTATTTATTCAGCTTTCAGAAGTTGTAACAATCTCCATTTAAAAAATGTACACTGGTTTTGTGGTCCATGGTCACATACTGTATGACATACATGTACAATAAAAATGTAAACAATCCATTCCCAGGGATAAAACCGTCCAGCCAAATATTTCAGCTCTATTTTATATTGTTAAATTTGTAACAATGTAAGATGACTAGCTGGTACGACATTCTAAATGTTAATTAATTCTCTTTTTATTTCTCCTCAAGGTCTCTGCTGTTCTGGTTTTTGAACATGCTTTGCCTTCGCTGTTAATTAAGGGCAAGGCAAAGTGTGTTCTTTTCACAAGGCAAATTATTCCGAAATCCCCAAAAGCATCCATTCATCAGGGGGGTCACATGATTTTAAAACCGAAACTCACAGTGTGGATTTGCTCATGTCCTTCAAGCATGGAGCTCTGGGTTCAAGGAACGTGGAGGAAAACAGCAGTGGCATTCGGCACCATCTCTTAATGAATACGCATAAGGCGCTTTATCATTATCCCCCACCGGCAAAAGACAAGAGAGAAGCCCGTATGTGCTCAACGGCATGCTGAGCAACACAAACTCAACAGTCTGTCCATCAGCATTAAGAAAAAGCCGGTGCTTGACATGTATTTTGAGCTCAATAGCAGGGAGTTCAATGTCAATACGCAGTCCCTCTTAACATATGTTATTCAAATGTTGCTCGAGAGGAAAAGGACACATAATTTTGTCATTTGGGATGAGTGGCTTGCCGCGCGTGAAGCTGAACGAGCTGATCAACCCCCAATAGGCTCGCATTCACATAGTTTTCGCCATCCAAGTTCTGCTCTGCTACTTGTCCTTCAAATCAGCTCTTATTTTTCATCAGCCTCGTGATGGGTGAAATGAAAGATCTCTTCTCAGCAAATCAATCACCTCCAAGCTAATGGCATTCGTTTTGGTCACAGTTGCCAGCAGCATGCACTATAGCTGAAGGATACAGCCACTCTGCCGGCCACATAATAGATGTTATTGCTGTGGTAGGGCCTGACCAGCGTATACACAGCCTTATTGGTAATACTGACAAATAACTATTCACGGAATGATAGATGACCTTGGTTGGCGGGTCTTTAAATACACATTTTGCTGAGTATTACAGATGAACTCACTGACAAAGGCCTCATATGCCAAACCCAATGACTCGCACAGTTTTAATGAAACCTTTGATGCATGCGGTGACCTATAGAACCATTCAACGCCAGTTTAACCATTCAATGAGTGATGTTACAACTAAACCGCCATGGATAATTAATTTTGACCCTTAGGGCTTGTTGACACAGTACGCCTTTTTCCATTTCAATGCGCTACTTTTCCATTGTTTTTCAAGGTAAACACCTACTTGATAGACGTTACCCTTGTGTCTCGCGTCTTTACTACGTCAAACGTTGAATAAAAATGCACATTTTTCACAGCACTTCACAAGACCTTTAATTTCACATCAAGCAGCTTCCTGTTCAGCATGGCAAATTTGCATAACCAACATAAAATTGAGTGTAATCTTTTCTTCACATTTGATTGATTGAATTTTATCTCTGAATTTTTAACTAAGGTTAACACCTTTGGTTCTATTTAAGCTGGGTTCGAAGGACATCTCTTGCATGGCATGTGGGTATATTAACAACAAAGCTAAAGACTTTAGTTAATAAATACGCTGTAAGTAATTTTCTTCGATCAGATAATACACCAAAGTTGACAACTGGGGGTGTTACAGATTGTACCAAAAGATGAGGACCGGGGTGGGGGTGGAATTATGGGAGTTTCCAGGAGAGATAACAAAACAGGAGGGTGGTGGGAGATGGGTGTGAAATATGGGAGACTCCTGGGAAAAACAGGAGTGTTGGCAGGTGTTTAAAGACAGGTGTTTGTGTCACTTCCCAATGAACTACTGCTGTGGGTTTCTTCGTGTATATTTAAACAGGTTATTGTGTTTCTGTGAGAGCGCCCTCTGGCCTTTCAGAGGAGACTTACTAAAAATCCCACCATGCTTCTTTCAGAAGATGTGCATGACAATCATAGCTTTGCTCAACCGAGTTTGCAATTTTGCAGAAACAAGAAGTGCTGAAGCAATTGCTCATGAGAGACATGACATGAAAACAGCAGAGCTTTTATTGTACCACAGGTGGATGCTCAAATGTGAGTGTGAAATTTACAATTTAAAATTTCTTTATTGATTTAAATCATAGTCTATGCTTCTGACAACAAACTATATATGACACAAATGCTTTCTTCGCCCATTAGTACTCCATTCCATTGTCTGATTGGTGCAAAGGAGGGCGCTGATGAGCACATTTTAGAGCATTAAATTGACAGATGGGACACCCTACGACTCATACACTTAGCAAGTGCATGCAATTTAAGGCCAGGAAAATTAAAGTCTACATAAAGTGTGCCATTTGGGACAGGGTCTACTGTAAATCAGTCTTTAGTGCGTCACTTTGAGGTAATGGGAGTGAAGTTTACTATCTGGCCTCCATTACTTACTCCACTGTACCTAAATATCACCCATCACAGGAGCAATCTAATTTCTGGTTCTGCTTGCCCCAGTTCTGACTGTGATTTGCAACTGTTACAGTGATCATAATAACTGTCAAGCTTCAATATTAATATTAATCACAAATTCATATTTATAATTATAAAATGCAAGCTCATTCAAAAATATGTGATTCTGACAGCAAAAAAAACAAATCACCAACATATTCTCCATTGCAAATGTGGGTGTCATAAAAAGCTAAACATACTTGTGGGTACTCAACAGGTGCACAATTACATTGTGTTGATTGTACTCTGTTTTACTGCTTTTTCAAAGCAAAATGTCCAGTGTATGGTGCAAAATGATGGTTTCATCTTCTTTGAATCGTTATACACTATGTGACTTTGCTATGTTTCATTATGTTGTGTATTGTACGTATCACAGCAGTTCAGAAATGCAGTGAGTGACACTAAAAGCAACCCAGGCTCATTATGGATACATACCCCTGCATATATGCATAGATCGCGAAATACATCACAGGAGGTACTTTTTTTTTTGCAATTTTTGTTTTCGTGAATGCACCAGAGGTCGCTGTGTACGCTTTTCCAGATCTCAAATTTCTCTCGCAAGTGCCATTCGCACCTGCTCTTCTCACGTAAATCCACCAGAGGCCGCTGTCAATTGACTGACCGATTACCCACCCACTCATCCCCTTCCCTAATCCCAACCGACAGTGTTTTTAAAAGCAACCCAGAAAAAGAAAATCCCTAGCGCCCACTTGATTTTTACTACGTTTTCAGATCTTCACCCTGTTATTTACTTGTTTATTTTTATTTTTTGCCTTTTGTTTTACCTGCCTACTGGAACCATTCATCGCTGGACTTGAACCCCGCTGTTGTGGTCAAAACCTCTCTGCATCTCAAGTCTGCTGACGTACGTGGCGAGCCATTGGGCAAACTGGTAACAGCCAAAAAGCCGTCCACACAGAGGTAAGTGGTCAGCTGGTTGCACGAAAAGAAACAGAAGCTGTCGACGGCATCATACCATCCGTATCGTTCATTTTAAAGACGTAGCTCTGGCTACATAATTTGCACTCCCCAGAAATGCTTACGGGAGTACGTTTTCACAATGAGCCTGTGTTGACTAAAAGTTAGCCTAAACTTAACAGTTAAAGGCCCAGTTTCACAAACAGGGCTTAGCTTAAGCCAGGACTAGACCTTAGTTAAATTAGGCTATTTAAGCCACATTTATAAAAACAGCTATAGAAAAATACATCACTGGTGTGCACCTGTAGACAAAAAATGACACTGCCATATTTTAAGACATCTCACTGCAAGTTATTTTTAGTTGAGACAGCTCAAACTTGCATTTTAATCCATGACTAGCCTTAAACCTTGTTTGTGAAACCGGGGGATAGAGTGTTATTTTTAAGTCTTAACTTATATTTACTTGCTGTTGCATATTGATAACATTAAGACTGATTTTGCAGTTTAAATAGTGTTTGATTAATACTATAAAAGAATTGTAAAGACAGGTTACACTCACAATGGGAACGAATCATGTTTGTGTCCGAATTTAAGCAATGCAGAAAGTCCTACAGCCAAATTGAAGTCTTACTTTCGATCCATGAATGGAAACGTCATTTACTGCAAGCAATCTCACAGAGTGAAGTGTCTGTCAAGAAAGCAATGTGTGCTGTCACCAGCACTAAAGCATCTTCCCATAGGATAAGAACAAGCGGTCTCAAGAACAATAATGACAAACCATTGCATCATCTTTGTGTCTTTTCCAAATCACAACCTGTGACTGTGACACGAGATAGATTTGTAGATTTTAAACTCAGAAGATGAAAATAGCACAAAAACAAAACCAAAAACAAATAAAAAATAATAAACCTGAAGAAAAATAAGCCTTTATTAATCAAAGATCTGTCACATCTGTAATTAGAATTTGTGTGAAAAGGAACAGAAGGTGTTTTATTCTAGTCTTCATTTTGCAGAGAAATGTGTATCGTTTGTTTTTGTTTAGACACAAGAAGTTACATATTTGTTGCTGCTGTAGTTGTTCTTTTGAAGTTTGATAATTACAATAGAGGTGACACAGTGGTTAGCACTGTTGCCTCACAGCAAGAAGGTTGCTGGGTCAGTCTGTGTTTTGTGTAGAGTTTGCATGTTCTCCCTGCGTGGGTTTCCTCCGGGTGCTCTGGTTTCCCCCACAGTCCAAAGACATGTGAATTGGGTAAGCTAAATCGGCCGTAGTGTATATGTGTGAATGTAAAGCAGGTTGCACACCAGATATTATTATTAATAATAATAATAATAATAACAACAATAATAATCATATTATGAGCAGCAAATCAGCATATTAGAATGATTTCTGAAATGTAAGTTTAGTAATGATGGAGTAATAGAGTAATGATGCTAACAAATACAAAATAACAAATAAAAATGATATATTAATTTTTTTTTTAAATATATTCAAATAAAATAGCAAAACATCTTTTTGCTGTACTTTTTATCAAATAAATACATGCTTGGTTAGCAAAAAAGACTTATTTAAACAACAAAAAAATCTTGTTGTTCTAAAACTTATGGCCACGATCTCTTAAAAAAATAAAATAAAACTAAAGCAAGAAAAAATCTTTCTTTTTGTCTCAAAGACTCAAACTGAGGATGGCACAAGAATTAGTGACTAATGATTAAATTTCCATTTGTCTGCGAAACCAAGAGTGTCAACCTTTCAAGCCGGCTGCCTTATTCTGTGGCTGATTTCTCTGAGCACTTTAAGCAATACGGGTAAAAAACGAGCACCAGAAACTGAGAGATTCAATTAAAGAACAGAGAGGGTTGGGGGAAGTTAAGTTCAGTAAACGTGTGAAAGCGTTTTGAGTGAGCCCTGATTAATTCCCCCAGCTACACAGTCTAGCATGAACTCATATTTCAGGAGATTGAAAGCCAGCTCTCTTCATTGCAACGTTCACCGGGACTTTCATCAAGCAAGAGGCCGTGAAACAACAGTAAGGCCGTGGCCAAACAGGCAATTACATTTCACCCTCGGGAAAACCTCTACCAGCTATAATTGTTATCTCTTTTAAGAGAACTTCCAAAAGTGAAAGGCAGCGCTAGGGGTAAAATCCAGGAATAGTTTAAACTGAAAAGTTTGCTTCTTTGCAGATGCTGAAGAGCAGCAGACTGAGTGCTAATCCTGGCTTTGAGTTTAGATAGTACTCCGAGTCTTTTGTTGGCTCTTAAACGTACCATTTTAATTGAGATTTTTAAAGATCTAGCCTTTTGAAATCCCACCTCTAAATCCACCCAACACCCCAGAGCTTTCCAGATAAAGGCAAATCTGCTGTTGCTTTCAAAGCCTTAGGTTTCCTTTTTTTTTCCCTCACAGTAAACTGTCATCCTCAGCACCTCATAAAGTCAAAGAACAAAAGCAAAAGATAGAAACGGAGCTAAATTTATTCAGGAGAAGCCTCAAAACCTTGATCCAATCTATAGAGTTTCCGTCAAACAGGTCATAGCACATGTAGAGATCCAGATTATTGATTTAATTAAATAAATATATATAAACAGAGAGAGTGAGAGATACAAAAAAAATGTTGAAGTTCTCCATGGAATCCAATGCATGCGTATGTCTCTGCTTTACAATCCTTTCACATCTTAGATTAAGAGATATTTCACACTTTTGATTTAGTGAATTACTCGACGGTTTTAACCTTGGCTTATGAAATGCTTTTGCGGTGCTAATATCAAATTGCAGTGCAAGAATCCTCATGAATATGCAAAAGAGAATGATAACCTAGAGTTTGTGGTTAACATCTAAATACCTGCGATCAGTTACTAACCATGGGTAAAGTCTGAACAGAGTAAAATTGAGATAACTCAATGTTATAGTTTTTAGAACGATACAGACCCGTGAGCGAAAGGCTATATATCAAATATTTATACAGCAGTTAACTCGAGACCAACCATTTGATTGATCCATCAGCATTCCCAGAAAGCTGATGTAACTGTCTAAATGCACTGGGACATTTTACTGTGTGTTTCTCTCGGTTGTCTGTGTTTGGCCGTTCTGGACAGATTGTCAATCTGTGCATTTAGTGGTGAGATATTTTCAGTGATGCTTTCTGCAGATTACATTGTTACTCAATGCTCTAGATGAAATGAATGATTGACTGATTGATTGATTGATTGATTGATTGATTGATTGATTGATTCATTGATTCATTCATTCATTCATTCATTTATTAAATTATCCTCAGAGGAGCTTATAAATATACAAGCATTGCACTCAATGGCACACCGGTACCAATAAGTCTATATAAACATGAGCGAATTGACAACGAAAAGAAATCCAACTATATTATTTTTCTGTTCATTTGTTTAATTGTTTAACATTAACCTCACCTAATGAGACACAATGTTTGGAGCACAGCAAGTGTATTCTTGGTTTAATTTTGGAGACTGCCAGTCAGCGATCATTGTCCACAATCTGCTGTGACCTGTATTTATTTTTAATGTACATGGGTGTCTGAAAGTTCAACATGGTGCTGTAAAATTGATCAGCTGCAATTGACCATATTAATGTGTTGTTAATCTACTCTAATCAAAGAGGTCACAATCCAATGGGAAAAATTAAAGGATAATGGCTTTTTATTTGCATGTTTGTTTGTTTTTTAAACTATATTAAAGGTCCTATGAAATTAAAATAAAGTTTTTAAGCTAGTGTGCTCTAAAACAGTGACAAAATTTGCGTTTAGAAGATATAAAACTGATATAACCATGGAAGGCTTGTAGTTTCTCACTTTCTAAATTGATCAACGGTTTTATTCACGTCAACCCATACTAAAGTTTCTCATCACATCATAACCAATCAAATGCTCTCTAATATCTGACATGCCCCGCCCCCTTCAAAACTCTTCTCATTTGCTTTTTATTTGATGCTCTTGAGCTCAACCACGGAGTGGTGATAAAACAAAATGCTATTGGCTTTATTTTAAGGGGAGGAGCTACATTATGTCCCACCCTCTTTTCATGTTTCAGTTAAGATAGTCAAACATTGAATAAAAAAGCACATTTTAAAGCACCTCATTAGACCTTTAACTGCTATTTTCAATTTTTGTTAGTTATGAATGCCTGTTGTGTGACCCCTGAGAAGGTCCCAATCCCAACTTTAGGGACCACTACTGTATTGACCTTATTCTTCAATGCGGAAGTGCGCTCGTTTTTGCGATTGTTTTAGAACTTCCGATTCAGTTGCCTATGGGAGAAATGATTAGGAATAATAAACGACTGAAAACGGTCAAACTACTTGCTCTACAAACAAGTGTTTGCATGATTATACAGACAAAATAGAATAATATAATAAGAAAACCTCAGTTTGCAACATCAAGCAGCAGAACGAGCTGTTTTTAACGTCTAAAAATGAATGGAAGTAAATGAGACCGGAAGTCTCGTGCCAAAATTATACAAATGGCTGCGCCCGCTCGTACGCGGAGAATAAGGTGAATAGAGTGTATACTGACCAAAAGTGGACTTATTACAGTCAAACTGGTTACCTCATGATCATAGAGGTAGTGTTATATCTGGTACATATATGGCATTAATAAAATGAGATTATGCTGTAAAAGAGATTATGCTGTAATACACAGGTGTCAAACTCAGTTCCTGAAGGGCCGCAGCTCTGCACAGTTTAGTTCCAACTCTAATTAAACACACCTGATTAAACTAATTGAGTCCTTTAGGCTTGTTGGAAAGCTACAGGTGTTGAAGCAGGGTTGGAACTAAACTGTGCAGTGCTGCAGTCCTCCAGGAACTGAGTTTGACACCCCTGCTGTAATAAATATATAATAATGATGAAATTAAATGATGTCAAAGCAAGTAAGCAAAATCTAAACTTTATAAAAGTCCAGTCACATTCAAACTTTGTTATATCACAGCAGCCATGTTGTTTGCTTATGTGATATTGATAAGTTTGCAGGCGATCAACTTGTTTGGTTGAAATGATAGCTGTTATTACTGGGGGAAAAAAAATGAAAAATATTCTGAAAAATAATCAAGCCTAATACAAAAGTGAACATTTTTGAGGTATATCGTGAAGCAATAGTGTGAATATCTTTTTATTCACTCACAGCGTTACGAAGACAAAGTGGAGGTAAGGTGTTTACTGACACACATGTCTGTGGGGAAAATGAAGTTTAAAATGGCTTTCCAAATCATATTTCTCGCTGGCCTTACAAAAATCTCCGCAACGTTTCGAGGTGCCAAAGCAATTGCTCACTGTTACATTAGCTCTAATGTCAAAGTCTTCAGCTCGGCAAACCACCGGCACCGAGATTACCCAAGAGACCGGAGCGCTGTGCACTGACTCAGAAACACAGACCTGATCGCTTCAGATGGTCGCTATGGAGAAAAGCACAGCATTGCTGCTTTTTTTAAAAGCCATTAACACGGCACAACAAACAGAATGAGTTACTCGCACAGAAACAAATGCAGCCCTGCAGTGCTAGCATCAGAAAAGATAAACAGCTCTCTCCTTCCTTAAGGCTCCAGCCGGGATTGTATCATATCTGGGATGTAAAGAACATCAGCAATGCTCATTGCCACTGCTTTATTTTGCACTGGAGGAACACAAACCCCAACCGTTATGGCGGTATAGAAAACAAACCCACATTTTATACCATGTCCACAAAACTCTGCAGGAAGTGCAATGGATTTATAGTAAGTGCAATATCCGACTTTCACACAACAAGGTTGAAGGGAGGTAATTGCCCTTTTTAAAGGTTATTTTCCACTGCGCTAATACTGGAATGCCAGTACAGGGGTCCTCAAGATCCACTTTCCAAGTTTAGCTCCAACTCTAACCAAAACAGCTGACTAAGCTGGGTGGTCTCCAAAAATCGCCCTCATTTAACCTTTACTACAATAGTTCTCTAATATAGTCCACTTAAGAGAGAATAGCAACGATTGAGTGGATTTGAGCACAGAGAGAACCGGAAGGGATGCCATTTTGTCTATTAGTAATGAATCAAAGTATTTGGATTTTTGAATGTTTAACAGAGCAAGGGATTTTTTTTTTACAGTATTTCTGATAATATTTTTTCTTCTTTCTTATTTGTTTTATTTCAGCTAGACTGAAATTATTATTATTTTTAAACCATTTAAAGGTTAGTATTATTAGCCATATGTAGCCATTGTTATACAATGATTTGCCTAATTACCCTAACGTGCCTAATTAACCTAGTTAAGCCTTTACATTGCACTTTAAGCAGAATAAGAATACTGGTGTCTTGAAAAATATCTGGTAAAATATTATGTACTTTCATCATGGCAAAGATAAAAGAAATAAGTTATTAGAAATGAGTTATTAAAACTATTATGTTAGAAATGTGGCAGTTCATTTCGCTGTGGCGACGCCTGATTAATAAAGGGACTAAGACCAAAAGAAAATGAATGAATGAATGTTTAGAAATGTGTTGAAAAAAAAAAACATCTTTCTGTTGAACAGAAATTGTGGGAAAAATATAGAGGGGGGCTAATAGTTCAGGGGGGCTAATAATTCTAACTCCAACTATTTAACTATATAATTTATTTAGAACAGTGTTTCTCAACCCCGTTCCTGGAGGCACACCAGCACTACACATTTTCAAACTCTTCCTAATCAAACACACCTCAATCAACTCATAAGAACAATAGAAGAGAGGCCAAAACCTTTAATAGGTCAGATAATGCCTCTCCGACTGGTTTTGTAGACATATGTTCAAAATTGGAGGAAAACTAGTTTCAAATGCAGTACCTACTGAATAGTAGGCGATTTCAGATGCAGCCAGAATGTGTTTTTATGTGTGTGAAGATTGGCTGCAGGTGCTGTGTAATCAGGGTCCAGTTCATAAGAATCAGGTGAGGTGCAAAGTAGTCCGGGACACCTACGGGAGAACTAATATTTATTTACTCATTTATTTATTTATTTGTTTATTTGTTTGTTTGTTTATTTATTTACTCGTTTATTTATTTATTTGTTTGTTTGTTTATTTATTTATTTACTCATTTATTCATTTATTTATTTACTTACTTATTCATTGACTTATTTACTCATTTATTTACTTATTTATGTATTTATTTATTTATTTACTTATTTATTTATTTACTTATTTACTAATTTATGTATTTATTTATTTATTTACTTATTTAATTATTTACTTAATGTATTTATTTGTTTATTTACTTATTTTCTATTTGTTTACTTATTTACTTATTTGTGTATTTATTTATTTTATTTATTTTATTTATTTTATTTATTTACTTATTTGCTTATTTATTTACTAATTTACTTGTTTACATATATATATATATATATATATATATATATATATATATATATATATATATATATATATATATATATATATATATATATATATATATATATATATTTATTTATTTGCTTATTTATTTACGTATTTACTTGTTTACCTATTTATATATTTATTTACCTATTTACCTTTTTATTTATTTACTTATTTATTTACTTGCTTATTTATTTATTTAAACTGCTTTTTATTCCAGCCAAACTAAAATAAATAAGACTTTCTCCAGAAGATAAAATAGTATGTTAATATCAGCACAGAAATTGGAAATAAAGATTTTGTCCCATCAGCAAATTGCCAAATTTAAGCTAACATCTTTTTGTTGTTTTTGTTTTTTAATCATCATACTGAACTGTACAGCGGTTTTACACTCCAGCCAGCTTTATTCCCCCTGAGCAGAACAATCACTGCCTCCATTTATCACAGACAGACAGATTAGAAATTTATTTGTGCAAATGCATCAGATTCCAGGTGCATTTACACACAAAAAAACACTTTGCTTATATGTGTGTGTGTGTTTGGGACTGATCTGTCATGCTGCAAACACTGCTCCACACTCCAGCACAGCAGCGCTGCAGCAAATACCAGGCAAATGGGCATATCAGTCCTGTGAGCGCCAAGCCATGAAATCTGCCGAATGGGAGTTCCTATAAAACCGGCAGTGTTACGCACATACACACAATCAGAAAGAGACTGTGTTAAGACAGGGGTCCCCAACCTTTCTCAAGCCAAAGACTCGTTGCTGGATTGAGAAATGAAGCAGAGAGAGCTGTCTCATGACTCCACCACACAAAATAAGTCTGCTAGAGCATAAGGCTGCTGAAGATTTATATTTGTGTATTATGTTTTATGTTTACCATGCAGCCATTATAACATCATCCTGCATCATTCTTACTTCATGAAATCTAATGCTATTTTAGGTTTGCTGATTCAATAAAGAGTGTTGTTTTGCTATGGCATCTTACATTTTTAAAAAAAACATAATGTGCATGGTGTAGCTATTTTGCTTCTACTGTAACAACCATTTGTAAGGTGAAGGTTTGTATTATTTGTTAAACTCTATTTTGTATGTGTTTGACAGTATTTTATGCCTAATCTTGACGTAAAGATATAATAATGGTCAGTGACAGACAAAAATATGTATATGTATGACTAAGTTGTTTTCAGCTACACTAGTGGGTGTTATATATGAATACTAATACTACTAATATTAATAATATATATATATATTTTTTATTATAATTAAGGTATTTAAATATTTTCCCACTAATGTGCTGATTGTAATTAAAAATACTTTTGATATTTTGATAAATGCCTTATAAATGATACATATCTGAGACCAAGACTTTCATTTAAACACCCAATACATTTAGTGTAAACAAAGTTTAAATACCTAATAAATAAATAAAAAATCACTATTATATTAAACTCTAATAAATGCTGGGTTATTTCAACCCAACCCAAGATTTGGACAACCACTGCTTTCAATTCTCAATCTTAATTGATTAATACATTTGTTTATATATATATATATATTTACATTTTAAGCTGTTGGGCTTGTTGACTGATTGAAACAATCCATCAGTTTAAGAGATTAGTTTTAGAGATTTGCCAGTACAAATGTAATGTAACATTTAACATGATTGAGATCACTTGTACTCTATATATTTTATTAAGTACAGATCAGAAAAAAAATATATAAATACCCATCGGGTATGAATAATTTCAGGCATTAAATGAATGATTATGGATTTTTACACTGATTTTTGACAGTTTATTTTGATATGTTAATCAAAGCTCTAAAGAAAGAGACAAAATTACAGATTTTATAAAGAAAGCTATTTGGCATTTCATATTTAAACGATTTAATTTGTTAATTGTAAGTAGTAATAAAAAAAATATTTTACTATTTAAATAAAGCTTATACGTATTTGGAACCATGACCTTGATTTCCAGGACATGAAATACCTACTAAAATGTAATTTAGTCTTTTTAAAATCTTTTTAAAATAAAATCTTTTTCACTTAACATGCTAATAAATGCTGGGACATTTCAAACCAAATTTGGATAAAATTTGCACAAAACCAACCACCTTATTAAATGTTCTTATTTAAGTTATAACCTAACCTTTTGAAAACTGTTACCCAGCTGTTGAGTTTGTTCATACATTGTTCATAAATTTGAATAGAAACAGCAGATTTGTTTTTTAAAGAAATTTGTTTTAACCCATTTGTCAGTAAAAATTTTATGTAAAATTTAACGTAATTACATTTTCCTCAGTGGCTTTGGTGCATTTCTCACAACACTATTTACATTTGCACAACAGTTAATTGCATTTCTCAAAACAATTAGTCATTCATGCACATCATAGTAGCAGTTTCTCATTCCTTTCAACTAATTGCAAATGCTTTTGGACATGCATCAATTGCTTTCATGCAACTCTCTGCTGTTTTATAACATTATCATTTGCTTATGTCATGTCAGTCAAAATGAACTAAACTTGTGAATGCTGAATAGTCATTCCATATAAAACTAATAGTCCTCATTTCATTACTTGAGTCTTTACATTCTAAAATGTTGAACTAGTTGTCAAAATCTGTCAAATTTTATAAAAAAAATTTAATATATATATATATTTTTCCTGAAAATGTCTATAAATTGTACAATTTTATGAATGATTTACAGACCTATGTATGTAGTAGGTTCAGTTCCAATATGCACTGCAATATTGTTTACAGTTGTGCACAGCTCTACCCAAAGGAAGTTTATGTTTGTTGTAAATAAGGGTGTATTTATTCTTTTGCACAATGCTGTGAATAAATTAGAATTGTAAAGAGCAAATGCAGTAAAAATGTGAAACACACATATTCAGTGTCTTGTACTCAGATACCTCACTAAATGCAGTGATGTCTAACTTTGCTGTAATTTTCAAATGGCTGTGCAAATAGTATATAGTGCTGTCTTGAGCATTTTCAGAAAGGGTCACCAAAATTTGACTTTTTTGCATTGGAGAAAATGTACAGAGTAAAGTGTCATAATGAAAACATGACAAAGCCATTTGTCTATCTTGTTCATAAATAATGGTGTCAGGACTTTTCATCTTGATGACACTGACACTTTCATTGACATCAATACTTGCTTTTGAGGAATGAGCTATCTATTTTGAGCAAGTGACACGCTTTTGCAGGTTATCAGCTAGGTTTAGCAGTTTGTACTAATTGTTTTGAGAAATGCATTAACTGTTGTGCAAATGTAAATAATGTTGGGAGAAATGCACCAAAGCGACTGAGTAAAACTGTAAGATCACTTCTTTATTCTTTATATACAGTAGAAGTCAGAATTATTAGCCCCCCTTTTAATTTTATTTATTTATTTTTTTCCCAAATGATGTTTAACAGAGCAAGGAAATTTTCACAGTATATCTGATAATATTTTTTCTTCTGGAGAAAGTCTTATTTGTTTTATTTCAGCTAGAATAAAAGCAGTTTTGAATTTTTTATAAACCATTTTAAGGTCAAAAGTATTCAGACCCCCTTAAATGTTTCACTCTTTGTTATATTTTGCTAAAATATAATTTTACATTTGCTAAAATCATTTAAATTCATTTTTCATTATTAATGTACACACAGCACCCCATATTGACAGAAAAACACAGAATTGTTGACATTTTTGCAGATTTATTAAAAAAAGAAAAACTGAACTATCGCATGGTAATATATTTTTATTATTATTAATGTTATTATTATTATTATTATTAATATTTTATTAATATTGTTATTATTATTATTATTAGTAGTAGTAGTATTGTAAAACATACTACTGATATTTTTGACTAATTTAATAAATTGGGTATAAGCCTGTTTTGGCAAACCAGAAACAAATATGTACAAATAAGTACTGAAGTACACAGTCAGTTCTTTGGCCTTTGTATATTACACATGCATTGCCAATTTTATTATTATGTTTTATTTGTGGCAGGCCTTCCACAGTGCTGACAAAAAAAGACTCTGTAGTTGAAAAATCAGAGGTCATAGAGACTTGGAGTTTGCGAATATTATGAAGTGTGTATACTTGTCTGTAAGTGCTTAAATTTCAGATCGAAGTGTTAAATTTAACACATGCATGTACTTGTTTACGCTACACAGCTGTATGGCAGGTTTCACACTTACATTCCCACACCTCCTGTTAGTAATTAATCCATCCGTAATGAGCTTTCTGAAAGTCCACAGCTAATGAAACCACGACAAGTTGCCATCCATCCATTCAAATCATTCACCCCATCAAGAAAAATAAAAATAAGCCTTGATATTATTTCCATCCAGCTCAGGATACTCATTAAAGTATTGTTGTCATGACAACTAAGTGCATATGCAGTAGCGCGTGCTTTGAGCGAGGGAAAGCATTTGTCTGTGAGCATATTGTGCATTTCACTTATGGTTTGGCTGGTTGTAGTTTAGGGTCCATTTAACATCATCACAAACACCCTGCGCTCTGACTAAAATATGTCAATATCTTGATAAAACCGGGTATAACAACACAACATGGAGGTTTCTATCATTTAAGACTGGAAACAACAAGGTATCTACAGTTAACAAGTCAAAAGTTTACATACAAAACATAAGGCAAGCTTATTTATATAGCACATTTCATACACAATGGTAATTCACGTATAAGAAAGGATAAAACATATTAAAAACAGATTAAAATGTGTTACTAAATGTGTCCAAGGGAAATACTCATCATCATTCTGTTCAAAATGTATTAGAGTCTTTGAGCCTTCTGTAATTGATGTCCTGAGTGTAAAAAAAAATGGATCTCATAGTGAAAAAAAACCCAAAGATATTGTAGAACCTGAAGGATTTTTTTTTCTGAAGAACAGCGGGAAAACAGTGGACAAACAAAGGACTCATAAATAACTATCATTTAACAAAATAACACAGAAGTGGGCCATTAAGAGAAATAACGTAGTATTAAATGTGCCATAGAATAAACATCTGGCTATACCTATGCATAGCTGAGTTACAAAAATGGAAATTGCATACCGTGAAATTCACATGTAATTCATGTGACTAAAATACTGACTGAGATATTCCACATGGGATCATTAATATGCATGCCCCAGGCTGAGTTTGGTTGGAAAACAACATTTTCTATTGAGACTATAAAAATGTATTGTTTTCTCCCTATTTTCTAAGTTTAACAAAGCTTATTTCATTTCCTTTGTGTGTGGGACTCTTATTTTGAAAAATAACACTGGTATTATACAGCTCTTAGGTAATGCTACAAGACATGGTGTATCTCATTTCATTCTAGCTCATCATCAGAATGCTAAATTCGAGAAAGACAGATTTCTTCAGAGCTCATAAGCGGCATAATGTCTGTTTACAAGTATCTTATGTTAGTTTAACATGTACATTGCGGAATCTGCCGCAACATGTTTGTAATGAGGCAACAAACACATGTAAACTAGTGAAGATAAGTGTTTAATGCACATTTATGCATTGTGTCATATCACTTAGCTTTTACTGGCATTTGTATGGATTAAAGGATACCAATAAACTTCAAAAACTCATCTGTTTTGTGGTGGTTGATATTAATTCCTGTCTGTGTTTTCATAGACCTACAGAATAAAACTCTAAATATCTCTCTATCAGTCTCTTTTTTGGGTATACTTATAATTTAGCCTACATTTCATCCACAAAAGACATGTGTATTTCAGAATTCATCATGCTCTGTGAGCATCAGAGACATGATCTAAGAGCAGCATGAGAACAATTCTCATTAATATTCATAACCCTTCCAAATAAGGTCAAATCAGACTTTTTTTTTCTATTTTAGGGCCAACTTCTTAGGGTGTAAATGAGCTTTTCTGAAGATTTATTTGCACTTACCAAAGCTGGATACATATTACAGTATGTAGACATTAGAGAACAGTGTAAAGATCATGTCTCAATGCATTCTATGGCACCTTTATTAATCAAGTGTATATAAACTTCATTTTTTAAATATAAATTTAATTCATTTTTTGAATGCAATTCAATTTTTGAAAACAATAACATGAATGAATTAATGAATTTGCATCCTTCTTATTTTGATAAAACAAACATTTTGCTGATTCTGCAAGGTGTACACTGGGGCATTATCCAACAGTAATATTTGTGCTAAAATGTATTACACAATTACAAAAAAAAAAGATAGGAACAAGATTGGATGGATGGATGGATGGATGGATGGATGGACTAACTTATTGGATGGATGGATGGATAGATGAACAGATGGATGGACTGACTTTTTGGATGGATGGATAGATGGATGAATGGACAGACTGATGGATGCATGGATGGATGGATGGATGGATGGATGGATGGATGGATGGATGGATGGATGGATGGATGGATGGATGGATGGATGGATGGATGGATGGATGGATGGATGGATGGATGGACTGATGAACTGACTTATTGGATGGATGGATAAATGGACGGACAGACGGGCATATTGGATGGATGGACTGACTTATTGGATGGATGGATGGATAGATGGATGGATGAATAAATGAATGGATGGATGGACAATCCTATTGGATTGATGGGTGGATGGATGGATGGACAAACATATTGAATGGATGGATGGATGGATGGATGGATGGATGGATGGATGGATGGATGGATGGATGGATGGATGGATGGATGGATGGATGGATGGATGGATGGACAGATGGACATATTGGATGGATGGACTGACCTGATGGATGAACTGACTTATTGGATGGACGGATGGATGGATGGATGGATGGATGGATGGATGGATGGATGGATGGATGGATGGATGGATGGATGGACAGATGGACATATTGGATGGATGGACTGACCTGATGGATGAACTGACTTATTGCATGGACGAATGGATGGACATAATGAATGAATGGATGGACTAACTTACTGGATGGATGGATGGATGGATGGATGGATAGATGTTTAGATAGATAGATAGATAGATAGATAGATAGATAGATAGATAGATAGATAGATAGACAGACAGACAGACAGACAGACAGACAGACAGACAGACAGACAGACAGACAGACACAGACAGACAGACAGACAGACAGACAGACAGAAGATAGATAGATAGATAGATAGATAGATAGATAGATAGATAGATAGTTGAACAATTTGTTTTCTTTTTTGTCACATACTTTCACAAGCCTCTGTTGTTAAATGTCAACTCTACGTGCTCTGTGATTATATATATATATATATATATATATATATATATATAATCACAGAGCACGTAGAGTTGACATTTAACAACAGAGGCTTGTGAAAGTATGTGACAAAAAAGAAAACAAATTGTTCAACTATCTATCTATCTATCTATCTATCTATCTATCTATCTATCTATCTTCTGTCTGTCTGTCTGTCTGTCTGTCTGTCTGTGTCTGTCTGTCTGTCTGTCTGTCTGTCTGTCTGTCTGTCTGTCTGTCTGTCTGTCTATCTATCTATCTATCTATCTATCTATCTATCTATCTATCTATCTATCTATCTAAACATCTATCCATCCATCCATCCATCCATCCATCCAGTAAGTTAGTCCATCCATTCATTCATTATGTCCATCCATTCGTCCATGCAATAAGTCAGTTCATCCATCAGGTCAGTCCATCTGTATATATATATATATTATATATATCAGTCAGTCCAATATATATATATATATATATTAATGCTAAAAACAGATTAATTCTGCTTTACTTTCCAACCATACACAAATTGAAAATGTCATGTTAAAATATGAAAAAAGAAGATACACTGAAAGGCTAAAAAGAAAAACAAAACTGTCTTCTCCTCCTCTAGCAAATAATTGCATTCACATAATGCATGGCTTCATTTAAAAAAAATCTGTAAATTATAAGGTCCAAACACAAAAATAAACATCTGACTCTGAAAGTTCCCAAATTATCTCATTAAAAGTTTTATAAATCAGTATTTTGAATGTCATTTACTTGGCATCACACACAACACAAAGTAATTTCTGAATATTATTCACAACATTACCTATAAAACACTTTTAGTAATAAACAACTTTAGATTCAGCTTAAATTGCAAGTACAAAATGTTAAATGCCAGACTGATAAATAAACAATAGCATATTACCTACATATTGAAATTCAGATAATGTATGATGTCATGTCATTTCTCACATAATTGTATGTATATTTTAAATTATATAAATATGTCGATGTGTTAAGAACTTGTTTTTTTGTTAATCGTCTATAACTGATTGATATGTACAGTGCTTTGGCACATATAAACATCTAATTTTCAGGCACAAATAGTCGCCCACCTTCAAACATTAACTGGCAATGAGTAGGGCTTTGCTTTTTACATTGAGGGAAGAGATTAGCACTGCTGTAATAATAAGCTCATTTGTGTTCTTCCTCGCCTCTGAGCAGGAATAACAGGCCGGCGTGTTGAATGAAGACAGCAGAACTAATCGCGTTTGATGGCTCGGCTGGCAAAGGAGGATAATGAGTGTTTGTGCATGGACACAAATAAGGTGTCCTCCTGTCTCTGATCATCTGCTTTTCTCAGATCTGAGTCATTCAGTCAGTCATCTGTCATTATATCCGTCCATCCATCCTTCCATCCATCCATCTATCTACACTCTTAAATGTATATTTGTAACTAGTTATGCAGACAAACCTTAAACCTGTAAGTCACATTTGCTTACTCTTCCTTACTTTTCTAACTCTTTTTTTTTTGTAGATATGTAATACATTTTGTTACAGATATTACTGATAAATCACAATTCAGTCTTTCCGTGTGTTTTTTTTTATATCTCAACTTGACATTTTATATTTGCATATGATTGGAAAGTAAATCACATTTATTCTGTTTTTGGCATAAAAACAATCACAGCATGTGTGGCTGACATTTAAAAAAAGAGGCTTATGAAAGTAGATGTCAAAAAAGAAAAATTGTATGCCATTATATATTTTGTAGATGCATGTTGTAAATTTATTATCCTACAGTAAATTTAAAGCATGTGTATGTTTATTAATGATCATATTAAGTATGTCATGTACTTATCTGATATGTTCCTATATCCATCCATCCATTAATCCATCCATCAATTCAAATCTTGTTCCTATTTATTTTGTTTGACTCATAAAGGTGCAATAGAATGCATTGATACGTTATGTTTACACTGTTCTCTGATGTCTACATACTGTAGTAGGCATGCAGCTTTGGTAAGTGCAAAGAAACCTCCAAAAAAGGTCATTTACACCCCAAGAAGTTGGCCCTAAAAAAAATAAATAATCCGATTTGACCTTATTTGGAAGGGTTATGAATATTAATGAGAATTGTTCTCATGCTGCTCTTGGATCATGTCTCTGATGCTCACAGAGCATGATGAATTCTGAAATACACATGAATTCTGAAATACACTGAAATCTATCTATCTATCTATCTATCTATCTATCTATCTATCTGTCTGTCTGTCTGTCTGTCTGTCTGTCTGTCTGTCTGTCTGTCTGTCTGTCTGTCTGTCTGTCTGTCTGTCTGTCTGTCTGTCTGTCTGTCTGTCTGTCTATCTATCTATCTATCTATCTATCTATCTATCTATTTAACCATCTATCCATCTATCCATTCAATATGTCCGTCTGTCCATCCATCCATCAAATAAGTCAGTTCATCCATCAGGTCAGTCCATCCATCCAATATGTCTGTTGTCCATCCGTCCATCCATCCATCTTTCCCCCACAGTCCAAAGACATGCGCTATAGATGAATTGGATTACCTAAATTGGCCGTAGTGTATGAGTGTGTGTAAATGACAGTGTATGGAAGTTTCCCAGTGATGGGTTGCAGCTGGAAGAGCATCCGCTGTGTAAAACATATGCTGGATAGGTTAATGGTTCATTCCGCTGCGCCAACCCTTGATGAATAAAGGAACTAAGCTGAAAAAAAAATGAATGAATGAATAAATGAATGAATAATAAAGCATCAGTATATAATTTATTCATGCTGCACGTAGTACAACCCGTATACTGTAGAAATATGGCTAATCATTTTAATTCTAAATAACTTCCATGTCCATATTCACCATCAAATTATAGGCAGATGCTTCTTCTTCTTAATTGCAATAACTATTTTTAATTGCAAGTGGACAACCATATTTGCAGTATATCTAATATTAGCAGTGTACTACTAATACAAATTAATCTATTTTTATTTTTGTTCTAGTGTGAGACTGTTTGTTTGAAACTGAAATAAAACAAATGCAGCTTGACTTGTGTATATATTATCATGTTCCCAAAGTGCTGATGTAAATGTGTGAGTGTATGGCTCCAGCTGGATATCACATTCCTTCAGCAAAGAGTTCTCTGTCTTCCCTTCTGTCTCCCTCTGTCATACTGAATCTGTCTGTAATTCCTCTCTCTTGTTTTGCTGGAGCATGTACAGTACACAGCGCTCTTAACCTCAAACAAGCACACACAGACGCCCACACACAGACACCCCCCCCCCCCCCCCCCCCACCACCACACACACACACACACACACACACACACACACACACAAACCCATGCAGACCCCCACACAAATCCCAAAACACAGACATCCACAAACACCCACCCACCAACCAACCAACACACAAATACACACACGCAAATACACAAACACATACCCTTACACACATACACACATAAAAACACACACACTAACCTGCACACACCTCCCAACCAACACACAAATACACACACAGAAACCCACAGAAACCCACGCACACATACAAACCAACACACAAATACACACACATGCAAACACACACACACACAAACCCACGCACAAATACAAACCCACAAACATACACACCAACTAACACACACACACACAAACACACACACACACACAAACCCATGCACAAATACAACTCCCCCCCCCCCCCCCCCCCCCCCACACACACACACACACACTAACGCACACAGACACACCAATGCAAAGACAATGCAAAGACACGAATAGACATTCTGCAGCGCGTTTCGAAACAACTGAAGAGACGCAGGTTGAGCATTTTGTTTCTCAAGTTGGAAATCAGAACTTCAGCGGACATTCGCGCTGCGTTAACCAATCAGGAGCTTTCTCTTGTAGGGGAGTGATTTTGACATGCCTGTTGTTTGGTGCTCCGAGGGAAAATCGTCTAGTCGACACCGGACAACAGCTCATCAAACTGGGCTCAGCTCAGTCAGAAGCACAGCTGAAAGCCTCCATCATCCAGGTATAGATTCTGAAGGAGTTGATGAACTTACAGAGCTAGGTGTACTTCTGAAAGGGTCTAGTGGACTCAGAGACGACGCCAAACGAATCGACGCTGTTTTTCAGCCTTCCTAAAGCACATAAACACAGCTACTCTCTCAATAAAATCCATGTTAGCCATTTAGCAACAAAGCTAGAGTCAACAGGCAGACCGAAGCCCTGCCCATGATGCGAAATTTCATCTACTGTGAAGTGAATTTGACACGTGAATGGAGTAAACTTAAATTATTCACGCTAGGGTTTGGGCGATGTTGATCAATTTAGCATCGTACGATGTCTTATGTGAAACATTGCGAGCATCGGTGAATAATTATTTATGAATAATTAATTAATTCATAACAAATTAATTATTTGTAGCTGGTCTTTGTTTTACCCATAACCAAATCATAAGTAAATAAAGATAAGTTACACACAAATTAACACCTGTCAATCACTTTTTCAGTGGTGGGGTGGCAGGCGGAGGGGTGTTGTGGACGAAAGTGAGCGGCGCGAGGGTCTTGCGGACGAAAGTGAGCGGCGCGGGGGTGTCGCGGACAAAAGTAAAGAGGGTTGGGGAGTCGCGGAAGAAAGTGAAAATGAACAGCGAACAGGGGAGGAGGGCGGTTGAGGAGGGAGATTGGTAAAATGAGGTGCCGGATCAGATTTCAGAGGTGCCGGATCCGGCACAAATTAAGCCCTGGATAGAGACAAGATTAATTAAATATCACGTTTAACAACTATAGTGAGACACGATCCAGCGATACATCCTTGATAAACTGTCTGACGTACACTGTTCTCTGGAGCTCAGACGAGCGCATGACAGTGTGTGTGTCTGTGGTTGTGTCTGTGTGTGTGTGGGTGTTGTCACGTGATGTGCGTTTTCAGTGGATGGAGGGCTGTTCAGAAACGCTAGATGAAACGCCAGTGTGGACGTGGGTCATTTTCGTTCTAAAATGCCATTTTAAAAGTAAGTTGTATTAGTGTAAACTGGGCCTGAGTGTGTATCCTTCACGAGCAGGTTTGCGACGGGGGCGGGGCGGAGGATCGGTGATGCCGGCTCAGCATGTTGATGTCTATCGGCCATTGGCGATGGACGATGGCATCGTCTATTGGCCCAACTGTAGTTCACGCATCTATTTACGTGCAAATAGCGTGATTTAACCGCACATGCCACGTCTGTTGTGCAGACATCCCATTTTTTCAAAAGTAATTTCTGTGGGAGACACAGATTATTTGCGGGAGGTTGCGGGAGAGTTTTGGTGCATGATGCATGTGAAGACCTGGGGGTGGTGGTGAAAAGTGAGGAGGGATGCGGTGGAGAGGGATGCGCGACGTATTTGAGCGATTTCCGGGAGATTATCAATCGTTTGCGGGCATTTGTGGGAGACTCCCAGAACATCCGGGAGACTTGGGATGTCTGGGTGTGAACACGGCATTAGAGAGAGCACTCGGATTTAATCGAGTGTTCTGAAGATAAAAGAAGGTCTCTGGTAATTGATAACAGCATTTTCATTTTATGCTGAAATAACCCTTTAAGTCAAGCAAGTAAATAAAATATGCACTTTTTTTGGATGTTGCACACTCAAAAAAAGATTGATGCTGCTTGTTTAAACTACTTCTTTAAACTGAGCTGAATCAACACAATTCCTGAGTTTTTTTGGGGACAACTAAAATGTTCAATCTACTTAAATTTGTAAAAACAATTAAGTTAACTTAATCGATTTGTGTTGGGACAACATGAAACACTTGTGTGAATCCCAGCATTTTTTACAGTGCACACATCCCCCTAATCTTAACACTTTGGAGTGTGGGAGTTATTACAGAATGCGGGACCCACATGAAACAAAAAAGTGAGCACACACAGAGGTGACCGCACAAAGTCAGATAGGGGAGTCTGTATGGAAAACAATAAAATATCAGAGGACTGTGAAACAAGCATGTGGCAGGAAAAATGGGTCAGCCCAGCAGGAACAGGCAAGAAAATAGCTGTCAGTTCAGCGGTGCACCAATAACTCACACCATCAGCTCTAACAAGCGCGCGGGAGGTGAGCGATACAGTCCACTGGCTGCAGTCAGGTTCTGGAGGCCACCATTAACAATGCATCAAACGCACATATACAAGTAGGAAAGAGCCAGTCACTCTTTTGGCATCTGTTCAAACATGTCCAATACTGCCTTCAGTTCACATGCTACCTTTTGAGTCGAACTCAGAATATGAAACAATCCAACTTGAGCCTCAAAACATGATCGATTCTTGTGATATAAAGCTGTGACTTGCTTTAGATTATTATGTATTTTTACATTCCTAGACTCATCCTTTTAAATTATTGCAACGTTGCAGTGCGCTTACAATAGGAGTCTATAGGGGAAGTGTATGAAATTTACAACCAAGTTAAAGACGCAGTATAAAACTTTCACCGATAGAGGGTGTGTATTCAAGGCAAGTTTATTTATATGGCAAATTTCATACACAGTGACAACTCAATGTGCTTTACATAAACAGGAATAAAAGAGACAAGTATAAGAAAATAAAAACAAATAATAAGTAAAAACAGATAAAAACTGTTTCTTCTCACTGCTATGCTGACGACACTCAACTCTACCTGTCCACCAAGCCCTCCAGTTCTTATCCTCCTTCAGCTTTGAGCAGATGATTAGCTGAAATAAAAATCTGGCTTTCAGCTAACTTTTTAAAATTAAATAGCGATAAAACTGAAGCCCTTCTCATCGGGAGTAAAAGTGTTTTGAATAAAGCTGATGATTTTACAGTAGACACTGATAATAGCACAATTCTTCCCTCTGCAGGTAAAGAGTTTGGGTGTCATCTTGGATAGCACACTCTCATTTGAAGGTCACATCTATAATATTACGCGTACTGCATATTTCCACCTGCGTAATATCACTCGTCTCCGCCCTTCTCTCACAACCAATAACACACAGCAATTCGTATCCACGCATTAGCTACTTCACGTCTTGACTATTGCAATGCACTTCTTTCACTTAACTCAATAATGCACTTAACTCATCATTAGTTCATAGTAAAGTAATGTTTAGTTTACATATTAATACATCATTATTTGTGTACTGTTATTGTAAAGTGTTACCCTTGTTTCTCTATTTAAACATTCTTTGAATCCATTGGGAAGTACATAAGTCAGCAATATATATAACACTATTCTTGTGGTTCTTGAATATTTAAAAAAAAAATACATATTTGGGCTATAAAGCACCTAGATCCATTATCCTGTTGAAAATTCAGGCATCCCAAATCTGTTTAACTGAAAATTTGAATGTTAATAAACACAGCTACTGTAGAAAACAAATGACTTTGCTCTTCTGCATGGGATTAACCTCACTAATATGAGAACAAAAACCTGGAATCTATGAGAATATTTGAAGCACAAGTAAGCAGAGAGAAGGCAGACCTACCTTTAGTAGATATTAAAAACCACACACCTCCTACAGCACAACCCCTCTAAATACTCTGAAAAGTGCCAGAGAGGAGCTTCAACCCCCCATATTATCATACATGCATTTTAAATTCCAGATAAGCTTCAGCCTGGGTATATTCTTTTGTACGCGGAGAAGCTGGGATATTAAAAGGTGAGATTGCCGGTGGGGAAAGACTCTGAAGAGAACGTAATAAAATAACTCATTAAAAGTCTTCGTCTCGTACGGTTTGAGATAAGCAGAGGGATAAGCGGACCGAATTCACAGAGACATATCAAAAGAACACACCTCTGCAATTCCAATGTAGCTCTTCCTCTTGCCCTTTATCAGAAACTGTGCGGATCTGAGAGCAGAAGCTTTAATTGAGCTCCGATTTAATGCCGCTAACAACCGTGAAAATGAGGCCGAAACCATGGAGGGTTTTGTTGCACCTTAATGCAGTCTCCTGAAACTGGTGCATGGGACTATTTCAGCTCAATTCACTGTGCCATATTGACCGGTTAATAGCTGACTGATACGTCATGCCCAATGATGAACACCTCAAACAACAAGACAAAAACAAAACCCTTTACACAGTGCACTTAACTCATCGGCGAGCTTCTACAGACAGCACTTCCCGCGAATCAAGTTTGCAGCGTAATTGTGGTTGAGGCAGGTAGCTGAGAGGGAAAATAGGGTAGAGAGACAGAATGGATCTGAGATAAAAATGAGCGAGAGTGAGGTAAGTGCGAGGCGAGTGGAACGAGACAGGCGGTAGATTCGGGCCGCGAGATGTGTGTGCAGGTAAATTTGCGCTGATGGTAATTGCCGTACAGCTGTCTGATTTAGCTGTGAAATGGCCTGCCGTGTCCCGCAGCAGGAAGGGCGGAGAGCTGGGTGAAGCTAATGGAACAGTAGTCTGATTGCATTGAGCTGTCCAGTCCCTGGGCTCCGCGAGAGCATGGGCATCCAGCCAGACGCATGAACGCTTGACCTTCGCAAACGTCTCAGGGAGTCACTCGCTGCTGAAGATGCTCGGCTGGCACGGATCATACCTGGTCAGATCATTTATTCGGATTTGTAGCTATATGTCCATCGATGAATATTTATTCTGGCAGTCAACAGGGGTTAAAACCATTAAACGTAGATGATGTTAAATGGATATGGACTCTGTAGACACTAATACTCTCACAAACACACACAAGCCAATATGAAATCAAGGGTAATATATATATATATATATATATATATATATATATATATATATATATATGTATAATAATTGAAGTAAGAATTATTAGCCCCCTGAATTATTAGCCTACTGTTTAATTTTTTTCAAAAAAATATAGCTTTAAGTGGCTAATAATTTTGACCTTAAAATGGCTTTAAAAAATTAAAAACTGCTTTTATTCTAGCCGAAATAAAACAAATAAGACTTTCTCCAGAATAAAAAATATTCACAGACATACTGTGAAAATTTCCTTGCTCTGTTAAACATCATTTGGGAAATATTTAAAAAAGAAAAAAAAATCAAAGGGGGGCTAATAATTCTGACTTCAACTGTATATATAACAGTTCTGGCTGATTCTTGAATCTGATTATATCAGCAATATCAGCACTCGTACAGCCTCTTCACCCTTGTGTATTACTCCACCCACATAGAGTGACAGCAGGTCAATAAACTCACTACAGTTTGACAAAAATTGCAGCTGTTGGACAACATAATGTTCTTTTGAGACTTTTTTTAGGCAATAATGTAGTTGTTTAGATTGGGGATTCCCAAACTTTTCAGCCCACGATCCCCAAATTAACAATGCCAGTGACTCGCGACCCCCTAATATCTTCTGAGGTGGTTATAAATATACAAACCTTGAAAACGGCTCACCAATACCAATAGGACCAAGTGTATTCTTTGTTTAGTTTTGGAGAACGTCATTCAGAGACCATTCTCCATGTTCAGTCATGGCCTGTATTTAATTTTATTGTATGTGTGTCCCATGAAATCAATCTGCTGCACCTGACTCTATTGCTGTGTCTTTAATCTAACGTAATGAGACCCCATGAGTCGCAATCCAATGGAAAAAAAGTGTGTTATTACTATTAACTACTAATTTTATCTTCTGTAGCATATGGACAAAATTTGCTCATTCAAATAGTTTCATAAAATGAATCAGATTTTTGGAAATCACTGAGGGGTCCCGACCCTCACTTTGGGAACCAATGGTTTAGATCGCAACTATGCAGTTTATTTATGAGCATAGTGATTATTTTAAATATTTATAATTTCTGAGATTCAGCTCATCAGCAGCCATTAGCCTGTCACTGAGCAGAGCAAAGAGGGTTGACATTCTGCCACAAGATGGCGACAGAGACCGCATAATAAGTCCTTAGGGGAGGAAAAACTGCGAAAATTTCAAGCTAAAGCTGATCAAATCATTATAAAACTGGTAAGTGACATTCTAAGTCGATCTCTCTCTTTTGCATGTCGTAGTGCTGTATTTATACCATAGTAATCTGGTAGTGTTTGCTTTGGGTTTTTCTGGGTTAATTATTGTGATATCCTAATTGCAACAGAGATTTACTGGGAAAGCTCTGTAGACTAATGACATTTCATGCCATTCAGCCTTATAATCTTAAAATGTCAGCAAAATCACCTGTTTTGTCTGTCTTGACTTTGGACATGTGCTACAGAATCATTCAAATACTAGCTCTAAAGTGACGTTACTGAATTAGCAATGGTTTGCTGTTCTGACCAGCAGTGGCGAAAGCAAGTAGTTCCTCATGCAAAAGGGTTTTTAGACTCTCTGTGTTTGATTTTCTTTTTTATATACACGATTATGCCATCAAACTGTTGTATAAATGCAATATCACACTCGTAGCAGTGCGATATGGCTGTACACCAGTGCAGACATACAGCCATATTGCATATATATATACTGTATGTATATAAACACAAGCAAAGAGGACAAGCAAACAAACACATCTACGGTATATTATGTCACAAGTTGGGGAAAAGTTCAGGATCAGAATTGGACATCCCTAAACCAATTGGTGCTGTCAAGGTTTTGGAAATCCAACAAACTTGAAATCAGATCAGGTTCCATTCTGGAATGGAAAACCTCACTTTTCACAATCCAGTCAATTCCAGTCTAATAAAGTCACACGTCAATATTATCAGTTATTCTTATTGTACATTTTCTAATATGGCATCAGACATGGGCACATTTCTGAAACTAAAGGGTATAGTTGGTCAGATGGTAAAATAGTTCACCTAAAATAAAAATTATGTTATTAATTACTCACCCTCAATTCCTTCCAATACATTGAATATTATTTGAATTCCTGTGGGCTCTGCTACTGTAGATGCTCGAACCCACCAAGTCGAGTTTGACTGTAGCTTTAGCAGCTCAAGGCATGTGAACAGTCACCAATCTCATTGGTCAACCAAAAAAACAAGGCTAATGTGTTTGTGCAAGTGCATTTAAAGACACTTGTATGCCTTGTGTTTTCTGTGTTGTGTACACATTCCCATTCGTGTCCTTTGTTTTGTCACAAGGCGCTAAATGCCAGCAATAATCGCATGCACAAGCCTTAGGGCAGCAAAATTATGCTTCTTAAATTATGAAATGCTTTCTTTTGGCCACATTAAGGTAGCTTCACGTGGATTAGAGAAAGCAATTTCAGAAAGCAGTCTAATGAGTTCAGTGTGAAAAATAGAGAGAGGCTCAAGGGTGCTTGCAATCTGGTGAGGGGGTATACAGTAAGTGGAGCATGGCTGCATCTTTACCTTAATTGTTTTCCGGTTTATGTCCCCTTCCTTCCTGAACACTGAACTGTTGCAATTCACACACAGACACACATATGACATACATACAGTAGTGTACATATGCAGGGATCGAAATGAATGAACCTACCCAACAAATGCAGATAAAATTTTTACTACACTGTAAAAAAAATGCTTAGTTCCACACAATCGATTTGTGTTGGGGCAACATAAAGGAATTAAGTTAACTTTTTAGTTTTTTTTACTAATTTAAGTGGATTGAACATAAAAAAAATCCAGTAGTCCCCCCAAAAACATCAATCATTGTGTGGTTACAGCTCATTTTAAAAAAAGTAGTTTGAACAAATAGTAAACATTTACTTGAGTGTATGATGGGAAAAGCTTATCAACAGACTAGACAACTCGGTTTGTTATGCTTATGGCTTAGCCTCATTTAGGGACATCTTTAAAATCTAAACACAATAATAATAATAATAATTTAATACCTTAATTAAAATTCATTGTCAGCACTTTATCTATTTTTGCCTGTGTGGTAAAACTTGGGTTTTTTATTGAGAAACGTGCCACCAATACTGATAGAAAATGTATGGAAATGTTACCAAAATTGTATGCTGGAGCACTACAATTAATTCATTCATTCATTTTCCCTCGGTCTCCACAGCGGAATGAACCGCCAACTATTCCGGCATATGTTTTATGCAGCGGATGCCCTTCCAGCTGCAAACAGTGGGAAAGCAGTACATAGGAGATATGCGGTCAGCTGGTAAGCACGAAAAAGTAACAAAAACAGTGTCATACCGCCCCATAGCGTTCATCCTAAAAATGAAATGCATCCATACAGTACATACTTCTGGCTACATAATTCGCAATCTCCAGAAATGTATATAGGGCTACGTTTTCAGAATGAGCCTATGCTGGTATTACAGCGTTAAAGTGGCATCAACCGAGAAGGAATGTCATTTCATGGATGTATCAAGTACATTCTGATAACATAATTACGTTTATACGTTTGTACTAGTGTGCAGTGATAAATTGTTCATATTAGGACAAGGACAAATGAGTAAAAACAAAGTAAATGACTGATTTAATTCTGAATTTAATACTTTGACCAATCTAAAGTAAAAAGCATACATTTTACGCTTGCTAAATGGAGAAATTAGTAATAGAACCCCTGAGGTATCAGAGTTTTATTAATCTCTATAAGTGTTTATATACAGTATTAGGAAATATTCAACAAACCACCGCTATCAGCTTAATACAGCTGTGTACATGACAGGCCCGTGGCAGCGAGTTCTCCATCTCTACTCATCTGCAGTTCTACACACTGCAAATTATAGCAAAATCAGTTCCCTTAGGGCAAAGTCAACATTGAGCCATTCCCGTTTGTCTTAAATCCAGATGAACGCACAACACGCTGAATATTAAACCTGTCTGCATCTCTTCCAGTGGGATTGAATGTATTGCCGTTTTTGATACCGTCATCTATCCCAGAACACAATTCCACCTCTCACACACACTGCAGAGTGTGTTGGATGCAGATAAGGCCACAAATACAATCTACACAACTACATAAACAGATGTAAATGCTTGGGCAACACATAGACTACATACTTTTTATTGCTCTTGTGGAAATTTGTGGCACTCAAGAGCAACAAAAGAGTTAATGGTAACACTTTATAATAACGACACATTGTGAATCGTTTAATAAACATTAGCAAATCGTTACTTCATTACTTGTTAAGCATTGACTAATAACCAGTTTATAATAGTTACAAATCTTGTACAGCGCCGAATATTTCGGAATGCAATAGCGCCTAAAATGTTTTTGTCTCAATGTTTTTGTCTGCTGAATGAGGAAGCCATTCATTCATTCATTTTCTGCGGCGGATGCCCAGCTAACCACAACCCAGTACTGGGAAACACCCATACACTCTCACATTCACACACGTACTCATACACTACGGCCAAGTTTACCCAATTCACCTATATGCTTATTTCACGTGGCCGCCATTTTAGAACATGAAAGCGAGGCTGTGGTGGGAAGAAACCCGGAAATATCAGCACTGTAAACATTGCAACAACATGCTGTGTACTACAAACCACCAGCTGTTACTGCGATTTCAAAATGCAGAAATGGGGTAAACATTAATATAATTTAGTTCAGTTTAATTTAAACAATTAAAAGCATATTAGGCATCAAACAACATGGCAATCTTTTTAAGAGTAATACGCTTAAGTGTCCTCCTAGGCTTCAGTTCATGGCAGCAGGTAAACACTGTGGGGACGCTTCTATGCTTCAGCTTATGTAACCCGGTGAGCGATTAAACAATGCAGTCCTCTGTAGCACATCCTCGTGTTGTCTGTAATAGTGTTGTCATAATACTGAAGTTAGGGCTGGGCGATATGGCAAAAAAAAAAATCTCGATTTTTTTCATAAAGTTTGACCGATTCACGATTTCGATTTCGATTTTTTTATTTATTTTTTTTATTAATTTTGTTTTTACTGTGTAACTACCTTACCAGTTTACCTTGTTCATTTAAATTTAAATAAATGCCGAAACTAGTTTTTTTCATGCTCACTTGTAAAAGAAAAGCAACTGTGTGACTAAACGTGGTTATGGCACTCTCTCATGTAGGGATGCTAAACATAGCTACAATAGAAATCACAGCACCCGTATTTATGTAGAGGTCATATGTTGTGCAGCTTTGGGCAAATTTTATTTGGAGAGAAAATGACCAAAATGTAACGTGAAGATTAAAAAGGATTGGAGGGGAAATAAATATTTCAAATAACAGAAAAATAAACAATGATAATGCAACAATAGTTTATCTGTATTAGTGGCATGGCAGAAATATATATTTAGACAGGCCTTGTCAAAGTGAGCGGGCACTTTCACTAATAAAAAATATAGCACTTAAATTATTTCATAACAATCAATAAAATAACAGCGGTTTTATATCAAAAGTTGGTAATGATATAAAATATACTACATTTTGATGGTAAAATATAACCATTTAAATGATTTTAGTATTCAAACATTAAATAACGAATGCATCAAGTTAAATATAAAAAAACAAATGAATCAACACAGCATATCAGGATATAAAGGACTATATTTAGCAGAATGCTGCTCTTTTGTTTTATGTTTACTTCAGTAATTCCACCCGGGAGCTGTTTTGCACTGTGAAACTGAAAACACTGAAATAAGTAAAAGAAGGGCATGCATCGAGTACTTTTGTCCGTCTCATCATTTGCTCGAGCATGAATTAACGAGCTGTTACTCTGCCGCCGGACATTGCGGAGAAAGTTACACCTATCATCATGCTTAAAACAAAGAATTAGAATTATTAAAGTGGCGATCGGGTGCGGATATATATATCAGATAAAATAATATGTGCGGGCGGGTGGATGATTAGAATGAAGGAGGCAAGGAGCGGACCTCCGCCTGTCGAGTCTTCTCTCCTCTCCTCTCCTCTCCTCTCCTCTCCTCTCCTCGCGCGCGCGCGCGCGCCCGTCTCGCAGCTCGCGCGGGAGAGACAGGCGGCTGCGGGACAGTGCCGCGACATCAACACACAGAATCAGCACAATTCAGCACGGTTGTCTAACAGTTTAGAACGGTTTGGCACGATAGTGGAAAAGCGGCTTTAATATTTTTATTTAAAAAATCGCGATTTCTCGATTTTATAAAAAATAAAATCGTCTTAAAACGTAAATTCGAATTAATCGAAAAAATCGCCCAGCCCTAACTGAAGTTTTAAAAACGTCCATTTCCCGCTAACATTTAAGCGCCGCTGAGCGCGTTCATAAACACTGCTGATTTGCCATAGTGTTCACCAGTGCTCAACAGAAATGACTGTGATTGGCTGTGAAGGTCATCAGTTCACCGCTCTTCACAGATTGCAAACACAAATAGACGGACATTGGAGCATTTTAAAGCCGTGAAGATCAGTTGATTCATCAGCGGATCGCTCGTCTGTGTTTGCACTCGGTAAACATCGGTGAAGTGTGGTGAACTTATGACCAATCACAGTCAACTCTGTTGAGCATGTGAACACAATGGCAAATCAGCGCTGTTTAAGAACGCCATAAACAGTGCTTAAATGTTAACGGGAAATGGACATTTTTTATTTCAGTACCGAATTGTTGTATCATGACAAGTCTAATATAGTGAAAGAATCAGTTTATTAACTTGAGTTTGAGGAATGGCATCTAAAATGTGTGTTTGGGAAATATAACGTTAGCTAACTTATGCCATTTTCCTTAACTTAGCTGAAAATGAGGTCCAATATCCCTTTTTATTTTTACTTTCCATTCAGAACGGACCTTCGGGTCACTCGGAAGGCGTTGAAATGATAAATTTGTGTCACTTTCTCTTCGCTGATAAGATATACAGCGTACAGTGTACCTACACAACATTCCTCTGTGACTCGAGCGATACTTCCGGGTTTCCTCCCACCGCAGCCTCGATTTTGCTGTTTAAAATGGCAGCCGCGTGAAATCAGTCTATAGCACAGATCTTTAGACTGTGGAGGAAACTGAAGCACCAGAAGGAAACTCACGGCAACATGAGGAGAACATGCAAACTCCATACAGAAATGCCAACTGGTCTGGCTGGACCTTCTTGCTGTAAGGCGACAGTGCTAACCACTGAGCTGGCTCTTATTTTGTGACATTTCTAAAATATTTGCAAACTATATGGTTTGTCAGATTATCAGACATATTGTACTGTGCTGCATCTGCAGGTGAGTGAAAATGGTACGAAAATGTTGCTTTGTTTATGGCTTGTATGTGTGCAGCACTAGTTCTGGTTTCCCACTGGATATACAGTAACAATACCTACTACTGCCACCTGCAGGTATAGAAAGACTCTCATACAGGCACTAAATGTACATCTTTGTTTCAGACTGCTGTTGTCCGTTTGGTGTGTTCACACACAGTGTTTTGGTAGGCAGGATGCGACACGACAACAGTCAGACTTTGTTGCTGCTAGTTTTTTAATGTCGGCTTGCTGCAGTGGTGTAAAGTAACAAATTACAAAAACACAAATTACAGTAATTGAGTAGTTTTTCTCAGGAATTGTACTTTCCTAAGTTGTTTTAAATATGTGCACTTTTACTTTCACTTGAGTACGTTTTTAGCGCTGTATCTGCACTTTTACACCACTTTTTTCCTTCAACTACTTCCCTCAACTTACTTTACTACTTTATTTCTTTATTAACTTTTCATAAATTTTCCTTCGGCTTAGTCCCATTGTTCATCAGGAGTCACCACAGCGGAATGAACCATCAACTCCTGCTGTCCAGCATATGTTTTACGCAGCGGATGCCCTTCCAGCTGCAACCCAGTATTGGGAAACACCCGTACACTCTCATCCACACACTACGGCCAATTTAATTTAATTTAACTGTACCGCATGTCTTTGGACTATGGGGGTAACTGGAGCATCCGGAGGAAACCCACATCAACACGGGGAGAACATGCAAACTCCACACAGAAACACCAACTGACCCAGCCGGGACTCGAACCAGCAACCTTCTTGCTGTGAGGCGACAGTGCTAACCACTGAGCCACCATGTTGCCCCTTCTTTATTTCTTTATTTATCCATTCATTTATTTTTTTTATTTATATTTGATTGGCTAAGTAGAATAATCAGTCAACTGATTCCCATCCAATCAAATCACACATAGCAAAACTGCATCATACAGAACAACCTCAAGATATGGCCACTTTTCACAGCAAACATGTACAGTGTGGAAGCATTTAAAGTGTCAAAGAAAACACAAAATCATTACACGTGATGACCGAGAGACTGTTTAGATGATGATGAAAATGAAGATGTCTACTGCATGAGGACTGAAACCACCAAACGGCTTTAAACAATCACTAAATTCACTTCAGAATGTTACGTTTTCAATCACACATGCACAAATAGCATGTAAACGCATCAACCTTCCACACTGCAATACTCACTACTCTGCTACTTTTTCCTCATACGTCGAGTAAAATTTACAACAGATACTCTTACTCTACTCGCACTGCATTTTTTGGAAAGTAATGATACTTTTACTTGAGTATGATTTTCAGTCCTCTTTCCACCACTGGCTTGCTGAGTCTTAGGATCAAACGTGCTGTCGTTTTGAAGTTCTCAGAAGTAGTTTTGTATTCAGACCAGATAAAGTGATGGAAAAAGTGTTTGCCCCTTACTGATTTCTTATTTACTTCTTTTAAAATAAGAAATCAGAAAGGGGGCAAATACTTTATCACACCACTGTATAACAGAACAACTGCAATTTAGTTGAACAGGAATGATAACACTTTCTTGGTTGTCACTTTAGCAGCACATGCAGAAATTCTTGAGAAGAAACTAAAAGGTGTTGCATTATGAAACGACACATTTCGGAATGCGGCAACGCCTGAAATTGAGCTCGTCTAACTAAAAGTGTTTGCGTCCACATACTTACAGCATAGCATTTTAGGCCTAAGGCTTCAAGGGATGAAAAAGAGCCATGGGTTTATTCGTAATACGTGTCATTTCTCGCAGTAATATCATATTCATTTAAATCTAGCGAACAAAAACACTGCTCATTTTCTGTCTGGAGCTAAAAAAGGACGGCAATTAAAGCGACGTTGTTCGAGACTCAAAAGCGCACCAAGAAAGAATGTTCCTGATTGTTCCTGAGATGACAACTTCCGACTCGTGTAATTATGAAACGACCATTAAACATCTGCAAGGCAGCAATCAAGAAAATTACCCTCTCTGCAATTAAAGTAGATGTATGAGACAGCGTGACACTCTGACGGGATGAAATTCAGTCTGGTCTTCAGTCTTTCATCTCCTTCTCCTTCATGCGGCGCTCCCGTCTGTACAGTTCCTTTAATTAGGGCGACTGCATTAAATTGCAGGTGAAAGATACAGAACTGCATGGATATGTAATGCAGGAGTCAACAGATGAGAAGCACAGAGGTCAGGAAACTAAATCCATAAAGCTTTTTCTAATTAGTAATCCATGGTGAAAAAGGGATTCACTTATACTGTATGAGCGATTTCCGAACAGAGGGACTGAGCATATTTTCAAGAACTCCGAGTTGAAACAACATTCTAAAACCTTTGGCTTATTGAGTTGTTTTCCTTGCAGCTTTGTCACAAAGGCAGTTTTGAAAGTTTTGATGGCACCAAATGACATGCTGATGTGGAATTTCAGGTTAAGGACTTCACAAACACACTCAGACAAAAAGCTTTATAGTGCGCTTGAGGTATGAATCATTGGTGTGCTTATTTGCCAAGCCTGAACTGATCCTCACTGAACGACTGTATCACTGCACAGATAATTGCACAGAAATGTCTTATTTACATTTCTGTAAAAAGTAGGAGTTTGGTCCTGACAAATACAGCATATGTTAAACATTAAACTTAATACATCTTATAATAAACTTAGATTTAGATGATATATTAGTGATATTGATTCATGCCCTTGAACAAAGCAGTTATGGACTGAAAAAAAGAAATATGTAATGCCTTACACCCAAAGCGATTCACAATCATGGGGGGGGGGTCTCTCCACACCACCACGAGTGTGCAGCATCCACTTGGATGATGTGACGGCAGCCGCAGGACAACAGTGCCAGTGTGCTCACCACACACCAGCTATAGGGGAGTGTAAATACAGTGATACAGCCAATTCAGTGGATGGGGATGATTGGAAGGCCATGATGGGTAAGGGCCGATGGAGGAAATTTGGCCAGGACACCAGTAATAGCACAAAATAGCAACACCAATTTTCTTCCCTATGGCAAAATGTGATTCAGTTTAATAATCCATGGTCGTTATGAAATATTGATGTGCAAAATAAAATCAGCATTCTTATTCTGAACTATACTGTGCGTACACAAACATATAGTGAGAGAATACATGAGTATGTGTGTCAGAGAGAGATTATATTATAAAATCCAAAACATATAATGTAAGATCATTATAGTATAGTGATTTTCACTTACATTTACATTAAATGTAGTCATTTAGCAGATGCTTTAATCTAATGTGACATACAAATGGTAATAGAAGCACTTCAGGGAGCAGCAATATATAAATACCATGAAAAATTGAAGTCGGTCTAGACTCTAGCTCTTTATTTTACTTTTACTTTTTATTTAATGGACAAACAGTAATTAACTTGTAAAGGAATAACCAGTAAGTGCTATTGTAAGTCAGTTAAGTGTTGATGAAACAAATTTGCTGGCCGGCCATCTAAGCTGAGTGATCGGGGGAGAAGGGCTTTAGTCAGGGAGGTGATCAATAACCTGATGGTCACTCTGTCTGAGCTCCAGCGTTATTCTGTGGAGAGAGGAGAACCTTACAGGAGGACAACCATCTGTGCAGCAATCCACCATTTAGGCCTGTCTGGTAGAGTGGCCAGACGGAAGCCACTTCCCACCTGGAATTTGCCAAAAGGCGTCTGAAGGACTCTCAGACCATAAGAAACAAAATTCTCTGGTCTGATGAGACTAAAAGAGTGAATGTCAGGCGTTACATTTGGAGAAAACCAGGCACCGCTCATCACCAGGCTAATACCATCTCTACAGTGAAGCATGGTGGTGGCAGCATCAGGCTGTGGGGATGTATTTCAGCAGCAGGAACTGGAAGACTAGTCAGGATAGAGGGAAAGATGAACGCAGCAATATACAGAGACATCCTGAATGAAAACCTGCTTCAGAGGGCTCTTGACCTCAGACTGGGGCGACGGTTCACTCCTTCAGCAGGACAATGACCCAAAGCACACCACCAAAATATCAATGGAGTTGCTTCACAACAACTCGGTGAGTGTCCTTGAGTGGCCCAGCCAGAGCCCAGACCTAAATCCAATTAAACATCTCTGGAGAGATCTGAAAATGGCTGTACACTCTCCCATCCAACCTGAAAGAAGTTGAGAGGTACTGCAAAGTGGAATGGGCAAAAATTCCCAAAAACAGATGTGCCAAGCTTGTGGCATCATATTCAAAAAGACTGGAGGCTGTAATTGCTGCCAAAGGTGCATCAACAACGTATTGAGCAAAGGCTGTGAATACTGATGTACATGTGATTTTTCAGGTTTTTTATTTTTAATAAACTTGCAACAATTTCCAAAAATCTTTTTTTACATTGTCATTATGGGGGATTGTGTGTAGAATTTTGAGGAAATAAATGAATTTAATCTATTTTGGAATAAGGCTGTAACATAAACAAATGTGGAAAAAGTGAATCGCTATGAATACTTTCCGGATGCACTATACTGTATATGTGCAAAGTATATCAGCATTTGGGTGCTATATCTACATAAAGACAATTACAGTAGCATATAGTACAGTAGTTGTGCATTAGGTATGCATGAGTCTGACATTTTTGATGCACAAACAGACTGTGAGCGCGTTCTCTGGAGGCCACTATTATATATGTTGTGTCTTTGACTTTGAAGACCCCCGCTCCACACTCCAGCTCAGGTATCAATCCTCTTTATAAAAAAACAATGCCTTCACATATCTAGATAGCCATGCACTCCACAACAGCACAGCTCCAGGAAAGAGGCCAACTCACCCCTGATCCACACAAACAAAAGAGACTGAGCTCCTCAATACTGCACCACAGCACTTCACTCAGAATAAATCTTCTGAAATCCTTTCTGAAATAACCTGCATGGCTTTACGCCATCTCCGATCTGGAGAAGTAATATAAGGGTGTGACAAAAAAATAAAAGAATGGAATATTTATATATATATATATATATATATATTTTTTTTTTTTTTTTTTTTAATGTTCTCATCTCCTTGAAGCTTTTTGCATACTATGAAGCAAGACATCAACAGAAACTGCACAGAGGCTTCAAAGAAACAAGTATAATTGGACTTCAAGTGCCTAACATTGATTAGTTTCCCTCCATCCGGGAGTCTGACCAATCCTCTCTTGTTTCTGTTCAGACAAGTGAAATGATGACTTTTTAAAAAGCTTGTCCGCACCTTTCTAAAGGAGCAAGACGGATTTGGGAGATATTGTTTGTGTCCATATGAGAAAGAACACTGAATGAAACAACTGGCATGCTCAGAGATGGAGAGATTTCGAAATCTTTTCGATATCTGAACATAGACAACCATGTGTAGTGCTTGAGGTTCCAACAAATCCTCCCTAACAACAACAACAACCCTAGCTATGTTTTTTTTACTTATGTTTATGCACATTTTGGAATATCGCATAAAGCAATTCTTAATTGTGATACCAAGTGCACAAACTGCGATGAAAACACTTTTACCGAACAAATTCCAGTATGTGCATTAAAAAAGGCCATGTGATTTGGTTATAAAAGATCATGTGATGATAAAAACGTGTGTGAATTTATAACAACTGCCTCTTTGGAGCTACATAAAGATTGAAGGGACCACAAAATAATTTTCAGTGACTCGTGTGTATTTAAAAGTGCATATGTTAACAGGAATAAATTATTCTGAAAACACAAGGGATATGACATGAGTTAATTCATTAAAGATCACTTATCAATAGATATGAGCATTTGATTGCAGTCTTTCCAAATTAAACCAGTCTTTAGAGCAAGCAAAAAAGATACCATCAGTCCTTAAGTGAAACACTGACACATCGGTTTCAGCAAAACAAAAAACTGTTACATATGGACAAACCAGCAGGCTGAGCACATTGTAAAACATCTGAAATAATGTTCTGGTCATTCTAAAACACCTTAACAGGTTCAGAATTACTGTTATTATATTATTAATGACCTCCAGAATCAAGAGTGTCTGTGCTCTGCATCTGACACCTTCAAACGCTACCGCTCGTTCATTGTGTGCCAGGATTGTCTTCTGAGGCGCCAGTCATTTATTAAATGAAGAAAAGATTCACGCCATTGCTGAAGTATCTTTGAAGTATTTCTGCTAGACAGGTAATTTTGTGTTTTAAAACTGTTGTAGCTTTAAGAAAAGCTGATGTAGATGTTGTTGTTACAAATAGGTTAACGTTATCTGCACACAAATGTTGTGCAGCCACTGAAATCTTCCAGCGATAGATTGATGTGAATATTTTCAGTTTCAAAAGGGCCTTTTACAGCATCGATAATGTCAATTTTTATTTAGTTTATCAACGAAACATCAGTAAATAGCGCTATTCTGCCTAGCCTGTTTTACTGAGCTGAAGTTAATTTTATATTCACATCACATTGGTTCATTTTTGAACAATGGCAACCTGTGACGCACTCCCTATATTGTTTACCGCTACTATGAATATTCGCTCTGAAATAGCATGTAAGTATGGCTTAGTAATGAGTGTAATTCCTGCACGCCGGCGACCAAGCACTAGTTGCTGAGTGAGGGTTCTGCTGTCATCTTTAAGGTGTGCACGCTTGTATTTCAGAAGGCGTGGCTTTGGACGGCAGGGGTGGGACTGTGTTTCCGATGCCGGTTAGCATTGTCGCAGATCACCTACTGCACCTTTAGTGATTTATTAGATTTTTTGTCTTGTTTCTATAGTCTAAATATCCAACAATTCCTAAATCAAGAAGAACAATTGTCTTATTTTAAGAAATAATATGTGAACATTACATGAGTTTTCCTTAAAATAAGCAATAATCTGCCAATGGGGTAAGCAAAATAATCTTGTTTTTTTTTCCTTTTGACATAAGATTATTTTTCTTACCCCATTGGCAGATTATTTTGCTTGTTTTAAGGAAACACTCACTTAATTTTGACATGTTTTTTTTCTTAAAACAGGACAAAATGTTTGCTTATCTACAAAATGCTTCTCGATTTAAGAATTTTTAGATATTTGAACAAAAAGATCTAAATAAGAAAAGCAGTGTAAGAACTATACTGTTGTTTTTTTTAGAAGATATATAGAAATTTGCAATATTGAAAACTCAATACAGCTTGGTCTGTGAAAGTTCTCCAAGTGTTGTCTTGCAGTTGTTAATTGCAGTTAATCCGGAAATGTAAAATTCAATTATCATTTTTAGATTGCATTTGCTTTGACCCTAATAATCCATTTGTAATTGGACAAGTAGCCTAGTCCAAAAAAAAAAGGAAAAAAATCACACGTACTAACATCAGTCTGAATGCATTGGCCAAATCTGATTAAAATTTAATTTGCATTATAACTGCTGGTTGAGAGTGCTGCATGGCAATTTTGCTTCTGACTTCTGCCGCATTCATGTCATGTCAAAATTATTATAATTTCAAAACGGCAACACATGACGTTCTACTCAGAGCAGTTCATGTCCTATGACTCAAAATTTTACATTTCTATGGCAACCCTATCAACGCCTAAACACAGTGCTTTCATTATTCTTCACTGTTCTCGAGTGGCACAGCGGTCGCGTTGTAGCTCTCAGAAACTTCCCAGTTTAGAAGTAATTGCTAGTTCTTGTGAACACATTTTACAAGTTAGAATCTCGTAATTATGGTAATTCAACATGGTGTGAATGGACCTTTTCCTCCACAGAGTCCAATTTCTTTGTCATTTCCTGAAATAGAAGAGTATTAAATCTGCTTTTTAAAACAAAGAAGACAAGTTGATGTTTAGCATCTGGAAAAGTGGTAGATTCTTAAAATAAATATTCAACCCAGTTATTTTATTTGGTGTTAATGTAAATACAATTTGCTTAAATTCACCAATCAGAAAGTAGTTTCTACGGAGTTCTACTAAAATTGCCATGTGGTTAAATGTTATGCAGTTGAAATGTTCTCAATGTTTTTATCACATTTATTAAGTTTATTTGTGTTTTTAGTGCATTGCTCGATGCTTGCTTAGGGTATCTTCTGTTACTTAAGCATCTATAACTTTTTTTCATTTTGAGCATTATAAACTCAAAGTCCAAAGTGTATTCTTTCCAAGGATAACTAAACTGAGAATGTAAACCAAATTATTCAGCGACTGTTACTGTTTTAGTTTGAGAGGGACATTTTTTAAGAAAGTGTCTTTGACGGTGAGGGAAGGAAGGACACCAATATAGCCTCAGAAAACTATTTGCAGAAATCTTGTTTTTCATGCTATCTTCATCAAATTTGAAATGTAAAGTCATGAGACACTTGGCTTTCAAGGCAGATTTGATTTCATGTGTTTGTATATGCAAAAATAAATATTGAACACTGTACAATTTTTTATTTTTCATGAATTCATAATGTATAACTTTTTATAAAACTTTCTAGACGTACCACAGTAAAGCCCGAAGTGTCTTCTTTCCAATGATACCTAATTTTTGCTTGTAGCTCACTGGGGTCAAGAAGTGTTACTATTTAAAGTTAGGTAGATGTAAATCCCCATAATTGAGTGCTGGCTGAACATGCTCCTAAAATGTTCTTAGTGGTTGTTAAATCTCTGGGATGTTCTGGGCAGTACCTTAAACACTGCTAGTTTTGGTTGTGTTTAGGAATTTTAGGGGGGTGTTGTGTTAATACAAGTGAACAGAGAAAAACATTGGGGTTCTTGACGGTCAAAAGTGTTGACTCTTCAAATCCAAGGTTGACTGTACATGCTTTCGCTTAATCCATGCGTTTGCATTATTTATTTCAACTTTTTTTAACAGCCAACGGATTTGTGTAGAAAAACTGCATTACCCATGATGCTGTACTGTTAACTCTCATGAGCGTACTTAATGACACAACTGTACACTCATTTCTATTCCATTTGAAATATATTGTTTCTGTTTATTTCGAAAACAACTTTAAATTAGGGCAGCACGGTGGCGCTGTAGGTAGCGCAATCACGTCACAGCAAGAAGGTCGCAGGTTCGAGCCTTGGCTGGGTCAGTTGCCATTTCTGTGTGGAGTTTACATGTTCTACCCGTGTTCGCATAAGTTTCCTCCGGGTAGTCTGGTTTCCCCTACAGTCCACAGACATGCGCTATAGGTGAATTGAAAAAGCTAAATTGTCCGTAGTGTATGTGTGTGAATGAGAGTGTATGGGTGTTTCCCAGTAATGGGTTGCAGCTGGAAGGGCATCCGCTGTGTAAAACATATGCTGGATAAGTTGGCGATTCGTTCCGCTGTGACGACCCCAGATTAATAAAGGGGCTAAGCCGAAAAGAAAATGAATGAATGAATATTCTGCTAGTGTAAACTGTTATTCGTTAAGTGAACAATTAATCTATTCAAGTTAATCCACTGAAAAAAAAGCTTGTTTTAATAATCATCAATCAAAGTCTGCATTTAGGATGGCGGCCCTTGTTTGTTGACCTGTTTAAAAGTTTCAGCCACAATATATTTATTAACGCTCCTCTTACCGTTAGTTTGCCACAAAAAAATGGCCTTGCCCCTGCTCAATATTCCAATTCAGTTTGATGTACATCAACATACTGAAATAAAAGTCTAGGCTACTTCCAGTTCACACAGACTTTAAGATGAGTTACTAGTTTTTTAGTTTTTTACTATGCTATGGTGTTCTTAGTAGTAACCACAAGCTATAATACATGAGATAATTAATAACGTGGAAGCACATGACCTCTATGTGTCCATCTCTCATACAGAAGCACAGGATAGATGTAATGCCTCGCTGGCAAACACAAGCCCAGCTGTCTTTGTTCCTGCTGTCACACAGGTAAGCAGATTTACCCACCGACAGATCTTGCGATGGGCATCATGTAAAGGCTGAACAACAGAGCAGTGTGTCTGTTATCACCAAAGAAAAGCCTGTGCCTGGCACAGCTGTTTATCAGCATCATATCATTTCCTCTTCCACAAACAGCCATGAACGGCTTATCATCACTTCTACCTCATCAACAGCGCCGCGCAGCTGTCCATCTAGCGCTAATTCTATTCTTATCGGCTGCCAAGTCGGCAGCCTCAACGTGTCCGTCTGTGACCCTCGCTCACCTCGCCTCACTCCCCACTGCACGCAGACCCCTCGTTCACATGCACAATCCAGACTACATCCTGTGAGGACACTGAAGGACACTGGTTTTTAAAAACTCAATCTTTTAAGACGAATCTGCTTCAAAGTCTTCCATATAACTCAATGCAATGTGCACAACACCATGATGCCCTCACCCAAAATTGAAGAACAAAAATTCTAAATTAATCAAATGTAAAATAACACTATTATCTTCATTGAATAAATAATTAAATACATTGAATCTTTGTCATATCTGTAAACTTTGGAATCTCATGGTTTAAATTCACTTTATATCTTAGTCATGGGTCATAAAAACACATCCAAATGAAAATATTTTACTCTATTAGAGTTTAAGTGTTATTCCTGGTTATTATAAACCCAAGTCAACATTGCAGATCCTACGATATGATTATTGTAGATTCGCTCATTGCGATATGATGCTGAAACAATATATTGTGCAGCCCTAATATGGATTAAAAATGTAAAGCAAATATAGTCAATACTGTTGAAAATCTGTCAACAGAACATTGTTAACCCTTGCTGTAGATTATGTGGTAAATAACTTTAAAATAGCCATGTATTTTACTGTAAAATAGGTAGGATTTGGGCAGCACGGTGGCTTAGTGGTTAGCACTGTCACCTCACAGCAAGAAGGTCACTGGTTCGAGTCCCAGCTGGGCCAGTTGGCATTTCTGTGTGGAGTTTGCATGTTCTCCCTGGGTTCGCGGACTCCAATTTCCCCCACAATCCAAACACATGTGCTGTAGGTGAACTGAATTAACTAAATTGGCTGTAGTGCGTGTGTGTATATGTGAGCGTATGGGTGTATGAGTGACTGGGTTGCAACTGGAAGGGCATCCGCTGTGTAAAACATATGCTGGATAAGTTGACGGTTCATTCCGCTGTGGCGACCCCTGATTGATAAAGGGACTAAGTCGAAGGAAAATAAATGAATGAATGAATGAGTAGGATTTGTATGAAATTGTGTAGTGCAAAGAATAAATTACAGTAATTTACTTTATGTACCTATTACAGGTAGTAACTGTGGCAATAAATGGTAAATTACTGTTCAACAATTACAGCCCCATCTGATCTGATGCTTTATGTTGCTATTTATAGAGAAGTGCATTTATCCTAAGGCAGAAAACAATGATTTAGTCATTAACACACACATACACAGGATGTCTGTCTTATTCTAAATACAAAGGTGACGCACCTTTAAGGGAGCCACGTGTTTGATTCTTTTCTCTGTCTGTCAGTTCAGATGCACAGTCTGATATATTATAAGCCCTCAATAAAGATCTACAATGAATAAGTAAAATGTGTTCAAATATTTTTGAGGGTTTCTAAAATACGTCTGTGTATTAAAGTTAAATTGTTGTTATGTTGACCCAAAACCTATGACCATAGGTGAGAGTAGGAATGTAAATTGAACGGTAAATCGAGAGCTTCGCCTTTGAGCTTTGGGTCATGAGCGAAAGGACAAGATCTCGGATACAAGCGGCCATTAAGAGAAGTCAGCTAAGGTGACTCGGGCATTTGTTTCGATGCCTCCTGGACGCATACCTATGCAGGTGTTCCAGGCATGTCCCTCCAGGAGGAGGCCTCGGGGAAGACCCAGGACACGCTGGAGGGACTGTCTCTCGGCTGGCCTGGGAAGGCCTTGGGATCCCACTAGAGGACCTGGAGGAAGTGTCTGAAGAGAGGGAAGTCTGGGATTCTCTTCTAAGACTGCTGCCCCCGCGACCCGGCCCCAGAAAAGCAGATGAAAATGAAAGAATGTTGTTATGTTGAACTTTGTACTTTAAAGGTAAATTGCTAGCTAGTTCACATCTACTGTAATAGTTTGGTTACAGTAATTAAGTGGCAACACTGTTGCCAATTACTTACTGTAACCAAACCATTACAGTGACTAACTGGCAACAGTGTTGCCGGTATTCCTGTGTAATAAAGCCAGATCTAACAGTGAAGTCACAAGATCCAAGTTTGGAATATTATGAAGTGTGTAAATGATGCCATGCTTTTAATTATTTATTTGGGTTATTTTTAATTTTCACCAGATGTTGGTAACAACCAAAGAAATCCATATATGCAAAGAAAACAATATTAATCAGTTTAAGTTACAGTATGTGTAATAAAATGAAATGTATTAAACATATTAAGAAAGAGAGGTGTAGTAAGGCAGTGAAAGGCCAGACAGCTGCTGAAATCTCTCAGTAGTTATTCAGCAACCCTCTGAAATTCCTCATTGTAAATTAATATTAGCTGCTTCAGTCCAACATCTACATTAACAGGATGATGAAGATGAAACCAGAGTGGGCATTTCAGAAAGACAATGATCCAAAACACAGCCAAAGAAACTTTCAAAGGCTTTCAGAGAAAGAAAATAAAGCTGCTCGAATGGTCCAGCCTATCACCTGACTTTATTCTAAGAGAAAATGCAAAATAAAAATCTGATTTGATAGATGAGACCCACAGAACCATCATGACTTTTACTCTCTGCTGAAGTCTTTGAAAAACTCACACCTGAGCAATGCATGTGACTTCATTCTCCATATGAGAGGTGTCTTTAAGCTGCCATCATTAAAAAAACCTTTTACATAAAGTATTAAATGTTTTAGTAGTTCAGTACATTCTCCTTGTGTCATTCCATTGTTATTACACACAACTCAGACTTTTTTTTTGTTTTGTTTTACTTTTATGCTTGTATTGTTTGTCTTTTCACTAAAATATGCTTCAATTCCATGTCAACAGCACCTTTAGAATACTTTTTTCCCCAGAAATTAAACATGACGTGTTGAATTTCCCCCTCATTGTCTATGCTAAAAGAGTATAAAAACGTGTAAACAATAACATGCAGACAAAACAGCATTAAAACAATGTCAAGATCAGCAAGTCTCTCTAGTGTATATCTTATTAAAAAAATAAACAACATTTAAAGTAATGTTTCATATTATTGCAATCAATCAACCGATCACGATCAATTAATTCTAAAGAAAAAAGGAATCTTGATTAGGGATTTTGTCCCAAATTAATTGTGGAAAAAAGTGCACAAGATCTGCAGATTTCACATGAGCTTGGTTATAATAAGAAGCATTGGGTTTGGTACAGACATCAGTGTCTGCCCATGTTGGGTCGCAGTTTCATAAAGAGACATCTAGAAACACTAATGTGCTATTTGAGCTCCTCTCAAAAGACAGAGCCCTTTGTCATCTGGGTTATTACTACATAAATATTTGATTAAAACATAAAAGGCCTCTCTGGCAAATTAGCCTGTACTCAAAGGTTTCACTGCAACGAGCGGAGATTGTGCCTGCCGCAATGAGAAGGAAAACAAGGCAGAACTGCCACCACAATTATGTAGTGGGTCGGAATTACATTTCAAATAAATAAAACATCAGAGTTTAGCTTTACAGCTTATTCCCGGCATCTTCAAAATACAACGTTTCTCGGCACACTGAGAGGGTAAATAACTTATTTCCTACAGTAATCAGTAGTTTACAGTTCTGCTTTTGAATGATTGGCATGCACAATTAATCACTGCATAAAGAGACATGCTGAGTGTTAAGGAGATCTGGTGTAATATATCATTACATGTTCAATAAATAAGCTAAATATGGATACAGTGCACTGTGAAGAGCAAATATCAACTCTTTCTCACTTACTCACATACTGGCTTTCTTAGTTGCTTTCTTAGTTCCTTTCTTAGCTGCTTTCTTACTTAGTTAATTTCTTATTTACCTACTAACTTAGTTGCTTTCTCACTTATGTACATACTTGATTTCTTAGATGCTTCCTTAGTTGCTTTCTCACTTACTTATCTACTAACTTAGGTGCTTACTTAACTGCTTTCTTACTTAGTTTCTTTCTTTGTTCCTTTCTTACTTAGTTGCTTTCTTACTTAGTGGATGGAAACATAGCTAATGTCACAATGAAACGTTCAAATGCAGTAACATACAGCATGACTAGCTATGTTTCCATCCACCTACTTTTATGCGCATTTTAGATATGTGCATAACAAATGATTGATGGAAACACCAAGATCCGCATACATTTTGAAAATGCACATAAGAAAACATATGTGCATAACTGAGTAGGATAAACTTTTTATTTGATAAGAAAAGATGTGCATAAACTACGATGGAAACACTTTTACAGCACAAATTCCAGTATATGCATTAAAAAGGTCATGTGATTTTGTTATACGAGATAATGTGATGATAAAAATGAGTGAGAATGGATAAACCAGCAGGATGAGCAGATTGCAAAAAATCTGAAATGTTGTTTTGGTCATTCTAAAATGCCTTAACCGGTTCAGTATTAGTGTTATTATATTATTAATTACCTCAAGATTCTCAGGAGTGTCTGTGCTTCGTGTCTCACGCCACCGCGCGTTTACTGCATGTCAGGATTGCCTTCTGAGGTGCAAGTCATTTATTAAATAAAGAAAAGATTCATGCAGCTTCTCCTACCACAGCAAATTCCATTTTTACTTTCAATTTCGATTTTGTTCTCTTTGACTCGCTGGATGGAAACACTACTATATTCTCATATTTTGTATGCGATAATCCAGTTTTGCGCATAAAGTTAATTCACATTTTTGGATGGAAACATAGCTACTCTCCTGCAGCAAAATACTGTTAATATTACAGTTAAATCCTGTGTAATTTTCAGAAATTATTAAGTGTGTACTACTACTGTATAATTGTAATTTATTGCTAAATTTGGCTTTAATAGTGTCAATGTTGGTAAATTCCCAAGTGTGCACACTAACAACCTCCTATAAGAGATCAGAATATTTAGGAAAATTTGTTCATGTGAAAATAAAATTCTTAAATTTGTTTATGTAGCTTCGTACTAGCAGCACTAAGTTTCGGTTTTTATTTCTTTGGTCTGCCAAGTACATAAAATGGTGGAAGTGCGGAAGAAAAAAAAAGAAGAAAAAAAGTCCTTTTTCCTCTTGAAAGCATATTAAGACACAGTGATCCCATCTGAAACTCTGAAGTGGTTGAGGGATTGATTTCCTAGAATAAACCCATCGGCCTTTCTACTGAGTGGCCACATTAACCAAGTGCAGTGCCGGTTCTCCAGGACTTACACTGGGAGTTATCAGAGGTGTTAAGGCCTTTGGGGGACATTCTGTAATAGGGCTCTGCGCAGGTGACAAAATCTCGTTTAGACGACATCTTCTACCCGCCATCGCCACCCACCCTTTATTCCTAGCCCAAAAACCCAGAAAGGCATTCGACTCTCGCAGCACAATGCCTTCATCAGGCACGATTTCCTTTATCGAGAGCGCAGTCTTTGGAGAGAAGAGGCAGCTTTACAAAAGGCTTTTGACAAACAAAGAATGAGGGGAAAAAAAGAAGATGAAAAGGCAGGAAGAGGAGAAAAGAAGAGACCTGCACTGACAGAAAAGAAGGGAAAGAGAGAGAAGCCAATGTAATTTTAATGTTTCAGGAGTGTGTAAAAAACTAAACAACAACAACAAAAAAAACACTGCCAAAACTACCGACAATTACAGCGGCTGGCCATGCATGAAACACATTATCTGAAGCAGAGAGAAAAGATAGAGAACAGCTGTCTTCAGTCGAGGGATCAGTGGTCACCGCACTGAATTTACACATCAAGAAATAGCAAGATGGGCAAGGAAAATGGAAAAAGTCATGGCAGAGTCATTACTCATCAAAGCGTTTGTATACGAGTCAAACGAATATGTGTTGGTCTGTTATATTGCAGGTTAGACGCAGTCACCCTGCAGTGAGTATTAGGGCAGCATGGGTGCTCGCCGTTTCATTTTATTTGACAGTTTAAGTGACTAAACTAGAAAACGCTGACAGAACGGCCATCTGATGAATACGGGTGAGCAGCCAAGGCAAAGAGCGTTTGAATCAAAGGTGTCAGCTTCTGGTCAGCTTCAGTCAGAGATTTTATTGTTGTTAAACTATACAGGCTCATGAGCAAATGTCAGACTAATGCTGATTTTCAAATGTTGTAAAATGTAGCTTTGAAAAGCACACTTCATATTAACATTACCATACTAATACATCTATTGTACATTCGGAATTTTACCCAAAAATGACCTTTATCATTATGTATAAAATTACCATTATATCATTCCACATTTCACGTTTAAAGTCATTGAATTTGACATTTAAACATTACCTGTAGTCAGGGCTTTACATTAACACCCGCCAACCCGCCAAATGCGGGTAGATTTCGGTTGTGGTGGGTTAGACAGCCACTCCCACTAGCCTGGCTAAAACTAATTTTTAAATTGCCAGTGCTGGCTCGTCGTCACTATAGATTAGACTGCTAGTTTCTGACCGTTTGTCTATATGCGTACAAATGTGATCTTAGAATCGAGCTTTTTGCACGAGCAAAAGAAAGCAGGTGAATAATGATGGAGAGGATCACGCGCACGATGAAACAGGCTTTCCTCACTCACTTACGAGGGCTCTTGTGTTGCACGGCGCGCACAGGTTATTTGATGAGCGCGAGTGTTTAAAAGCTCATGTGCCGTTTCCTCACTCGAAGCAACCATGCCTGGAAACGAAACTAGTGCGATGCTCGTGCACCCACAGTCCTTCAAGGGCCCGAGGTTCTTTGTAAGCAGCAGCAGTTGTTGACGCTTTCGCTTTAACCATTCTTTAAACAGATTATTAATTGGCCTAACATTAACCGTGCGCGATTCTTTTGCTTGCTGTTATTTCTTTTGCTTGCTGTTATTTTTGTTAATATAGTTTAATAATCAATCTTTACAATAATATTGCTTTAATATGTTGTTGAATGTATAGTTAACTGGTGATGGGGGCCAGAACAGACCACTGTGCATAGTTTTAGATGTGTGAGAATATATATTTTTTAAATGTCAGCTGTTTTGTTGAATAAAAAGTGTATGTATACAGCAGTATTTTGCTTGTTTTGACACATTATTTAAAATTTGTGGCAAGGAAATAATTAGTTTGATGTGGCCAGAGAAAAAAAAGGTAAATCCTTATTGTGTTGAGGCCTGAAAAGTCCTGTGAAAGAAAACTAATTGCAATGAGAGACTTTTTTATGAAAGCATAACCCATTTGCTCATGCTCATTGAGTAAGCTTATAAACAAAAAACAGTTAAATGAACGAGGAGGCAAGTGGAAAAAACACAAAATCTAAATGAAGTAGTTTTAGCATGCCAAAGTCAAATTTATGCATATAAAATATATTTTCCCAACAACAAAATTGTGGCTAGTGAAAATTGCGAGTGGCTAGTAAAGGTGAAAAACTACTAGCCACAGTGGCAGGTGATCAAAAAAGTTAATGTCAAGCCCTGCCCATAGTTCTAAAAAGTTTGGGTTAGAGCTACTTTTATAATATTTTTAGGACTTGCTTAAAGTATTATGATTTTGGGCTTTCAATTGAGGGTCGGATTTCTCTCAGTTGTCCTTAAAATATCTCGATTTGTATTCCTGAGATAAAAATACAAAAAGGTTTGGAGTGAAACAGAAGTAAAGAATGCATTACAGAATTTTTAGGTATTGTCAAAATCAACAGCGATCCACTCCTGGAAGATTGCTGGTGAACTTCACGTCACACATTAACAAACTACAAATCCCATCATGCCATTTCACACACACCAGTTGCCGATCACCACTGATTACACACATACAGCTGAAACTTGTTATCAATGATCATTCTGACTACTTATACACCACTGATAAACCAGTTCATTGCTGAGTCTTTGTTTGCTGTAGCGAGTGTTTCTAGTTCTTTGCTTTGCCTGCTGTGTTTTTGACCTGAGCCTTGTCTTTTTGTTACATGTTTTTTCGCCGCCTGTTCCGACTTTACGCCTGTTTAATCACTCTGAATTGGATGGCCTGCATGTTCCTGTTTTGCTCCTGTGTTGACAATGGCTATCCTTTACAACTAATCTTAATAAACTGCACCGCACTGCACTTGGATCCTTACCTTTGTTATCCTTGACTGCTCCCTCATGTGACAGGTATGGGGTAAACTGTCCTTTTAATCCTAAAGTGCAAGTTTCAGTTTATTTTGTAAAGGGATAATTTAAGTGTACAAATTAATCAAACTCATTAATTCAAATTGAAGAGTACAAATTGTTGATACTAAAATAACAATAGTTGGAAGTGTTTTGAAACTAGAATGGTTCATCTGACTCAGACTCGATCTCTCTCTCTCTGTGTCTTTCTGATACATGCATCACACTTCTTATTGTCTGTACAAAGCATTTTCATGTCTTTTTTCGATCTAATGGCTGTTTTGGTAAAACAATAGGCAGTCTATAATGCTCCAAATGTTTCTTTTCCCTACACCATGTCATAACAACATGAGAAAAAGCTATCTTTTCCTTGTTAAAAGTTTTTTGTCCATATTAGAAAAGGTTTCTATTTCTGCGATGTCACAGCAGAACAACAGCATATATACAACTATGAAAATCATCACCTCAAGTACAGATTATTTGCTTTATTCAGTGTTAAATGCTTCCAATGTGAGTTTAAATACCCTTGTAAGTGACAATTATTGCTATACTATTGAAAGAGAAATGAAAATGAAAATCAGAACTGACTCTGTGCAAACCAACAACATCAGTCACTCAGTAGTCACCTATTAATAATGTTAAAGAGGTTTAATATGTATGAATTATATTGAAAAACTTTACCATTTTGTTGAAAGTGCATTGGCTAGTATTTAAATGTTTCTGTCATGTCGCGTCGTGTTTGGTGCAGACCGACAAATTACTGTCCAGTTGTTAAGACACGGTGTTTCTATCCAACTTATTA
>LR812542.1:8890690-9005690 GCA_903798195.1 Danio kyathit
AATTCGTTTAAAATTAAATACACATTTTAATAGCGAAGCAAAAAAATAACTCAATATTTGTATATTTATTAAAGTAATAAAACAAGAAAAAAATTTATTAAATTAAATTAATACAAAAAACTCTGGATCTTAACAAGAGCTTTCAGGTACACAAATCGAGCAAATTAATCAAATTTAAAGTATGTAAATGGAACCGTATAGTCATCGCTGTATACCTTAAATATAGACTACTAAAATATACATGTGCATGTTATTTTAACCAAAACTTTTAATTTGGCCCTTATTAACTCTCTTTATTGTACTAAACATACAGTATTCATTTATGGGCGCAGTATTCATTATTATTCCACATGTAAAAAACCTACACTGTAAAAAATACTGCTTGCCTTAAATTTTTAAGCTGAATCATGAGTTCATTGTGAGTTCATTGAACTTATATTATGTTAAACTGACTTAAAACAGCTTGCATAACTTATTAAATTAAGTTAGAACATGATTAACTTAGTTTAAGAAGTTACAATGAACTAAAAACATTTGCTGTCATGACTAATTGATATTATAATATTTTACAGTGTACTTGACAGATGGAGATCTAAAATATGCAGTAGGTGATTCCTTGAGTTTAAAATAAAGACATTATACACACTAAAAAGTCTTGCTGATTTAAATTGAATCAAATTAACTTTTTTAGTCATCTCAATTTACATTAATCAAACTGATTAAAAATATTAAGTTAAACTTTGTATAACTTAAAAAAATAAAAAATTAAACCTGATTCCTTGAAACTGAAACCTTATAATTAAAATAAGATAAATCAACATAAAAACATTTGTCGTCTTTACTTTTGTCGTTAATGTTTTTACAGTGCATTTCAACGTGCTGTAATATAGTTTTCTGGAGGGATACAAAGGATATACAAATGATCTGACAGGCATTTAGAAATGTGTTTTAGTGTTGGTAACATCCAACATTGTTACACAAACACAATAATTGTCCCACAATTAACATTAATATTTGGAGGAGAAATGGCCTGGATTAGTCAATCAAGTTGAAATTTCAAGGAAAGGATGCTTCATCTGGAAGGGGTGTCCTTTATGGTGTTAAAAAGCACTTTTTTTTTTTTTGCTACGTCTCTGGGTTAGCGCTAGAAAAAGGAATGTTTGTTGTCCAATGATTTGCCTAACCGTAACCTAATTAATCTAGTTAAGCCTTTTAATTGCACTTTAACCTGATTGCTAGTATCTTACAAAATAACTAGTACAATATTTTGTACCGTCATCATGACAAAAAACTAAATAAATTAGTTATTACAAAATAGTTGTTAAAAATATTATGGTAAAAAATATATATTTCTTAAACGTCAACTCTCAAATATTTTTTAAAAGAATAAAAATTTCACAGGAGGGCTAATCATTGTGCCCACAATTGTATAATTATCAGGTGGCACGGTGGCTCAGTGGTCAGCACTGTTGGTGTGGAGTTTGCATGTTCTCCCGGTGTTGGCGTGGGTTTCCTCCAGGTGCTCCAGTTTCCCCCACAGTCAAAACACATGCACTATAGGTGAACTGAATTAACTAAATTGGCCATAGTGTGTGTGAATGAGTGTGTATGGGTGTTTCCCAGTACTGGGTTGGGGCTGGAAGGGCATCCACTGCGTAAAACATATGCCGGAATAGTTGGCGGTTCATTCCGTTGTGGCGACCCCTGATAAATAAAGGGACTAAGCCGAAAGAAAATGTAAGAATGAATGGATGTATATTTATCATATGATTTTGTTAGTGTCAGATTATTTATTATAAGTGTTATGCATGCTTATTAGGGGTCCCTCCGTTAATTATTATTACAGTATTAATAATTTTAATTTGAATTTTATTTCCTAGGTCCGCAGGACTGCAGAAATGCCTCTGGGGGAAAAAAGACTCATTCTTTTGTGGCAGACCTCTGCAATGCTTTTGATGTGGAGGTCAAAGTGGTTCATGACACGTGTTGAATGGTGTGTTAAAGCCCTGATGCAAGTCCTTTCCTTGTTCTTAATCACACAATGCTTTAGATTCTAGAATAGATTCTTTATATAATCATCTACTCAGGCTCTGTATTCCAGCTGAACTTCATAATGTGGTTAATTGACTATCCACAGTTGGGTTTTGTAATTAGCCCTGTGGGAATTCTAGCCTAATTCATTGATTTCATTGGCGATATCAAGAATCAGGATCCAGATCCCTGAGGGCCAGGCGCGCGAATGACCCACTGAATCACATTTTCTGAAGGTTATTTCAACCTGAAGCCGTCGGAACTTTTTCAAAGGACTTCAAATGACTTCGAATCTAATTTCCTCTCACATTATGAGGTCAAAATGACTGTAGAGGTAAAAAAAAAGAGAAAAGAATCAAGGTCGTGCTGAGTAGGGGACCGTTCCTAGCATGGATAGATGTGCGCAAAAAAGAAAAAGACTATTAAGGAAGGAGACGTTTATGACCTTAACAACTGAGTTGTATGATTATGAGGTCTGATCGCTTGCACTTGTGAGGTTAGGCTAGCAATACTTTGAGGGAGTGACAGCGGGAGAAAAAAAAAAACATTAGTCAGGAGAGATTATAAGAGAGGAGGACAGAGCAATCTTGTATCGTCTTCATCCAGGAGATAAGAGGCTAAGATGGGGTCATGGTTAATTCAAAGAAAGGATTTTTCTTGAGCTTGAACTATGCTAGCATCACTGTTAGTATAGAGATCACAAGCTTGAAATGAGTACACTCTTCAGTTAACAGAATCAATTATATATATAAAAAGTACCATGAATACATTGGTTAGGAATAATATTGAAACACAAGTGCCTATTGTAACGTACGGACGCTGACAACAGAGGTGAGGATCCCGGTGCAATACTTTAATAATAGGAGTAGTCAGACAGGCAATGGTCAAAACAGGAGCAAAACAAAAGCATAAAGGTAATCCAAAATACGTGGTCCAAATACTAAAAATAAAATAATGTATTATTAAAAATAATGTATTACTACATTAATGAGTTGGTCAGTTGTGAACATTTGACATGTTTGCAACACAGTGCTTTCCCACACTTTAACCAGCAGAGGTCCTCATCAAGCTCTGATTTAGAAAGCTTCGAGTAACGAACCTTTTCCTGATACCATTGAGTCGAATGGTTCACTAGTTCAGAAAGTTTCACCATCACTACAGCAAAGAATCAAAATGGTTAAACAAAGAAAGAATCAAAACACAGCAAGACAAACAAGGAAAAATGCTTTGTGATGTTACATGGGGTAAAACAAGACTCAGCAATATGTGTTGCAAAGAGGGGTCTCTTTATAGACCAGTTAATGATTCACTGATGAGCTTCAGCTGTGTGTCTGTGTCATCATCAGTGATCCGGAACAGGTGTGTGCGTAAACCCAACCATCACAGTTGTTAATGTATACACCTTCCCCAACCCTAAACAAAACCATCACAGTCATTAATGTATACACCAACCCCAACCCTAAACAAAACCATTACAGTTATTAATGTATACACCAACCCCAACCCTAAACAAAACCATCACAGTCATTAATGTATACACCAACCCCAACCCCAAACAAAACCATCACAGTCATTAATGTATACACCAACCACAACCCTAAACAAAACCTTCACAGTTATTAATGTATACACCAACCCCAACCCTAAACAAAACCATCACAGTCATTAATGTATACACCAACCACAACCCTAAACAAAACCATCACAGTTATTAATGTATACACCTTCCCCAACCCTAATCAAAACCATCACAGTCATTAATGTATACACCAACCCCAACCCTAAACAAAACCATCACAGTCATTAATGTATACACCAACCCCAACCCTAAACAAAACCATCACAGTTATTAATGTATACACCTTCCCCAACCCTAATCAAAACCATCACAGTCATTAATGTATACACCAACCACAACCCTAAACAAAACCATCACAGTCATTAATGTATACACCAACCCCAACCCTAAACAAAACCATCACAGTTATTAATGTATACACCAACCCCAACCCTAAACAAAACCATCACAGTTATTAATGTATACAACAACCCCAACCCTAAACAAAACCATCACAGTTATTAATGTATACACCTTCCCCAACCCTAATCAAAACCATCACAGTCATTAATGTATACACCAACCACAACCCTAAACAAAACCATCACAGTCATTAATGTATACACCAACCCCAACCCTAAACAAAACCATCACAGTTATTAATGTATACACCAACCCCAACCCTAAACAAAACCATCACAGTCATTAATGTATACACCAACCACAACCCTAAACAAAACCATCACAGTCATTAATGTATACACCAACCCCAACCCTAAACAAAACCATCACAGTCATTAATGTATACACCAACCCCAACCCTAAACAAAACCATCACAGTCATTAATGTATACACCAACCCCAACCCTAAACAAAACCATCACAGTTATTAATGTATACACCAACCCCAACCCTAAACAAAACCATCACAGTTATTAATGTATACACCAACCCCAACCCTAAACAAAACCATCACAGTCATTAATGTATACACCAACCCCAACCCTAAACAAAACCATCACAGTTATTAATGTATACACCAACCCCAACCCTAAACAAAACCATCACAGTTATTAATGTATACACCAACCCCAACCCTAAACAAAACCATCACAGTTATTAATGTATACACCAACCCCAACCCTAAACAAAACCATCACAGTTATTAATGTATACACCAACGCCAACCCTAAACAAAACCATCACAGTTATTAATGTATACACCAACGCCAACCCTAAACAAAACCATCACAGTTATTAATGTATACACCAACCACAACCCTAAACAAAACCATCACAGTCATTAATGTATACACCAACCCCAACCCTAAACCCAACCATCACAGTTTTTAATGTCTATACCTACCACAACCCTAAACCCAACCATCACAGTTTTTAATGTCTATACCTACCACAACCCTAAACCCAACCATCATAGTTATTAACGTCTAGACCTTCCCCAAACCTAAACCCAACCATCACAGTTATTAATGTCTACACCTTCCCCAAACCTAAACCCAACCATCACAGTTTTTAACGTACAGCCGAGACTTGTGGAGGTTTTCATACTTGACACACTGTCCATTGTACTGTTATTTGCAATCAAATGGGGGCGATAGCAAGTAGGCTAAAACAGATGAAGAAATCAGCAAGTGGAGTTGCTAAATAAACAAATATAATATATCAAATGAATTGGTTGTGAATAAATTTGGAGACACCTCATAATATCATTTGCTGAAAATGTTCTCTGGTAAGTATTTCCACCATCTTGCCAACAACATCTCATTGTGACATCTCAATAGGATCTCAACAACTGCAAGTTACGACTCTAACTTACTACAAGTTATGTACCCTTCAAGTTACGCCCCTCTCTTGCAGTCCGCAGACAGATACACTTGACTTTCACAAGCAAATTATGCGACTTTGACACACAAGTTGATCAAATTTGATGCACAAATGAAGCGAGTAAACTCAAATTGGTCACGTGTTTAAGTATAGATCACCCAGTGAACCACTAACCTAGCCTAAGCATAGTAAAAAGTCTACTGTGACCACATGGTTTTACCTTGATTTTGCATTGCTTTCATCTCTTTTGTGGAAACATGCTTCACTGACTTTAACCAGAGCACTCACAAGAGAATCACAAGTACAACCAGGGTTTAATTTGTGCCTGAACACGCTGGATCCGGAACCTCACAAATCTGATCCGGCACCTGATTTTACCAATCGCCCTCCTCAACCGTCCTCCTCCGCCGTCCACTGTTCACTTTCTTCCGCGACTCTCCAACCCTCTTCACTTTCGTCCGAGACAACCCCCCGCTGCTCCATTTTCGTGCGCGACACCTCTTCATCCTCGGGTAACATGTCGGATATGTTAGCCGATCTGTTCCGGGAGTCCAACACTGTACTAAGTTGGCTACTGAGCAAACTAACCACACTAGAAAAGTTCTACATTTGGAGGCAAATGTTTGGTGTTTCACAAATAACTGCACAAACATAATCCTTTATTCATATTATCATTAATATCATTATTCTTTATTATCATTAATATGACAAAGAACACAAGTTTCTAGTGTCATGCTTCCTTGTAGTATTCATTTTATCTAGAAGTCAAACACATGTTTAAGTACATTTTTTGTTGTTTCATAAAAGATTTTCCGGTTGAATCACGTATTTCCAATAAACCTGTGTTGGTATTTTTACATAAATGAATAGACTCTGACATAAAAAAGGCTTACAGTATTGATCTTGTTTGCCAAAGTTTTTGTCCATCACAGAAACGCAAAAGAAAAATGCAAAGATCCAGGCACTGGTGGACTTTTGAGAATTCCACAAAGGCAGATGCCGCTGTGCTTTCAGAAATCCATTCCACTCTAATCCGATTTGATTTCAAACTGACCTGGCTCCTTCCACACCCTCAAAACAGATCTTATACATTCCTATCCAGCTCTCATCTCCGGTGTGTAAGCAGTTTTGCTTATCCATCAGTCAATGTGGTGGGCGACCTGCTAGCTTGACATTTTGACAGTAAAAAGTGAGCAGCCTGAACTGACAAAAAGTTCACTTTATAGACCTTTTTCATTGGGTCAGTTGGCATTTCTGTGTGGAGTTTGCATGTTCTCCCCGTGTTGGTGTGGGTTTCCTCCGGGTGCTCTGGTTACCCCCACAGTTCAAGACATGTGCTATAGGTGAATTGGGTAAGCTAAATTGTCCGTAGTGTATGTGTGTGAATGAGTGTGTATGGATGTTTCCCAGTTATCGGCTGCAGCTGGAAGGGCATCCGCTGCGTAAAACATATGCTGGAAAGTTGGTGGTTCATTCCGCTGTGGCGAGCCCAGATTTATAAAGGGACTAAGCCAAAAAGAAAATAAATGAATGCTGTTTGGCATGCTGTCCCGGGCGAAAACCCTGAGCTCAAGGAGATAGTGACTCACCTGGTCATTTAGCATAAAAGGGGGTCTAAGACCAGGTAGGTCTGGAGAACTTCCCCTGGTAAAGAAGGAAACAGAGGAGATGGGGTGGATGGGGGTATTCTTCAAAAATGGAGATAAGGGAAGTAGAGTGAAATTGGGCTATTTATCGTAGGCTTGGAGTAATTTTATTGGTTTATCGCTAATTACAGATGGGAGACCAGCCGCGATCAATCATATCACATGCTTCTCTTGAAATGATGCCGCAGATGTCGCAGTACTGCGCTGCAAAAAGGGCGGGATTAACCAAGATGATTAGACATTTAAATAAGCGAGCGATTGGTCCATATTTAAATTTTCTGTCCAGAGAGGTCATGTTTTGATCTTCGATTGGTCTCACGCAATCACGTGATGCGATTTCACAGGTCAGAGTTCACCAAGCTTCAACTTTCAAAAGCAGCAAATTGCAAAACTTGTGTTTCCGGTTTGTCATATTCGCATGCATATGAATGGAAGTCTATGGGGTGAAAAGTGCAGTGTGACCGGGGCTTAAGCTTATTTAATTTCACGTAAGGTAAGTGTTTGCAAACAATTGATATTGGCTGAATTTAAACAAACTAATTAATTGTAATATGCTTGTTTTAATTCAGCCCATATATAAACTGTTTGCAACCAGTTCCCTTAAAAAAATTAGTAAATCCAATGAATCATTCTTTTCAGTCTATAGTAAGTTATTTTATAGTGTTTGATTTGTACCATTAAATCTCTGATAAAATGTGACTGCTAAAATTCGTCTATTTAGTCTTGTTAATCCCACCGCCGTTGTTCCATTTCTTGACTTAACTCATCTTAAATAAATCTTATTAAGTACAACAGTCTTTCATTTTAACACAATTGGCAGCGCATTCAAAATGGTTGTTGCATTCTTGGCCAGTTAGCATGTCTAACCAGTATCCAGGCACCCGGTGAATCCTTCTATTCGAGCTTATTTGAGCTGAAACATGTCTTTAGTAACACAATGATTGCACAGGGGTACGATCATTGCTATAATTATAAACAGGCATTTACAGATGAATGAAGCAGAGGTTGTGGTTGGTAATAGCTACAGGCTTTACATTTGCATCTCTACGACATAACATCTGCTGTGATTAACCTCCTGCGTTCAGTGCTGTAAACAATTAGCCTGATTAACCACATTTAACCAACAAGCTGTTAAACAACCCAAGAACAGTGCAGGAACAGACAAGCAGTAATTCTGCGTGTAACCTGTTTAGTTACTGAATCGATCCTTTTCGACTCTACATGCTCAAACTAAAGACTGAAATAAAGCAGCAGTTAGCTTTGTACTAGATGATATATGGTTTATTGTGTCACCAAAATAGCTGTAATAACCAGAAGAAGAAGAAGAGAAAAAAAAAACTACAAGACTATTATTTTAGCTACTCTTGCTGGCTGAAAAAATAAATAAATAAATAAAATAAAAAATAAAAATAATAAAAAAGTGGATTATGGTTAAAAAAAATACAAATAAATGATGCCTAATTGTTATTATCCACATGCTGTACACTGCAGATTACACTTTGATTATTATTATGAAGATTATTATTTTTATTATTATGTTCATTCATTTGTTCATTTTCTTTTTGGCTTGGTCCCTTTATTAATCCAGGGTCGCCTCAGCGAAATGAACCGCCAACTTATCCAGCACGTTTTTACTCAGCGGATGCCCTTCCAGCCACAACCCATCTCTGGGAAACATCCACACACACTCATTTACACTCATACACTACGGACAATTTAGCCTACCCAATTCACCTGTACCGCATGTCTTTGGACTGTGGAGGAAACCGGAGCACCTGGAGGAAACCCACACAAACGCAGGGAGAACATGCAAACTCCACACAGAAACGCCAACTGACCCAGCCGAGGCTCGAATCAGCGACCGTCTTGTTGTGAGGCAACAGCACTACTTACTGCGCCACTGCGTCACCGTTATTATTATGTATTTTGGTATAATGTTATAAAAAGATTTGTTTTAAATAAAATTTTTTGGTCAAAGAATTCTGCAGAAATGTTACATTTTCAATAAAATGAAATAAAATAAAATAAAATAAAATAAAATAAAATAAAATAAAATAAAATAAAATAAAATAAAATAAAATAAAATAAAATAAAATTTAATAAAATAAAATAAAATAAAATAAAATAAAATAAAATAAAATAAAATAAAATTAAATAAAATAAAATTAAATGAATAAATAAATAAATAAATAAAATTGTATTGGCCAAAGAATGCTGTAGAAAAGTTATAGTTTCCAAAAATAAAATAAAATAAAATAAAATAAAATAAAATAAAATAAAATAAAATAAAATAAAATAAAATAAAATAAAATAAAATTAAATTAAACTAAATTTAAAAAATCACTTTTAGATCATAAAATATCTACTGGCATTAAATATACAGCATTAATTAAGTGTGATCTGCTTTAATATAATATACTGTATATTAAAACATGAAAGCTTTTTGAACAAACTGTTAAACCCCGCCTCCCAAAATAAAAACAAAAAAAACAACAACAACAACAACAACAACATGAATGAACAGATAAGCAGTAATTCAGCATGTAACCTGTTTAGTCTCTAAACTGATTTTTCACTTTAAACGAAAGACAGGAATAAAGCAGCAGTTACCATCCAGAATTTCCTTTTGTTTTTTTTTTACAACAAAATACAGTTTATTCTGTCAACAAAATACCAATAATCACCATAAGAAAAAGAAAATAAACAATTATACAAGATATTTGAAATCCTTACTATTGCTGGCTGCTCAAAATAAAATAAAATAAAATAAAAACTCATAACTAAATATAACCATCTATAATAGTAAAAAAAATCTCATCAAATGTATCTTAAATAAACAAGATATTTGAACTCTTTACTATAACTGGCTGCTCAAAATAAAATAAAATAAAATAAAATAAAATATAAAATCTCAGAGCTAAATATAACAATCTACAATAGTAAAAAAAGTCATCAAATGTATCTTAAATAAACTGATTACTGGTCCTTCCTATGCAGCCAAGAGCAACGCTACATACGTTTACTTTGAATTAAACACCATATACATTTTATTCTGTCACCAAAATAAAAATAAATAAAATAAAACTCATAACTAAATATAACCATCTACAATAGTAAAGAATGCCATCAAATTCATCAGCAGCAGATCTACTGATATGAATGCACAGTATTTATTGAGTTCAAACTGCTTTAAAACCCCAAGCTTCTGCCATTTGAGACATTGCCAACATTCGGATTTAAACCATGCCACACTAATTTATATTTTATTAAATGAAAGCTTTTTGAACAAACTGTTAAACGACCAAACAACAATCCATAAACAGACAAGCAGTGATTTACCATGTGATATTTTGGCTCAAACTAAAGACAAGGAAAAAAAGCATTTACCTTCCAGAACTTTTTGGCTGACTCTACCTTGGAGCGTTTGCGTGGCAGCGAGACTAGCCTTGCAGAACTCACATGGTCAAAAATCATGTTGAAGGCTAGAGGACTTGCCCAGAAATCGCGGACTGCATGTAGAAAGACTGCTTTATACGGCTCCCAGAATCCCTTCCCATTATCAAACACTCATAAACAAGAATATCCAGCCCATCTGAGCAGGAGATCCCATTACACGCTAATGGAAAAGCAGACGGAGGAAGCCTCTAGTCTGGCTGACTCGTAGCTGGGATGGAACAAGACAACGGATACAGGGATCTCTGCCTCTCCTTTCTCAAAACATAATAGTTTCTCACCGGGGTCATCACCCTAAAGTGGGTTATCGCTTTAATGAGTTTAGCGTGTTGGCTAATGTGATTAGTGATTACGATCACTGCAGAAATGTGAGCCTAGGTGCTGAGATTAGCAGAGGCCTCCGGTGGCACTCAATATCTCATTTAAAGAGCAAATGTAAGAGCACAAGAGATAGAGGCTAAAGAGGTTATGGAGCAGAGAGTGTACACACACACATGCACACAAACCTACAAGTGTACAACATGTAATGGAGTGGTTGACTCTAACTTTTCACAAAGAGCACATGTGAAAAGTTTGAGGGTGCATTGAAAAACTTTAAGGGCAAATTGATTAAACAATGTGGTTTTGTTAAATATAGGGATACAAGGAGGTATTTAAAATATTAGATATTTAATAAACAAACAAACAAGCAAATGAACCATCAAATAAATTAACAAACAAATAAACAAACAAATGAATGAACAAAAAAATACTGTACATAAATATAGATTTTTTGTTGTTACTATAAAAACACCTTATATTGAGGGTGGTCTGCCAAAATGACAAGAAATGTAATGTTCTGCTCTGCTCTATGATGTAATAGGGAGGATAAAGCCCACCTACAGAGAAGATCAATGCCCACTTCTCAAGATCAATCCCTGTTAATATAGAAAACTGTTCAATCACAGTAGATATTTACAAGCAAACAAACAAACCAATGAAAGGACAAAAAAAATGAATGAATGAATGAATGAATGAACGAACGAACCAACGAATAAACAAGTGAGCGAGGGAGTGAGTGAATGAGCGAATGAACAAACGACCGACCGAACAAACGAACAAACAAACGAAGGAATGAACGAACGAACAAACGAACGACCGAATGACCGAACAAACAAAGTAATACTGTTAATATGTAAAACTGTTAGCCAATCACAGCAGATATTTACAAGCAAACAAACAAACCAACGAAAGGAAAAAAAAATAATGAATGAACGAACTAGTGAGCGAGGGAGCAAGCGAGCGAATGAACGAACGAAGAACGAACAAGAACGAATGAACGAACAAAGTAATACTGTTAATATGCAAAACTATTAGTCAATCACAGCTGATTTTTACAAGCAAACAACAAGCTAACGAAAGGAAAAAAAATAATGAATGAAGGAACTAGTGAGCGAGGGAGCAAGCGAGCGAATGAACGAACGAAGTAATACTGTTAATATGCAAAACTATTAGTCAATCACAGCTGATTTTTACAAGCAAACAAACTAACGAAAGGAAAAAAAATAATGAATGAACGAACGAACGAACGAACGAATAACGAACAAGAACAAATGAATGAACAAACGAACAAAGTAATACTGTTAATATGCAAAACTGTTAGCCAATCACAGCTGATTTTTACAAGCAAACAAACAAACTAACAAAAGGAAAAAAATGAATGAATGAACGAACTAGTGAGCGAGGGAACGAACGAACAAACGAAAAACGAACAAGAACAAACGAATGAACAAACGAACAAAGTAATACTGTTAATATGCAAAACTGTTAGCCAATCACAGCTGATTTTTACAAGCAAACAAACAAACTAACGAAAGGACAAAAAAAATGAATAAACGAACAAGAGAGCGAACGAACGAAAAGTACAGTAAAATAAACACTGCCTGAATATGATACAAGACTGGCTGCACATTATTTATGAATGAATGAATGAATGAATGAATGAATGAATGAATGAATGAATGAACGAACGAACGAACAAAGAAACAAACAAACAAACGAACAGTATAGAAAAAAGTACAATAAAGTAAACATTGCCAAGTTTCATCTACAATAGATCATAAAAAATATACTGGCACTGGACATTATTTATTGATTGCAAACTACTTTGAAACCCCAAGCTTGTACAATGTACAACATCACTAAGCAAGCAAATGTGCAACACTAATATTTATTTTATGAAATCATAGAGCTTTGAATTTTAATAATTACAATATGTTGTATCATAATAGCTCTTTTTCCTCCATATATTAGACATTTAAAAAAATACCATGGCCTACTTTTCATAAAACAGATTAAAACAAGAAAAAAGAGCTAAAGGAACTTTAATTAATTAGACAATGCAGCCTTGCAAGTCTTGCAAATTAAATAACAAATGATAAACTATTCTCATCTAGTGTAGTGCCTTTAACAAACAACATTACAGTGTTATTTGCTGACATCATCACTTTCCAACACGGCAATCGAATCTGTCGCTCGTGATAAGATGATTTGATTCCAGTGATCATGTCTCAACATTGACATCAAACCTACTGGGATGCATCCTGAGAGGCCATATACCAATTAAATGAGATTTGAAACCTACCATATCGCTTCAGAAGAACTAAAATATAGATCATAATTCACATGCATCACTTTGTTGATGCTTTTGTGGCGCCACTTATGGAAGTCTATAGTTTTATATAGACAATATATTTGATTGGAGTGACATAGATGATCAGATTATGCCAGACAATTAACTAAGTAGTAAATAAGGGAGTGCTAAGGGCATAAATCTGAACAGATTCAAACTTGGGGCTAGGTTTCCAATTCTTCGATCCATGGGATTTCAATTTTGATATGCTTCAGTATTGATTAGCTATCAATATTTCATTTAAAATGTTTTACAGCTATGGAATCCATAATTAAGGCTAAGATAATATTCACGTCCACTGGAGCATGCACATTAAGAGCGAATATTGTTTCATTAAACTGAAGATTGATTACAATTGAATAAATTTAGATTATACAGCCCTCCAAAAAAACAAAAAACAAAACAAAAGGAAACATACACAGAAACAGAATACTTTGCTAACACAAGTATTGTAAACAAACCAACCCAGGCTCATTATTGAAACGCGCAAAATACAGTTTTTGTTTTCGCGAATCCACCAGAGGCCGCTGTGTACGCTTTTTCAGATCTCAAATTTCTTTCGCGAGTACCATTCGTGCCTGCTGTTTTTGCATAAATCCACCAGAGGCCGCTGTGTACGCTTTTTTAGATTTCAAATGTCTTTCGCGAGTACCATTTGCGCCTGCTGTTCTCACGTAAATCCACTAGATGCCGCTGTGTACGCTTTTTCAGATCTCAAATGTCTTTCGCGAGTACCATTCGCACCGGCTGTTCTCATGTAAATCCACCAGAGGTCGCTGTCGACTGACTGACTGATCGATACCCCCACCCACCGATTGACCTCATCACCCCCTTCCCTAAACCCAACCGATAGTGTTTTGAAAGCAATCCAGAAAAAGAAAAGCCCTCACCTGATTTTTACTATGTTTTCAGATCTTACCATGTTCTCATCCTGTTATTTACTTGTTTATTTTATTTTTTCCTTTTGTTTTTGTTTTATCTGCTTTCTGAAATCGTTTTTCACCAGACTTGAACCCCGTCATCACGGTCAACTCCTCTCTGCGTCTCAAGTCTGCCAACGTACATGGTGAGCTACTGGGCGAACTGGTAACAGCAGAAAAGCCGTCCACACGGAGGCAAGTCATCAGCTGGTAGCGCGATAAGAAACAGAACAACCCTACAACCCGTAGTGTTTGTTTTAAAGAAGAAATGCAGCCATATGTACCTCTGGCTACATAATTCACTCTCTCCAGAAATGTATATGGGGCTACATTTTTACAAAGAGCCTGTTGAAATAAAAATTCTGAGATTTACATCTTCACATTCTCTATATGCTACTGTCATCGCCGTGCTTTGGAAAAAAGTTTAACATTTAGTTAAAGGTGCTGTATGTAAGTTTTTGACTCTTCTAAAGCATAAAAATACTATAATATGTTTGCAGATATTTAAGAAACATCCCAAGTGAACATACTTGTTTAACTGAAAAACAATGCTGAAGTCAGATATTCTGCTTTGAAAACGGTTTTTCCGTGCCGGAACGCTGTCTTTGTTTAGGTAAAGTTAACCTGCAGAATGCCAGCACCCCGGGTTGCCTTGTTGGAAAACAGCGTATTTCATTTATTCATTCAGAAAGGCTCTGAAAGCATGCGCCCGTGAGGGAAATGGACAGTATCAGACGTCGAAATGAGACAGATTCAGTTCCACATGAGGTTATTAATTAGCAAATGATATAAATATTACGAGCGTAAACATTAGGTGAGCAGGTTACATTGTAATCTCGTGTCCTAACAACACGTAAACAGCAGTTTGGCTGTTTGCACCAGACGAAACACGACAGAAATGTAAATACAGCCTTTCAGAAGCACAGAATATGCAATCACTCATGAAATGGTAAGGTTTAGAATTCATTCAAACTCACATTGTTAGCATTTAGCAATAAATAAAACACACGAGGCTTACCTGAGGTGCACTGTCATAGGTTTCACATGTTTAGCTGTGAGAAATAGAAGCCGTTTCTAATATCTCAATTCGAGGTGTTGATTAGAACTAAAACTCCTTTCAATATGGAAAATATTCCTTCTATCGCGTGTCGTTGCTTTTATTTAGAACTCGGTCAAAATCACTCACTCCTGTACTCAATCTGGCATCCCAGGCGTGCGTTTATTTTGATTTAGGAGTGCAATACCTAGTTCAACCACTGGGTGTCAAACTTACATACTGCACCTTTAATTTACTTCATTTACTAACAAATTATTAATATACCTGAAGCATATTTGGTAATTGCTGAGGTGTGCTATCAAAAATCCTCTGAAATCCTCCACCTCTCCAGCTCCACTTGTCTAGATTTTTCTTTGGAATGTATATACGGTTGAAGTCAAAATTAATAGCCCTTCTGTGATTTTTTTTTCTTTTTCTTTTTTAATAATTTGCTAAATGATGTTTAACAGAGGCGACGCAGTGGCGCAGTAGGTGTTGCTGTCACCTCACAGCAAGAAAGTCTCTGGTTCGAGCCTCGGCTGGGTCAGTGGCTGTTTCTGTGTGGAGTTTGCATGTTCTCCCTGTGTTTGCATGGATTTCCTCCAGGTGCTCCGGTTTCCCCCACAGTCCAAAAACATGCTGTTCAGGTGAATTGGGTAGGCTAAATTGTCCGTAGTGTATGAGTGTGAATGAGTGTGTATGGATGTTTCCTGGTGATGGGTTGCGGCTGGAATGGCATCCGCTGTGTAAAACATGTGCTGGAAAAGTTTGTAAGTTAATTTCGCTGGGGCGACCCCAGATTAATAAAAGGACTAAGCCAAAAAGAAAATGAATGAATGTTTAACAGAGCAATGCATTTTTCACAGTATTTCCTATAATATTTTATCTTTCTGAGAAAGTCTTATTTGTTTTATTTCCGCAGTAAATAAAAGCAGTTTCTATTTATTTTTTACAAAGCAATATTTTTTCAATTCTCCACTGAACAAGCCATTGTTATACAAGGAGTTGCCTAATTACCCTAACTTGCCTATAGTTAACCTAATTAACCTAGTTAAGCCTTTAAATGTCACTTTAAGCTGAATACTAGAATCTTGGAAAATATCTAATAAAATATTATTTACTGTCATCATGGCAAAGATAAAATAAATCAGTTATTAGAAATGAGTTATTAAAACTATTGTTTAGAAATGTGTTGAAAAAATGTTTCTGTTAAACAGAAATTGGGGGAAAAATATCATAAATAAAGAAATTGGGACTAATATTTCAGTATATATGTTATGTCAACATAGGCTCATTCTGAAAAAGTAGCCCTATATATATTTCTGAAGATCGCAAATTATGTAGCCAGAAGTACGTATGGCTGAATTTCATCTTCAAAACGCAAAATTTGTCAGTTGGGTTTAGGGAAGTGAGTGGTCGCTGGTCAATATGTGCTTTTTAAAACACTATTGGTTGGATTAAGTGAAGGAGGAGGGTGGATCAGTCGATCGATTAGTCAGTCAGTCAATCATTCAGTCAGTCAATCAGTCAGTCGACAGCAAACTCTGGTGGATGTATGCGACAACAGCAGGCGCAAATGGCACTCGCAAGAGAAAATTGAGATCTGAAAAAACATACACAGCGACCTTTGATGGATTTATGCGACAACAGCAGGAACGAATGACATTTGCAAGAGAAATTTGAGACCTGAAAAAGTGTACACAGCGGCCTCTGGTGAATTCGCAAAAACAAAAACTGCAAAAAAAAAGTATTCGGTGGTGTCCAGAAATGTATATAGAGGTACGTTTTCAGAATGAGCCCGGGTTGTGTTATGTTCATTTTCCAAAAACAAAGTACAATAATAATAATAATAAAAACCTAAAAAACATTAAATTCTAAGATCTTGGTTGTGGTCCCCAAATATGCATGGCACCAAATGGTCATTATTCAATTCCAAAAAATGATGAAACTACCCAGTGACCCTCAGGTTAACCTCAGCAACACTCTCTTTTGCTCTCTGTCAGAATGCATCACTCCTCATGTTAACAAGCCCAACACTGGTTCCTCTCCACCACCTCCTATAGAGCTCAGACAATGAGAGTTTCCAGTCCCAGCACTCGTCCTGGCCTGCTGAGCCCTTGAAGACCGAGGTTAAGTGACGACAGGCACATCACACACGTTCAGAACAAAGCCCACTCAGGGGACCCTTACCAGCGGCTAATCACAAAGACCCATGTAGCTTGTTGAATTAGCATTAACCTCCCCCGCTCCAGCACTTCAGCCTTTATCTGCTCATCATAAACACTTTTAACATCCACTCCAGCAGCATGAGTGACACCCGTGGGCATGATTCAGCTCTAGACGTGGGAGTTGTTTTATTCCAGGCCCGGAAAAGCACTCGATTATTATTCACCTATGTAAACTGGATGAAATCTACAATGAACATATTGCTTGAGGAGACGTGGTGAATTGATCAGACGGTTTTTTTTCATCTACAGTGTTGTCGGAGGTGTGAAGGCCCCAGATGATGTCATGAGCCTTGCGCCCTACTGAGAGTGCCACAACACTGAAACAGCTGCTAATGGATCAAATCCAACAAGAAGAAAAACTCAGCAGAGGCCTGCACCATGGGGACCAAACACCTGTCGAGGGTGTGATGTAGATCAGTGCGACTCTAACTGCTGTGTCCTGATCCAAAAGCCTGTTCTGGCAGACAGGGCAGACAAATCCTGGAATGATAGTTTCCAATGTTTCATTTTATTTAGGACACAGAGAATAGAAAAGGTTCCCACAATGAAAATAAGCCAATGGCTTTTTTGTGTATTTTATTATCGACAGTTTTTAAAGAGCCCCTATTATGAGTTTTTGAAAATGACCTTCTATGCAGTGTGTAACAAGTGAAGTGAAACAAGTGTAACAAGTGAAGTGAAAAATCCAGCTAAACGGGGCGCTTTTTGCTCGCGTTTTCCATCGACGTTCAACGCCTCATGACTAAATAAAGGGCGCCAATGTGATCAGGCAAACCAACGCGCAAAACGCCAGGCGTTAAAGCGTAGTTTTTTTTTGTCAAAACTTTCTCCACCAATGAGATTGGCACTTTTGTTCACATGCATGGAGCTGCTGAACTTACAGTAAACAGCACTTGGAGGCGCTCAAGCGCAAAACTGTCATTGCGAGGGCACATTGAAGAAGATGCCCAGAGGCAATATGAACGTGGAGCTGCTCATTGCACTGGTGAACAATAATCATTTCTTCATCGCTAGAGCTGGAGCTGCTACTTGAACCATTCATGCTTGTTTGAATTGCCAGTAACTTTAACAACAAGCGTGTCAACTTTCTCTCTTCTTCTTCTGTGTTACAAGCGGGTGTCAGAAGCTTAAAGTTGTTTGGCGCCATCTAACATCAAGGAGTGATTTTGCATACTCCTCTGCTTGACGCCAGTAAAAATCGCTTGGGTTTGAATCTGTAAAAAACGTCTTAAAAAAACGCTGACGATAAACACAAACGAAAAGCGTCCCGGTGTGTAGAAGCCTTAAGGCTTAAGTCTTAAAGTGCGCCGTGTTTAAAACTATTAATTAATCTATAAAAGAGTTGATTCATAGTGGTTTAAATGAATCGTCAAGGTAATGAATCTTTAGCTGCATCGGCGTGGCGTTGATAAGGAACTCAAGCCCTGCCCATTTGTTGTGCACACAGACCTGGGAAAATTGAAACTCCCACCCACAAACACTGTAGCAAAAAAATAAGAAGACAAACACTGTAGCAGATCCCAGTTGAATCATGTCACGAAGACGCTGTGCTCTAAAGTGTGAGGCAAAGTTAGTGTTACTTTCCCTACCCAAAGATGAGGCTGTGATTGAAGTTTATTTTTGCAAAAATACCTCAGCATTATAACCCCAGCCTTGTGTTGTGTTCCCAAATCCTTACTGTATGTACAACCCTACCCTATTACAAGCATTTTTATTTAATTTATCATTATTTTTTGGGTAACACTTTACAATGTATTAGTTAATGTTAGTTACTAACATGAACAAACAATAAACAATACATTTATTACAGCATTTGTTCATGTTAGTTAACATTAGTTAATGAAAATACAGTTGTTCATTGTTAGTTCATGTTAACACACAGTGCATTAACAAGCATGGGTTTGGATTTTAATAAGACATTAGTAAATGTTGAACTATGATTAATAAATGCTGTATCGTTCATACTTAGTAATTATATTAACTAATGAAACCTTATTGTAAAGTGTGACCATTTTTGTTGTAGCCTCACGGTGGACTGAACCCCCTAAAATGAACATCCTAGAATAGCCGTTCTGCTGCAGACAGTGAAGCAGCGCCCAGCAGTCTGGAGCAGAGCCAGCATGTCCACTTGTCCTGCCCACTCACACAATCAGAAAACACTGAGAGATGTGGGAGAGAGATCAGCAGGGTTATTTCCTAGAAGGACAGCGGAGTGACATGTCTAAGCTGTTGTGTGCGCTGTAAGCACACTATCTGTAGTGTCATTAATGCCTTGTCTGTCTTTATTTACCCTGCTGTCAGGTCAGAGGTGAAGAGGACAAATACAGTCCATACGCTTTAACTTAACGCCCAGATCTGCACTCTGTAACCTTTCTGATCTGTCTGCAGAAAGACTGCTGACGCAAGCCCTTGTGTCTAACACCCTGACGGCAGCGTCTGACACGCTGTCAACGGCTGCTGTGGAGAGAAGGGTCATGGTGAGCTGGGAATATGTATTCCTCATTTACACATCCTGACATCCATGGATGCCGACAACACGGGTCCCAGAGTGCCTGTCAGATTACCAGCAGCGGAAAGAGTGCTGAAAAATCATGCTCAATTAAAAGTACCTTTACTTGCCAAAAATGAAGTGCAAGTGGAGTAAAGGTATATGTTGTAAAGAGAATGAGTAAAAGTAGCCCTTTTTAAAGTAATCAAAAGCGCTGAGTAGTATGGCTGATCGATTATGGAAAAAATCAGAATCATTTATATCAAACAGAGTAATAATAATTACAATTATCAGTGAGTTATATGACCAAAACTATTTCAATTTACTTTTCCATCCATATATCCATCCATCTATCTATGCACCCATTTATATATCCATCCATTTTTTCAAACTGTATATCCATCCACCCATCCATATATGCATTAATCCATTCACATATCTGACCATCCATCCATCCATCCATCCATCCATATATCCATCCATCTATCCACCCATCCATATATCCATCCATCCATTCACATTTCAGATCATCCATATATCCATCCATCCATCCATATAGCCATCCATCTATATATCCATCTATCCATTCATCCATCCATCCATCCATCAAATAATCCATCATCTATACACCCATCCACATATCCATCCATCCATCCATCCATATATCCATCCATCGATCTATGCACCCATTCATATATCCATCCACCCATCCATCCATATATGCATCAATCCATTCACATATGCGACCATCCATCCATCTATCTATCCACCCATACATCCATTCACATTTCCGACCATCCATATATCCATCCATCCATATAGCCATCCATCTATATATCCCTCTATCCATCCATTCATATATCCATCCATCCATCCATATAGCCATCCATCTATATATCCATCTATCCATTCATCCATCCATCCATCCATCAAATAATCCATCATCTATACACCCATCCACATATCCATCCATCCATCCATCCATCCATATATCCATCCATCGATCTATGCACCCATTCATATATCCATCCACCCATCCATCCATATATGCATCAATCCATTCACATATGCGACCATCCATCCATCTATCTATCCACCCATACATCCATTCACATTTCCGACCATCCATATATCCATCCATCCATATAGCCATCCATCTATATATCCCTCTATCCATCCATTCATATATCCATCCATCCATCCATATATCCATCCATCTATCCATATATCCATCTACAGTACATATCCATCCATCCATCCATCCAATCATGCATCTATCCACCCATCCATATATCCATCCATCCATATAGCCATCCATCTATATATCCATCCATCCATCCATATATCCCTCTATTAATCCATTCATATATCCATCCATCCATCCATCCATCCATCCATCCATCATATACATAGCCATCCATCCATCCATCCATCTATCCATCCATCTAATCATGCATCTATTCACCCATCCATATATCCATCCATCCATGCATATATCCAACCATCCATCCATATATCCATCCATCCATACATCCATATATCCATCTGTCTACCCATCCATCCATCCATCCATCCATATATCCATCTATCCACATATCCATCATTCCATCCATTCATCTATCCATCCGTCCATGCATCCATCCATCCATCCATCCATCCATCCATCCATCCATCCATCCACCCTCTGAGACTGCATGCATACACACAACATCAAGTGTTCTCTTTAGCCCTTTAAAAAAACATGAAAGAAATGAATACACTTTAATAAAGCACGTTTAACGTGCTTACATTTTACATGAATAAAAAAAAACTCAAGTTAAACTACCTAATTTGTAATTAAACTAGTAATTTGAGTATTATATTTGTTAATTCATGCACTTCCTTCAGCCTAGTCTCTAGTTCAGAGGTCGCCACAGTGGAATGAACCGCCAATTTTAAATTAATGTCTTTACACAACTGCAGATCACAATTTTTCTTAAAACACAATCCAGATCTCTAGAGCTGAGTGGATGAATTTCATGCAACTCAATGCTTTGTCATTTCAAGATGATTTATGGATGTATGGATGGATGGATGGATAGAAGGATGGATGCGTTAGACGTGGGTCATTTCTTTGTCAAACGTCATTTTGAGGTGATTTGAGTGAAAATTCTTTAACTTGTCTTGCTGATGTGATGGCTCTTTTTAATTCCTGTGAGGTCAAGGGTGATTGACTGAACAAGCTTCATTAGCATAGCAAACACCAGGGACCTCGCATAAGCACTGTGAACTTAAACAATTTAGCTTGCAAATTGATACAGCAATGTACTGTGAGGGTCAAAGTCGTTCGGTTTAATTACAAGAGAAGCTAATGTTACAGGTGTGTCAGTATTTTTGGGACAAAATCCTGTCTACGGTGCTGTTCCATGGGTATTCTGTCATCGTCTTTTAGAAAAGATGACTCATTTTATGCAAATGAGGCTCATTAGAAAACGTGTAATTTGCATTGTGTCATAACTAGACAAACATTTTGTAGGACGCTTTGCTTCTATTTTTGCAACATCGTGTTGAGTATTTTGGTCCAAACTGAATTCTCATTAATCTGATGCTCCCTTATTTATATTAAACAACAAAAAGAACAAAAAATACATTTTAAAAAAGGGAAAGGAAGGGAAAATTAGAAATTCTCTGCTAAATTCCCCAAATTCCACAACTACTGTATAACCAGAAAATCTGGTAAAGAATCTTGGAAGTCCTATATGCAGTGTTGTGAGGAGAGGGAACTGTTCTAATTGGTTGCATCACACACATATTTTCAGTGTGAAAAGGCAAATTACAAACTGTTTGTCAGTGGAATGTTTTCATGACTTGCATGGATACAACACAGTAAACTTCTGCCATTTTTTGTCTACATAAACCTGGTGTTAAACAGAGTTGTTAACGTTATTTGAATTTAAAAGCTGTTCACTACTAGTCAAAAGTTTGAGATCAGTAAAGTGTGTTTCAGTTTAAAGGTAATGAAAACAGTTCTATTCATAAATGAGTATTTTTAGTGCTACAAAATAAAGCCGCAGTCACACTAGAGTTTGAGCTTGCGAAATTCTGTCGTACGGCGCTGTGAAAAGGGGCGGGATTAAACAAGATGATTAGACATTAAATAAAGCAAGCGATTGCTCCATGTTTTAAATTTCTGTTCAGAGAGGTCATGTTTTGATCCTAGATTGGTATCACGCAGTCAAGTGATGTGATTTCGCAGGTCAGAGTTCACCAAGCTTGAACTTTGCACCGCAGCGAAATGTGAAACTCGACGGATGACCCTGCGTTTCCGGTCAGACGCATTCGCGTGCGTATGAATGGAAGTCTATGGGGAGTAAAGTCCAGTGTGACTGCGGCTTTTGGAGTAAAACACTCAAACACATTGATCATACAAACAAGACACACCTGAAACCAATTAGCAACACACAGAGCACATGGAGACACAACAAATACTCACAGACACAGTCATATACATATATAGTATATGTTTCAGCTCAATTTGATTAAGTAATTTTAACAAACAGCAAACGTTATTTTTTGAGTGTAGTTGGGTTGATTTAAAGCACAGTTAGTGGGAGAGTATCACAAATATTTTATTTGTATTTGATTATACTTAATTTTGGGTGGCACGGTGGCTCAGTGGGTAGCATACTACGGAAAAGTGTATTATGTTGTATATCATAGTATTTATATGTTACATTTAATATATAGTACTGCAACTCTTTTTTAATGAATGCTACACAATAGTGAACTAATAAACTGTAATATATACTGAAGCATACTTTCATTTTTACTACAGTAAACTGTGGTGTCAAAAAAAACCTATAGTATTTATTACAACTTACTACATTTTTATTTTATTTTATTTTTTTATTGTGGGTGGGTATAAATATATATAGTCAAGCCTGAAATTATTAATTGCCCTGACAGATTCTGACTTAAATTGTTTATATATATATATATATATATATATATATATATAGCAGGGACATTTTCACAGTATGTCTGATAATGTTTTTTCTTCTGGAGAAAGTCTTATTTGATTTATTTCGGCTAGAAGCATTTTTACATTTTTTAAAAGCCATTTTAAGGACAAAACTATTAGCCCCTTTAGGCAAATTTTTTTTTTCGATAGTCTACAAAACAAACCATCATTAAACAATAACTTGCCTAATTACCCTAACCTGCCTAGTTAATCTAATTAACCTAGTTAAGCCTTTAAATGTCACTTTAAGCTGTATAGAAGTGTCTTAAAAATATCTAGTAAAATATTATTTACTGTCATTATGGCAAACATAAAATAAATTAGTTATTAGAAATGACTATTATGTTTAGAAATGTGTTGAAAAAATCTTCTCTCCATTAAAAAGAAATTTTCTCTCTCTCTCTCTCTCTCTCTCTCTCTCTCTCTCTCTCTCTCTCTCTCTCTCTCTCTCTCTCTCTCTCTCTCTCTCTCTCTATATATATATATATATATATATATATATATATATATATATATATATATATATATATATATACACACATACATCCAGGATTGGCCTGCCCAGTCACCAGACATAAATATTATGTCATGTCTGGGTTAAGATGAAGGAGAAGGCATTGAAGATGAATCCAAAGAATCTTGATGAACTCTAGAAGTCCTGCAAGAACACTTTCTTTGCCATTCCAGATGACTTTATTAAGTTATTTGAGTCATTATCTCAGCAAAGGATGCAGTCCTCCAAGCTCATGGGAGTCACACACAATATTAATTCTTTTTCCACTGCTCCATGACTTTATATTCTACACTGTACATTATTTCTGTTAAGTGACAATACTTTTGACCTAAGTCAGACCTTACTGTCCTAATTAAATAATTAAAAATCAAGGCATGATCATATTTTATTTTGGTAAAATAAGCGTAATCTAGAGGCTTTTGCCTTTCATATAAGCCACTTCTGATACCAAATGATCAACTAGAAGTCAAGTTATTATTTGTTGTTCCTAAAACTTGGACAGGCGACGAGACTTTTGTCAGGTAGTGTTCATTATATATACAACAATTTTGCCGGGGATGTGAATAATTTTGACCTTGACTTTATATCCTTATTACTGAAACAGAGGAAAGTAAAATGATGCTTATAAAACATATTTCCACACAATTTAGCTTTGAATTCAATGTCGGCCGCAAAATGTACCCTATGTTTAACACAGTCCCATAATGCCTTGCTTATCTCAGTAAATTGATCATGAAACCATTCTTACACAAACTGTAGTGCTGAAATGAGTGTGCCAGCTTACATGGGAAAAGTTTTACAACTGATTTAAAAAGCATTTGTTCTGCTCATGTATAATGAATGAGTCCCCATGGATATAAGAGCCCTCTGATCCTTTTTGGAAAAATGTACCACTCACTGTGGTTCATTTCTGCCATTGTCAAGATACATTTTTACGCAGAGGGCAAAATTGCTAAATTGGAAACTGTTAGCAGCCTTACACTTGTTTGGCGCATGCTAGTGCCCGAATCACATAATTAATTTAGTGAATCGTTTAAAATGATTGCTGTTAGCAGTTTTTAATTCATTCTTTTAATTGAATCTTCCCTTCCCTCAAACAGATTTCCTAATGTTTTATTTTCCACCAAATACATTCCCTCACAGTAGGTAAAAAAACATTTCCGCTGATTTCAAAATAGCCTGGCCTGGTGAGCGTTTTATATATTGCTGTTCACACAACTGAAAGAATCAAAAGCTATGACTTTCATCTCAGCTCGAATAAGAGTGGCTTTGCAATTTAATATCTCCGATATAAGCCTGTCATGCCATATAGTAGACAAATATGATCTCTCCCCATGCCCGCCTATATTCTCTCCACTGCATAGATATATCTCATCATTTCATTTTCACAGCCATTATTCAAGATATACAGATGTCAGTGAACTCTGCAAAAGCAATAATGTTTAGCTGTCATACGTCAAGGCAAAGCCTTCAGAGCGGAAAACATTGACAGAACACAAACAGCCAGCACAGCAGTCAACCCTGCTCCGGAAAAACTCAACCACGATCAGGCAAACAAATAGAAATCCATGCTTTGTAATGGAGGAAAATGTAAGGAAAAAAAATATAAATGAAAAAGGGAGGTTAAGAAAAGGCAGAGTATGCTAGACTAGAAAGAACTTAGGATACAGAAGACATTTAAAACACATTATTCTCAATGTTTTGGATTTCCATTCACACTTTGCTTTTTGTTTACAGTATTTTACTGTTATTATAAACTTTATTGTCCCCTTTTCGGGCGATTTGTTCTGCAGCGTAATAGATTTACAACATACAGTTAGGTCCATAAATATTTGGATGACACAATTGAAACATGTTTGGCTCTATTTACCAAGAAAATGGATTTGAAATGAATTGATGTGATCAAGATGTGCTTTAACTGCAGACTGTCAGCTTTAATTTGAGGAAATTTACATCCAAATCAGGTGAACAGTGTATGAAGTACAACAGTTTGCATATGTGCTTCTCACTTGTTAAGGGTCCAAAAGTAATTGGACAGAATAGTAATCATAAATCAAACTTTCACTTTTTAATACTTGGTTGCAAATCCTTTGCAGGTAATTACATCCTAAAGTCTGGAACGCATATACATCACTAGACGCTGGGTTTCATCCCTGGTGATGCTTTGCCAGGCCTCTACAGCAACTGTCTTCAGTTCCTGCTTGTTCTTAGGGTGTTTCCCTTCAGTTTTGTCTTCAGCAAGTGAAATGCAAGCCCAATCATTCATTCATTCATTCATTGATTCATTCATTTCCTTTTCGGCTTAGTCACTTTAATAATCTGGGATCGCCACAGCGGAATGAAACGCCAACTTATCCAGCATATGTTTTACGCAGCGGATGCCCTTTCAGCTGCAACCCACCACGGGGAAACATCTATACACACTCATTCACACACATACACTACGTACAACTTAGCTTACCCAATTCACCTATACCACATGTCTTTGGACTTGTGGGGGAAACCGGAGCACCCAGAGGAAACCCAAGTGAACACGGGAGAACATGCAAACTTCACACAGAAATGCCAACTGACCCAGCCGAGGCTCGAAATTCTTGCTGTGAGGCGAACATGCTACCCACTGCGCCACCATGGCACCTTTTATTTTATTTTATTAGTTTTGTTCATCATTTTTATGGACAGAATTTCAAAGCGCAGCCTTGGGCTGGAGGGGGTCCAGTTTGGGGACCACAGGATCTCATCTCTGTTATTCGCAGACGATGTTGTTCTGTTGGCTTCATCGAACATGGACCTTCAGCATACTCTGTATACCCCTTCCCCTTAGCCCTACGCCTTCAAGCTAAAGAGAATTGGGACACACCTACCCCTTTGTGGAAATGCGCAAAACGAGTGGTAGGGGTAAGGGGAAGGGCTAAGGGGTAGAATTGGGATTGGGCCCATGTCTCTCGGCTGGTTGAGGAGAGGGAAGTCTGGGGTTCTCTCCTAAGACTGCTGCCTCCACGACCCGGAAAAGCGGTTGAAAATGAAATAATGAATGAATGAATGAATGAATGAATGAATGAATGAATGAAATAATGCAGCCTTGACAGGTAAGCTGATTTAAAACTGATTCAAAAACAAACATATGCAAAAATAACTTTGTTGAAATTATTAATTAAACAAATCTAAGGTAAATTATAAGAAGAGTTGAAGACATTTGGCCATAAAAAAAAGAAAAAAATATCTAAGGGTAATGCAATTACTATTTTGTGTCTCTTTTCAACTTTTTTTTAAATCAAAAATAATATGTAAATGTGTAAATAACATAAAAAATCAGTCATTTGAAATTTAAATTCAAACAATATTTCTATATACCTGCTCTGGAAAAGATAAAAATCCTTGAAAAATCAGAAATCCAGACTATTTTAATTTGACTATTTCAATTAATTCTAACAAGCAGAGACCAGTGAACCAACTTTACACTGTATGTTTTATCTCCTCCATGGAGCTAGAAACAGAGCAGATCAAACATGCCTTTGTGATCGTTTTAATGAGTTCTCAACCCTGACAGAAACACAACCTGAAAGAAATAATACATGCTGGTGTGTGTTTTGAAGCACAACAGGTGAAATCTCATTTAAAGCACCTGCGAGGGCTATTACACTCTAATTCATCGTTCCAGACTTTTCTTTCTGCATTGTTTTAAACCGAGCACCTACATCTGCACTGGGGCCATTGACTTTCCAAGGACGTTCTTTCCCCTTCCGAGTTATTCTGGGAGGATTACAGCAACACTGACAGAGAGAAATGGAGACATTAGGAGGCATAAAGTCCAGCTGACCAATGAGTACAAAAAAAAAAAAAAAGAAAGTAAGGAATCTCAAAGTTGCTTGAACAGGACAAAAGGGATATATTTCAGCAGATAAAAAGGGATGGAAAAACAAAAAGGACAAAGGAAAACAATAGCGGCCCATACACAAGGACATGCATTTAGCTGTATATGTAAATATGTTGGTATCATATTGCATTTTAGGAGTAATTGTTTTGAAAACTGGAGGGAAAATATCTGAAAACAACACCATTGCAGATTGTGTGTATAGCCAATCAATGTGTTTTGTGTAATGATGATGTCACCACTCCACATTTCGAATCTAGTCAGACAGCAACAACAACAATGGTGGACTACATGTATATACACATGCTCCAAGTCTGTTTCTCCACTTTTATTGCACCTCTATTGCAGAATTAGAGACCATTTTTAAGGAATGTAAACAATAACAATGGTCCTAAAGTATTTCTTGTTGCACATTTTTCATTTCTATAGCTCCAGAAAATCTGAAATGTTTCACATATTGATAAATAATGCTATGATCGCAGTTTTAATGTTAAGATGTGATTGAATTGCGTCTTGTTAGAGTTATGACATAGTTTGACAACATGCAGGAAATGTGTATGGGCTAATGACATCAATGGAAAAAAGAATAATTATTGTGTGTGACTCCCATGAGCTTGGAGGACTACATCGATACATCTCTGCAATGACTCAACTTATTAATAAAGTCATCTGGAATGGCAAAGAAAGCGTTCTTGCAGGACTCCCAGAGTTCATCAAGATTCTTTGGATTTATCTTTAATGCCTTCTCCAACTTACCCCAGACATGCTCAACAATGTTCATGTCTAGTGACTGGGCTGGCCAATCCTGGAGCACCTTGACCTTCTTTGCTTTCAGGAACTTTGATGTGGAGGCTGAAGTATAAGAAGGAGCGCTATCCTGCTGAAGAATTTGCCCTCTCCTGTGGTTTGTAATGGGATGGGCAGCACAAATGTCTTGATACCTCAGGCTGTTGATGTTGTTATCACCTCTGCAGATCTCTTGCACGCCCCCATATTGAATGTAACCCCAAACCATGATTTTTTCTTCACCAAACTTGACTGATTTCTTTGAGAATCTTGGGTTCATGCAGGTTCCAATAGGTCTTCTGCAGTATTTGTGATGATTGGGATGCAGTCCAACAGATGATTTATCAGAAAAATCTACATTCTGCCACTTTTCCAAATGATCAACTTGAAGTCAAGTTATTATTTGTTGCTCTTACAACTGGAATCGACGACAAGACTTTTTGTCAGGTAGTGTACTGGTCTGTCATGTAGAGTCAAAACTAAATTCATTGTGATATCTTCAGCATTTCTTACATTATTACAGTTTACTCGCTCTAGTTTAGAACGGCGGTTCCCAAACTTTTTAAACTTGCAGCCCACTAAACCAAACCCTGACCTGACACTGTAACGCATACACCGTGCTCAATTAGACAAAACAATCCACCACTTAGAAACAGACACATATGTGTGGCGGCTTCCCAAGTGAAAAGGCTTTAGTAATGTTTCATTATGATTCTGTGACTTCTGTAAATACCTAAATACACTCACCGGCCACTTTATAAGGTACACCTTACTAGTACTGGATTCAACAAGGTACTGGAAAATTCCTCAGAGATTTTGGTCCATATTGACACGATAGCATCATGCATTTGATGCAGATTTGTTGGCTGCACATCCATGATATGAATCTCCCGTTCCACCACATCCCAAAGGTCCTCTATTGGATTGACTCTGGTGACTGTGGAGGCCATTTGAGTAAGGTGAACTCATTGTCATGTTCAAGAAACCAGTCTGAGATGATTTGCGCTTTATTACATGGCACATTATCCTGCTGGAGGTAGCCATCAGATGATGGGTACACTGTGGTGATAAAGGGATGGACATGTCAGCAACAATACTCAGGTAGGCTGTGGCGTTGACACAATTGGTACTAATGGGCCCAAAGTGTACCAAGAAAATATCCCCCACACCATTTACACCACCACAACTTCCGGCCTGAACCCTTGATGCAAGGCAAGATAGATCCATGATTGCATGTTGCTGACGCCAAATTCTGACCCTACCATCCGAATGTCACAGCAGAAATCGAGACTCATCAGACCAGGCAACTTTTTTCCAATCTTCTATTGTCCAATTTTGGTGGGCCTGTGCAAATTGTAGCCTCAGTTTCCTGTTCTTAGCTGACAGGAGTGGCACCCGGGGTGGTCTTCTGCTGCTGTAGCCATCCACATTAACGTTGGACGTGTTGTGCGTTCAGAGATGCTCTTCTGCATACCTCGGTGGTAATGAGAGGTTATTTGAGTTACTGTTGCCTTTCTATCAGCTCAAACCAGTCTGGCCATTCTCCTCTGACCTCTGGCATCAACAAGGCATTTGCACCCACAGAACTGCCGCTCACGGGATATTTTCACTTTTTCAGACCATTCTCTGTAAACCCTAGAGATGGCTGTGTATGAAAATCCCAATAGATCAGCAGTTTATGAAATACTCAGACCAGCCTGACCAGAATCAGCTATAGATCACATACGGCTGCAGCCGGAAGTTAATGAGAATTTTTTTAATTAAATTTCCCATTAATTGTATTTTATTAACATCTACCCCTATCCCAACCATAAACCCAACTGTCACAGTAATGTAAAAACAGATCTGGAGTCTTTATTAGTATAGCTGATTAACCATGCAAATGGATAATAACTATATATCAGTAATACCATATATATCAGCTGATAACCACTGATAACGCTCATTCAATCAAGTGATAACATTTGAAGCAGGTGATTACGTTTATCCTTCAGAAGGCACTCATGGAAATACACATAAAAATAACCCTGGAGTGTTACTGGGGGTTAAGACTTTTGCTTAATTTATCTATTCTCACTTACATTAATTAATTACAGTGTCCTGCAACCACTAGTAAAAAACATATATCAAAATTATATTTGGCGTCTGAACAATTTTTAGTTTGACTATACAGAATACTGCATAGTTTTCAATCTGTTTCAGTGGTTTAATGTGTACGCAGACATTTCTTGAGATTATGCCATGTTTATGGATTGTTTAGATTTTTTTTTGTGCTTTTAGAGCAAGAACAAAAAAGACAGGGAAAGCTCGGGCATTGTGTGCATGAGCCTTAAGTCAAGGAGAACAACAATGAGATGTTGGATGAAGAGAGAGTGTGTGCCCTGTGGAAGACTGCGATTCCAATTAGAGCCAAAAACTCAGCTGTGCAGGTGATTCTGACAAGATTATTCTGTTTGAGTTAGAGGAACCAGACCAATTAGACCACAGCTCTCTCTTTTTCTGTGTGTGTGTGTGTTTGTTTCGCACAGCTCACTGCAGTGTCACTGGACAGTGGCAAACCATGAAGATGATCAATTACCAGCCCGTGCATCTGCGGTCGTGATCTGTCTGAAACACGCTGCTCTGTGACACATCGGGCACTGATACTACAGCCGTGTGTCCAGAGGCTCTGAGGCGCATCTCTGTTGTGCGTATCTGTTTATCACTTCTGTCTCCACTGTTGTGGCTATGGAAGGTATTTCACAGTGCTGCTAAATTCTTTGCTGCATCACATATTGCTAGAGATCATGAATCAATGTTTCTGGGTTTACACAAAAACTACTAAGCAACATATGCATGTACACACACAAATTATAACACAAAATAATTTACAATTATGACAGGAACTGTTTTTGGAGCTCTAAATGAGTGTACAATCATATGCTCATATAGACATATACTTTATGTATACATCTTTCCCATGGGCTACAGAATATTATAAAAAGGTGACTGCGACTTTTTATCTCACAGTTTTGACTTCTCTTTTAAAACTGTTATAGACTAAAAAATATGGATAAAAAAGGCATATTATTTCTCAGAACATATCACACAAATGTGTACTTAATTCTGTTTATAATGTGTACTTTAATTTTGTTTATATCTCACAGTACTTGTTGACATCAGAGTTTGCATCTTGCTGATTTAAAATTTTTTTTATATATTATTATTATTATTTTTTATTTCATTACTTTATTTTTAACTTTTGTTAACTTTGTTGCTGATTTTTTTCAGTTTATTTTTATATTATTATTCTAATTTATTTTTTATTTTATTTAATTTTTACATTTCTTATTACTTTAATTTATTTATAACTTTTGTTAACTTTGCTGCTGATTTTTTATTTATTATTTATTTTTATTTATTTATTTTTATTTTTATATTATTATTTGACTTTATTTTAAATTAATTATTATTTTTACATTTTTATTACTTTATTTTATTTTTAACATTTGTTATTCTGAGTTTATATCACACAATCCACTTGTTTTTGGCCACAAACAAGCAAATAAATAAAATTAGTAAATGAGATAACAAAAAGATAACTAAACAAAATAATTTTGTTCAATATATTTTTATATTATTATTTTTTATATTACTTTATTTTATTTTTAACTTTTGTTAACTGTTGCTGTTTTTTAATAATTTATTTTTTATTTTTGCTAAATGTGTTGCAGATTTTCTTCAATTTATCTTTATATTGTTAATTTATTTATTAATTTATTTATTTTTTACAATATTTTTTTTTAACTTTTGTTAACTTTGTTGCTGATTTTTTTTCAATTTATATTTATACTATTTTATTTTATTTATTTATTTTTAACTACATTAAATTAAATTTTAACTTTTTTTAACTTTGTTGCTGATTTTTTTTTCAATTTATTATTATTATTTTTTATTACTTTATTTTATACTTAACATTTGTTATTTTGCGTTTATATCACACAAACAAGTTTTGTCCACAAATAAAGTAACAAAAGGATAACTAAACAAAACAATTCTGTTCTCAAAGATGGCATCTCAAAATTCTAAACTCAAAACAATTTTAGACTTTGAAGGAAAAGAAATCTGAATTGTATATCTGTATTTCAGTTCAAAACCTGCATATTATTTCAATCTAAATTATTCAGATACTACCATAATCAAAATACAAGTATAGAAAATGTTATATATCCACCAGATATACAGTATGCCTCACAAATAACTCTTATTAAATGTTGATGGTAATTTAACTTTTACTGATGATTACTTGCATTCACCATTGAAGCAGAAATGCTGCATTATGGTATGATAAAAATGTAAAATGAGCATTTCCATTTAAACATAGCAAATAATTTAGTGTTGACATCATTACTTGAGCAAATTGAGTGCTAAAATACTAACAGCATATGCAAACAAACACTCTCATTGCTCTCTTTTTGCTTGTCTTTATCAGAAAACAGAGTGCAGACAACTAGGAAAATATGGGTTTAAAAATAAAACAGAATTGAATTGAGACTAAATGCAGACTTAAGCTGTGTTCCCATGAAGGAACAACTCGTACAGTACATGACCTGAAAATATAAGCAGCCCACCAAAAGGGGTCCAGACATCAGGGACTAATGGAAAAAAATTGACATTGCAGTATTTAGTTTTTTTTTTTTTTTTTTGCAATGTAGAGTTATAGTCAGAATTATTAACCCCACCTGAATTATAAGCCTTTATATCTTTCCCACAATTTCTGTTAAACAGAAAAAAGATTTTTCAACACATTACTAAACATAATAGTTTTAATAGCTAATTTCTAATAACTGATTTCTTTTATCTTTGCCATGATGACGGTACATAATATTTTAATAGATATTTTTCAAGACACTAGTATCCAGCAAGGTTTAACTAGGTTAATTAAAAAGCTAAAGAATAATTTTGACTTCAACTGTACACTACCTGACAAAAGTCTTATCGTCAATCCCAGTTGTAAAAGCAACAAATAATAACTTGACTTCAAGTTGATCATTTGGAAAGTGGCAGAATGTAGATTTTTCTGATGAATCATCTGTTGAACTGCATCCCAATCATTACAGATATTGCAGAAGACCTAATGGTACCAGCATGGACCCAAGATTCTCATAGAAATCAGTCAAGTTTGGTGAAGGAAAAATCTTGGTTTGAGGTTATATTCAGTATGATGGTGTGGAAGAAATCTGCAGAGTGGATGGCCACATCAATAGCCTGAGGTATCAAGAAATTTGTGCTGCCCATTACATTACAAACCACAGAAGAGGACAAATTCTTCAGCAGGATAGCGCTCCTTCTCATACTTCAGCCTCCACATTAAAGTTCCTAAAAGTAAAGAAGGTCAAGGTGCTCCAGGATTGGCCAACCCAGTAACCAGATATGAACATTATTGAGCATGTCTGGGGTAAGATGAAGGAGGAGGCATTGAAAAGCTGAATCCAAAGAATCTTGATGAACTCTGGAATTCGATATTGAGAATTGTATTGTCTTGTCAACTATAATTCGACATTACAGATGTTGCAATGTGATCATTGCAGACCCTCACATTGTGAAATCAATGCTGAAAAGATATATTGTGCAGGAACTGTTATACGTATCATCTCACAAATGCACAAAAAAGGAAACACAAGGCACATTTTGTCTTTAGCAAGCAAAGTTTTTGAAAGAAGGTCATAGATTTACAAGGAGTTCAGTGTTTGCTGCTATCGTTTGCTGTAATCCTGCCTGGGTTTATTTGTCTTCAGAAACACCACCAAAGAAAACGATGGTGATCCCAGATGGTGAGAGAGCTATAGAGAAAAAAAAAAAAGAAAGAAAAAGCCCAACACCACCTGTCCAAATCTGATTTATGAGTGAACAAATAAGGGCATGTGCTTGGTGGGAAAGCTGCAGCATATGTGGAGATATAACTTTTTAAATGCTGCGGAAATTACTGGGTTGCCTGAGTCAATTCATTCTAACATGCAAGCGACATCCTCTTTGACACCCAGCACTCCTGAATTATGGTTTAAAACCAGTCAACATGCACAACTACTTGCAATTCACTGTCTTATTGGTTTAATCTATTAAGGTTTATAAACACTGTTTCATTAACATCATAGTAGAAACCCTTTACTTATGAATCTCAGGAGTTCTGACTGAAATATTGATGGGGGCTCATTAGTTTGAGTGCGATATTCAAAATAGGTGCTCTATATTGTAGAGTAAATTGCAGATTGTAGGATTTTACACTGGGTTCAGACCAAACACGAGGCAAACACATGCATCACGTTGGCATCTCAGCTTACATATGCAAGGCTGCATCCAGATACCATTGAACTGGTTCGCAGGGATCACGGTAGCTGAAATTTTGATCTTTGACAAGAAAGGCACTCAGTTTTCTCTGGCTCATATTCAGCCAGCAGTTTCTTCCCATGGTACATTGGGGGTACTGAAACACCATTTAAGCTGTCCACCAATCACAACACAATAGGACGACTAACCAATCACAACACTTTTTTTTTTCTTTTTTTATTTGTAAGGATGAAATTCATCAAACCCAGAACAAGTCGACACGTTTATGCCAGGCTGGGAAGAAAGGTATTGTAATAATGTAAATTATGTAAACAATCATGTGATTTTTAAACCACCAAGCATGAATTATACTAACCGGTCACTTTATTAGGTACACCTGTCCAACTGCTTGTTAACGCAAATTTCTAATCAGCCAATCACATGGCAGCAAGTTCAAACCGTGCATCAGAATGGGTAAGAAAGGTGATTTAAGTGACTTTGAACGTGGCATGGTTGTTAATGCCAGACGGGCTGGTCTGAGTATTTCAGAAACTGCTGATCTACTGGGATACTGGGATCTCTAGGGTTTACAGAGAATGGTCAGAAAAAAAGAAAATATCCGGTGAGTGGCAGTTCTGTGGGCGCAAATGCCTTGTTGATGCTAGAGGTCAGAGGAGAATGGCCAGACTGGTTCGAGCTGATAGAAAGGCAACAGTAACTCAAATAACCACTCATTACAACAGAGGTATGCAGAAGAGCATCTCTGAATGCACAACATGTCCAACCTTGAGGCAGATGGGCTACAGTAGCAGAAGACCACACCGGGTGCCACTCCTGTCAGCTAAGAACAGGAAACTGAAGCTACAATTCTCACAGGCTCAACAAAATTAGACAATAGAAGATTGGAAAAACATTGCCTGGTCTGATAAGTCTCGATTTCTGCTGCCACATTCGGAAGGTAGGGTCAGAATTTGGCGTCAACAACATGAAAGCATGGATCCATCCTGCCTTGTATCAACAGTTTAGGCTGGTGGTGGTGGTGTAATGGTGCAGGGGATATTTTCTTAGCACACTTTGGGCCCATTAGTACCAATTGAGCATCGTGTCAACGCCACAGCCTACCTGAATATTGCTGCTGACATGTCCATCCCTTTATGACCACAGTGTACCCATCTTCTTATGGCTACTTCCAGCTGGATAACGCGCATAAAGCGTGAATCATCTCAGACTAGTTTCTTGAACATGAAAATGAGTTCACAGTACTCAAATGGCCTCCACAGTCACCATATCTCAATTCAATAGAGCACCTTTGGGATGTGGTGGAAAAGGAGATTCGCATCATGGATGTGCAGCCGACAAATCTGCAGCAACTGCGTGATGCTATCATGTTAATATGGACCAAAATCTCTGAGGAATATTTCCAGTACCTTGTTAAATCTATGCCACGAAGGATTAAGGCAGTTCTGAAGGCAAAAGAGGGTCCAACTCTGTACGGTGAGTAAGATGTACCCTATAAAGTGGCTGGTGTGTGGAATTTGTTTGAGTAAAATAGACAGGTCATAAGATGGAGAATCAATTTGTTCTTGAGATTCTCACATATAAAACAAGATACTCTACAAAAAACAAACTTGGTCCAATATGGATTGTTCTTTTCTCTACTTCTGAAATACCCATATTTGAAACTCTCTGAACTCATGTCTGTCCATCGACCACGAGATCAATACTGTTAGATAAAGATGCCTATTTGTTGTTCTGTCAGTGCATGTAAAGAAACCGCACTTGCAGAAACTCTGCATATCCTTCCTAAAGATTCAAGTATTGGAAATATGGCTTGGATTTATATTTCAGGACCTGGCAGTGCAACTGAAATATAAAGTTTTCATTTGTTCTTCACATTTCACAGTTCATTCTTTTTTTGTGAATTATTCTCAACATCTTGCCAGACTGTTTTTCAAAATATCATTTATTGAAAGATCTGGCAAAGTCAAGGATTTTGTTCTTGGAGGCACTGCAACTAAGTGCATTTATTTTTCATTTTACGGTGGGTTAGTAATAAATGTCAAACTAAATGTTAAAGAGTGTATATAACATTAATAATACACCAAATTAAAAAATGATGAGTGAAAGCTTTGACCTATTAATCTCACAATTCACAATTTTTTTCTCTTCAGAATTCTGAGAATACATCACCCAGTTTTTATTTTTGCAGTTATTTTGACTTTACATCTTGCAATTCAGTTTGTTTTTTTGCTACAAACTAAAATAAATACATACATAAATACATTTTATACATTTTTATAAATCTCACAATTCGGACTTTTGAGAATATATCACACACCCTTTTTCTCAGTTTTATTTTCTCCCTGTTATTCTGACTTTATATATGGAATTTAATAGTTTTTCTACAAACTAAAACAAATGAACAATAAATCAAACAATCAAACAAACATACAAATAAATGAATCGATTTTAAAAAGAACTATGTACTATAACATGTAAAATGGAAACATGAAAGGAACATTCAAAATACAACTCATGTAAACACCTTAATCACATTATTGATTCGTTTCCATTCCCCTATTTTTATTCGCATTTTTGAGTAGAATAAACTTTTTATTGGATAAGAAAAGATGCACATAAACTATGATGGAAACATTTTTACTGAACAAATTCCAGTCATTTATTAAATGAAGAAAAGATTCACGCAGCTTACTGCAGTAAATTCTGTTTTTACTGTTGATATTTGGCGCCAGTTTATCAGAAAGTGCTGATTTTGTTCTCTTTGACTCGTTGGATTGAAACGCTGCTTTATTCGCACGTCTTTTATGCGATTTTCCAGTTTTGCGCATAAATTTTATTCGCATTTTTGGATGGAAACGTAGCTATTGTTTATTCAATTAAGGCAAATAATTAGATTACTGATGTCCATGTAAACGCAGTCAGTGTTCAGTATCAGTCTCACACAATGTCCCTTTTATTCAAATAGAAATACAAAAATAAAAAAATTAAATTTTTAGTACTCTTCCAATCACTACGCTCTAAATTTACCCAACTATGACAACTTCCGCTGATGAGTAACCTGGAAATGTGAAAAGGGTCCTCGGATCTGTGAAAAAAAAAATAAATAAATTCACCCGCAAAAATGTGTCTAATCACAGCAATGGTCATATAACCTATGAAATTATGTGTATTTCACAAACAGTGAAAATAAGGATGGAAAACTCTGGATCTTGTGCAAAATCTATAAACAAATTTTGAGAAACATACAGTAATAACCAACGCTATCTCAGCAATCTCAAACTTTTTGATTTAGTGGCTAATAATTCGTACAATCTCAATAAAGTAGTACGATTTGCCCTATCCCCCAATGACGGTTGGGTTTAGGAATGGGGTTGGAAAATGAATAAGCCACTAAACTGACAAAACAAAAAATAGTTATGTTTCCTCGTGAGATCAGGCTGTAATAACAGCACCCTTCCACTTGGGTCTTGTCAATTCTTGTTTTGGTGGCAGAGCCCAGACACTAGTCCTGTCTTGGATGTTGTGCTCGGCTCGAGTTTTCTGCCATTGTGTGTCTTTGTATGAGCGTCATCTTGGCTGTGCTTGGGCCGTGCGTACTTCCACTTGATGCAGGCGCGTGAGGTCCGAGCATGCTCGGGACGCGCGCTCTCATCCTGGTGTGTTTGTTGTTTTGTTTGTGGCATGGTGTTTAGTTTAGTGTTTAGTGTCGTGTTCCATGTGAACACGAGATTAATGAGTTCTCTCATTAGCTGCGCGTTTCCAACATCAAAATAAGTATTTCCTTTTCACAATATTCTGTTTGCTTTCCAGATATTTGCAAATAATACAACTTTGAATAAGCTTCACTTAGCAGTCCAATGTGATGCGACTGAACAGACGGTTGATCCCTCCACTAACCTGATCCTACCAAACCAACTAAAACCATAATAATAAACACACACTGTCTGTAGTGATGCCCAGAGGACCTAGAATACGTGACAAATTCGCTTCACAAAATTCAATTTAAAATTCCATAATGTCCATAAATGTCCATAAATCATAGCATTAGAAATATGAAATAAATAAATGAAACTTCACACATGACATAAAGAAAGTAAATATGCCTCCAACATCCTGGCCCCTAATTACAAATGCTGAGGGCACTGCCAATTATTAAACAAAGTGTTCAATGCAGCCAAAATACATCAAATAAAATCTCGGCATATCATCATTTCATATAGAATTTGCTAGAACAATCATATTGTATATTATTTATCATCCTCAACAAAGGCACATTTGGTATCTAGCAAAAAATGAATTAAAAAAAAAATAAAAATTACTCTTATGCACCATAAAATGATCAAATGTAGTATAGAACAACAACACATATATTCAGTTTAACTGTTCATTACGAGCATGCTCTTATTACTGGAGCATTACAGTCTCTAGTGGTGGGCACTAAGAAATACACGATGCCAAGAACACAGCACACAAGATCAGAGTAGTCAATGATGTATCTGACTAATAAGTGCTTGAGCCTGAATGACAGCAAAGACACCTCTCTAAGAAACGCACATCAATACTGTGGATTTCAAAGGCTCTTTTGAGGAGCGCTGCTTTCATTGATTCGTCAAGATGATTAGCTTTCATATCCACATATTACAGGACACTGAGGGTTTCAGCTGTCACTATAGCTCAAAGCCATGTTCTTGATTTGGAAAGCACATGTAAAAACACTGTGACGAATTTAAAAAGGGTCAGGAGCAATGTGAAAGACACCTTGAAGAGATCTAAGAAGGGCAACGAGGGATGTTCAAAACTACATGTTTTAAAGACTGTGTAATAAAGGACTAGCTGCATGAGTAAAAGCTTTTTAAGATGGTTTAATAATAATTAAGATACTAATCATGTGACCGGGGCAACCCAGTGGCGCAGTAGGTAGTGCTGTTGCCTCACAGCAAGAACGTCGCTGGGTCGCTGGGTCGTAGGTTCGAACCTCGGCTGGGCTGGGTCAGTTGGCGTTTCTGTGTGGAGTTTGCATGTTCTCCCTGGGTTTGCGTGGGTTTCCTCCGGGTGCTCCGGTTTCCCCCACAGTCCAAAGACATGCGGTACAGGTGAATTGGGTAAGCTAAAATTGTCCATAGTGTATGAGTGTGAATGTGTGTGTGGAAGTTCCCAGAGATGGGTTGCGGCTGGAAGGGCATCCGCTGCGTAAAATCGTGCTGGATAAGTTGGTGGTTCATTCCGCTGTGGCGACCCCGCAAGGGACAAAGCCGACAAGAAAATGAATGAATGAATGAATAATCATGTGACCCTGGTGTATTTTTGGCAATAGTTATATATTCTTTGCCAAAATACAATGTATGGGAGTTAAAACAAAATAAATAAATAAATAAATGAATGAATGAATAAATAAAATAATAAATAAACAAATAATTTAATCAATAAAATAAAATAATAAATAAAATAATAAATTAATAAAATAAAATAATAAACAAATAAATTAATAAATAATATAAATGAAATTAAATAAATAAAATAATAAATTAAATAATAAATTAAATGATAAATAAATAAATGAAATATAAAAGAAAAAAGTAAAAAATAAACAAATAAATTAATTAAATTAAATAGTAAATAAAAAATAAATGAATAAATAATATAAAATAAAACAATAAATAACTTAATAAATACATTAATTAATTAGAAATAAATTAATGAATGAATTAATGAATGAATTAATGAATGAATTAATGAATGAATAAATAAAATAATAAATAAACAAATAAATAAAAAACTATAAATAAAATAAAAAATTAATTATTTAAATAAAATACAATAATTAATAAAATAATTAATAAATTAATAAAAAAGTAATAAATTAAATAATAAATTAAATAATACATAAAATAATAAATTTATTTATTTATTTATTAATAAAATAAAATGCATAAACAAATACATTAATTAATTAATTTAATTTAATGTAATAAATTAAATTATAAATAAAATAAATAAACATATTAACAAATTTATTAATAAAATAAAAATAAATAAGATAAAATAAAATACACTTTTGTACCGTACAGGTGAACATTAGTACATTTAGGGTACACTTGTGTACTTTTTAGGTTTACTTTTGTACTTTTAAGGTTCATGTGGCAAGGGTGGCGTGGTCGAACAACCTGCAACGGTGGAGAGCAAATTAAATTGATAAGTAACACCTGTCTTTTCTCAGTGATTGGACCGGAAAGTCAATCTTAATTGAGAGGAACACCAGCCATGGGGAGAGAGAGGGAGAGCAGAATAAAAATATATATTTCAAAGTTGTAAATAAAACAATGATTATAGAAAATATAATAAAAAAAATAAAAAATAAAAAATAAAAATAAATAAATAAACAAAACTTTCATCTTTCTACTTCAAAATGTCTTTTAAAATGCTACTTAATGTTTCTGTGAAGTTTACAAGAATGTTTTCTATATACCTTTTTTGTGTGTAGATGCACACACACACACACACACACACACACACACACACACACACACACACACACACACACACACACACACACACACACACACACACACACACACACACACACACACACACACACACACACACACGTAACAAAACATAATTTGTATTTATATAAAGCATTTATCGTGTATGGCCATACACCCAAAGCGCTTCACAATCATGAGGAAGGTCTCTACACACCACCACCAGTGTCCAGCATCCAATGACAATGGCGCCAGTGTGCACACCACACACCAGCTATTGGTGGAGTGGAGAGACAGTGATAAAGCCAATTCAGTGGATGGGGATGATTGGGAGGCCATGATGGGTAAGGGCCGATGGAGGGAATTGGGCCAGGACACCGAGATTACACCCCTACTCTTTACAAGAAGTGCCATGGGATTTTTAATGACCACAGAGAGTCAGCACATCGGTTTAACATCTCATCTGAAAGACAGCACTCACTGACAGTATAGTGTCCCCTTCACTATACTGGGGCATTAGGCATTAAGTTGAGCGCCCCCTGCTGGCCTCACTGAACACCACTTCCAACAGCAACCTAATTTTCCATGTGGTCTCCCATCCAGGTACTGACCAGGCTCAGCCCTGCTTAGCTTCAGGGAGTAACCAGTCTTGGGCTGCAGGTTGATATGGATGTGGCAGGCAGGCACGCACGCAGGGACGCACGCTCGCACGCACGCACGCACACACGCACGCACGCACGCACGCACACACACGCACGCACACACACACACACACACACACACACACACACACACACACACACACACACACACACACACACACACACACACACACACACACACACACACACACACACACACACACACACACAAAAACAGAGATACACACACACAAAGACACAGAGAGACATACAAAAAGAAACAAACACTCAAACACAAAGACACAGACACACACACCCATGCATGTATTCACACACACACACACACATACACATACACACACACACACATACACATACACACACACACACACACACACACACACACACACACACACACACACACACACACACACACACACACACACACACACACACACACACACACACACACACATAAGTTCATAGTTATTAAGTTCATAACTAAACAAACAGAAGCAGTAATTTAAATTCATTGTTGAAGAACAATAAAGCAAATACAGCATGATTAATTTAAAGGCAAGACTGCTCTGATAGTGTTTAATGTGCTGTGAATACTAAACACTAACACATGCTAAAACTCTGAAATGGCCAAACCATAAAACTCTGTAAGATGAATTCAGACACTAAACATATTACACTTTTTTACAATTGTTTTGCCACAAATTTCAGAACCCCGGTGTCAATTCTCAAAACTCTAGACACAAAATTCACAACCATTGCCAAAATTGCACATTTTTGCAAAACTCTTACAAATACAAAGTGATGGTTAGTCGATCATCATGTCAATCCCTAAGGGCAAAGGGAAGGTGAATCGACAGATCTACAGCGTGAAGAACTACAACTCTGGCTTCCCTCCAGGGTGGTCCTTTCAAATGCATGGGGAAAAAAGACCATTTTAAACATCACCAGATAAATACAACAACAACAAATTAATCTAAAAAGATTACTAGTGCCTTCTTTCAAGCCGCGTTTATGTCTTACAAAATGCAGCCTCACAGCCGAGGGACATACAAAATGCTCTTGTGCATCTGCAGATCTGGCTGTTGATGGTTTATTATTCTCTGTGCTGCTGTATTTATTTATTTATTTATTTATTTCCACCAATTTCCGTAAAACAAAAAGCATCATAAATTATTTCTAAATAAGCACTTTGGCTCTACAGCGAATGCTTCACGGTGCCATAGAGGGATCTAGAAAAAACAGAGGCATGCATTGTTCTTTCCACCTTTTGTTCTTGCTGAGCAAAACATATTTCTATTTCTCAGACCCTTTAGTCACCTGAGGAGAAACCCCTATATTCCAGATGTGTGCAGTGTTCACTGTTCTGTATACAATGGAAATAATGCAGAAAAAAATATGCTATTCATCACATTTTGGTAGATCAGAAAATCTATAGAGAAAATCAATGGCAATGTGGATGGACTCCAGTTGAAATGCTCCATTCATTTAGTATTCAACCTCACATTTTTGAGTTTGACTTCTGCTGCGAATTGTATTTTTTTGGTCTGTGTGGGAATGACATCAGAAGCACACAGTTGTGTATGAGTGAGTCTTGGAAGGGATTATAGATCAGAGAGGACATATCGGATGCACAGTGTGCAGGAGGTAGGGTCTCTATCTTGCAACAGTGAGTGTGGTAATGGTGAACACAGATGGTGATGAATCTGTTTTAGAAAGAAAAAAAATGACATTATTAACATCTACCATCTGGTTTGGCTGCTGCCAAAAGTCAATGATACCTAAAGTGAATCCTTAAAGCCATATGCTGAATGTAAAATCTAATAAGCTGTGTCAGGTGTCAGTCACCCTTTAAATATTAGCTTTTGGTATAACTGCAGTATGTGTAAACACTTTTTTGAGTGTAGAGCACACATGTAAATAGTAGTCAATATTTGTAGTGGATTTTGACCCAAATGTTGCCTACTGTATATTTCATCTTCCATAAAGCAATATTTTATTTATGAGGAGGCTGGGACAGTGATAGTTTAAAAAAGTACCCATAGAAGAAAGTACAACATGATATGGGATATGTACATACCTGCCAACATTTCAGGGATTGGCGCGGTTGGGTGAAATTACGGGAGTTTTCCGGGAGAAATAACAAAGGTGGCGGGAGTTGGGTCTGATATACGGGAGACTCCCAGGAAAAACAGGAGTGTTGGCAGGAATGGATATGTAGGACTATAATTATTAATTATTTATATGTTATTACCAAATCATTGCAATAATATATGTTATCTTAGAGCTATTACAAAGAATCCCAGTGTACTGTATATATATATGAGCAATATCACATGATGCAGTGCGATACAGCTGTTTATCGGCATACAGTGACGGCGTACAGCCACATCGCACTGCTACTCAATATTGCATTTATACGACAGCAAAATTGTGTATATAAAAAAGAAAATCAAACAAGGAGAGTCTAAAAATCCTTTTGCAAGAGGAACTACTTTCTTCCGCCATTCATTCACATCTGCAGCTGACGTCAGAACAGCAGAAACGGTTGCTACTTCACAAACATCACTTTAAAGTTAGTAATTCAATGATTCTGTAGCATCAAATCTAAAGTGATGACAAAACAGGTGATTTTGCTCACATTTTAAGATTATAAGGCTGAACGGCATGATATTCCATCAGTCTACAGAGATTTCCCAGTATTGCACTGTTGCAATCAGGAGATCGCAATAATTAACCTCGAAAAAGCCAAAGCTTGCTTATTTATTTATTTATTTATTTATTTATTTATTTATTTATTTATTTATTTATTTATTTATTTATTTATTTATTTATGTGTTTTTGTATTACTTACTGTTTACTTGAATAATGATTTGGGAATGCTCAAGTGTCAGATATGGGAAAGCTGAATATCAATTGTAATGTTTTAATAATAATAATAATAATAATAATAATAATAACAACAACAACAACAACAACAACAACAACAATAATAATAATACTAACAACAACAACAACAGCTATTATTATTATTATTATTATTATTATTATTATTATCATCGATGAATTGAAAGTATATATATCAAAATATGTTGTCAATATTAATCTTATACTACATTAATTATTATACTACAATATTAATAAAAAAGAAGAACAAAATATCCTGTTCATATTTATTCATTTATTTATTTATTTATTTTATTATTAATTAATTAATTAATTAATTAATTTATGTGTATGTATAACTTACTGTTTACTTGAATTATCATTTGGGATTGCTTAAGTGTCAGATATGTGAAAGCTAAATGTCAATTTTAATGTTTTAATAATAATAATAATAATAATAATAATATTAATAATAATAATAATATCATCGATGAATTAAAAGCATATACATCAAAATATGTTGTCATTATTAATCGTTTACTACATTTAATAATATACTACAATTGCGAAAAATTGCGAAAGCTTAAGTGTCAGATATGTAAAAGCAGAATGTCAGTTTTAATGTTTGTTGTTTAATGTTTTAGTTTAATCAATAATAATAATAATAATAATAATAATAATAATAATAATAATAATAATAACAACAACAGCTATTATTATTATTTTTATTATTATTATTATTATTATCATCATCAATAAATTGAAAGCATATGCATCAAAATATGTTCTCAATATTAATCTTATACTACATTTAATAATATACTACAATATTTATAAGAAAGCAGAACAAAATATATTGCTCATAATTGTTTGTTTATTTATTTATTTATTTTATTTATTTACTGTTTACTTGAATAATTTCTTGGGAAAGCTTAACTGTCAGATATGTAAAAGCTGAATGTCAATTTTAATGTTTTACTTTTGATATTACTACTACTACTACTACTACTACTAATAATAATAATAATAATAATTATTATTATTATTATTATTGTTGTTGTTATAATAATAATAATAATAATAATAATAATAATTATTATTATTATTATTATTATTATTATTATTATTATTATTATTATTATTATTATTATTATTATCATCATTATCATCAACAAAAACAAGAATAATAAAGATCAAATATTACTCTCAAATATAAGGTCTCACTTGTACTACAGAAAACTCAGCAAGAAATTCATTGAATTTCTGCTATCAGCCTAGTATTACCTCACAGCCTGTATACCAAGGAGCCTAACCAAATATGACACAGCTCATCTGGAGCCGCTGACTCAAATCAGCCGAACGGTGACATGTGTGATGTAACTGTCTGTCTCCCATTTACCGAGCTCCAGCAGTGAAAAAAAAACAGTGCACCCCGCAGAAAAAAGGGCTTTCTGCTCCGACGCTCAGCATCTGCAGGCCTGAGCTGGGTTAAAAGCAAAGACGTGTGAGGTTTTTATATGAGAAGCTGATTTACCTCAAACTTTATACGCTGCAGATGAATAAACCATATAGCGGCTCCCTGCCCCGCTGACTGCATAATTCACAGTATAATTCAAGTCAACGGACTATATTCCGATACTACTTTATCACTACAAAGTGTTATGGTGCGAGAGAGGCCCAGCAAGTATAATAAAATACAACCTGTTTGTCTAGGTCAAGCACACTAGCGAGGAAGTCAGCCGCTTAAATGTGTCCATATGTGATGAATGAGGTGTGCTATACCTGTACGCTCACTTGCATATGCAAACGCATTACAGTAAAATATAGCAATAGCATATTTTTCTCCAATTTTTAATCATAAAACACTGGAAGTTTTGTTTCCCACAAGTTTATTTTGCTCCATGTGCTAACACATCTCTTCATAATAACTAAGTCGCAGACATAATGTAAATTAGAACTGCTTTATTTTTCACCACAGCTCTAACAAACATTTTTAAATGAGGTGTGTTAGGGCAGTGGTTCCCAATCTTTTTTTGCCTGAGACCCCTTTTTCCCCCGGAAACCATAGTTCAGGTAACTATCTTGGTACATCCTGCATTTCATGTTTCCAGTATTAGCTAGCGCTACGACCCAGAATGTTTGGAGCTTCCTCACCCGGGTCCAGTATGCTTACTATTAGCTGCTGAAGGCAAATCAGTGAGACTCTGGCTGCGTCCAAAACCGCCTACAACTTAGTAGGTACTGCATTTGAATTTAAACGTACTACTCGGCCGTTAGAAAAGTACAATCTATACAGTATGAATGTGAGAAGTATGAATGGAATTCGGACGTACTACATCCGCCATTTTGTCATGGTCATGTGACCTACCTGCGTCAGTTGTGTCGCTTCTCTCCCATTCATGAATTCATCAATCATGAATCATGGGATAGCGCAGCGTGCATGGGATGCGCACGTCACAATCTCACCGGAAGTAGTAAGTCATCCGGGTACTTCTTGCATACTGATTTTTTGAATTCTAAGAATTTGGACATACTACTCGTACTATATAGTATGAAAGTATGTGGTTTTGGACGCAGCCTCTGTCTTTTTTCTGGAGGATGAATTACAAATTTGTCAATTTTTTTGGTCAGCCAGGGGATGAAATAAATGAAGACAACATGATTGTTCTCCTAATCGTACACTGCTAAAAAAAATGTTAAAATATGACCTGACCCCCCACAGATCTCGCTGAGGCCCCCTTGTGGGCCGGGAATCCCCTGTTGGGAACCGCTGTGTTAGAGTGTGTTCACACCTATAGTTTAGCTCTCTTGTTTTAATTGGACTGGACCAAAAAAGGAAAACAATACCTTTTTTTCTTTCTGTTTTCTGGTTGCTAGACATTCTCATTGTCATTTATAAGCATATCAAGTGAAACAAATTTTACCGGACAGCAAAAAACAAAAAATCTGCAGTGCAAGAAAACCAGGTGTCGCACATTTAAAATACTACAGTATTATATAGTAAAGGGAAATACTGTTAATGATGTCTACTACACAGTAGTATTATTAGTAACTATCGTGAACTAATAGTAATTAACATAGTATACTTTAGCTTTTACTACAGTAAAAACAGGAAAAAATATAAATATAAAACTGTAGAAAACTACACATTCATTCATTCATTCATTCATTCATTCATTCATTTTCTTTTCGGCTTACTTCCCTTATTAATCAGGGGTTGTCACAGCGGAATGAACCGCCAACTTATCCAACATATGTTTTATGCAGTGGATGCCCTTCCAGATGTAACCCAACACTGGAAAATACCCATACACTTTTGCATTCACACACTTACACTACAGCCAATTTTGCTTACTCAATTCACCTATAGCGAATGTCTTTGGACTGCGGGGGAACCGAAGCACCCGGAGGAAACCTACGCGAACACGGGGAGAACATGCAAACTCCACACAGAAATGCCAACTGACCCAGCTGGCGCTCGAACCAGCGACCTTCTTGCTGTGAGGCGATCATGCTACCCACTGTGTCACCGTGTCGCCCCGAAAACTACACAATATAGTGTTATATATTTACCATATTACTATAGTTGCTGTATTCCAACTGTAAAAGTACCACAGCAAGTTAAATCAAGTACTTCCCTATATTATTGTTCAAAACACAATAGTATTTTTAATATTTAAAATACTGTATTTGCAATAAGTTTGATTCAAGTCCCGGCTGGTAAGTTGGAATTTCTGTGTGGAGTTTGCATGTTCTCCCTGTGTTGACGTGCGTTTCCTCGGGTTGCTCCGGTTTCCCCCACAGTCCAAAGACATGCACTATAGGTGAATTGAATAAGTTAAATTGGCCGTAGTGTATGTGTATGAATGCAAAAGTGTGAAGGGGTATATAGCCCTTCCCCTTAGCCCTACGCCTTCAATCTAAAGAGAATTCACCTGAACACGCAAAAAGAATTGGGATTGGGCCTAAATTAAGGTTTTGGAAGAGAGTGTGTTTCACCATCCACATGTTTATACTGTAACTTTGCTAGACTGTCAGCAAACTAAACCCCTTTTCAAAGCAGCGTGCGTGGGAGTATCTCAGCAAAGTGGAAAAGCTCCTACAATGCAACATTTGCAAAATTGCAATAGCACATCACGGTTCAATGTCAGCAAGGATGACACATCTTTAAAACCATCCATCAGTTTCTACTAGTGATAACTCCACACCTAACATTAGCATTTGCTTCCAGTTATTTCATCCTATTTATCTGGTGAATATCTGTCACTTAAAACCACTAAAGGACTGTGTTTAGCTTCCATAGCAAAATGCAGCTGATTGGGATCCGGTGGATGTGACCTGCGGATGTGTACTTTACAAGGCCTTCGTAATTACTTTTTAAAACATGTAATTTTGCACATCCGCTGTGTTGATGGCACTAGTAACAGCTTTATTCCTTGATCAGTTTATATCATTTAAGTCGTGCTTGACAGCTACAGCCTCATTTACAAACTTGTAACTATATCTGCTTTCGTAAATAGAGAAATTTCCAATTTTGCATCCAATTGAATCTCAACAGTGATCCATAGCCTGGGCAGCTCCTGTCTTTATTGGCAAACAAAACCCAGAGCCGTGCCAGCTGTCGTTCATTTGCGTTTATTTGCAACATCTCACTCTGGCTCCAAATCACCCGTCCCACGATACAACAGCTGCTCCACGGGGTCTGCCTCTCTCCACCAGCCCTGCCAGCATCCTAATGTCTCTATTATTTTATTCATCTCCTGCATTAGCGCTCTGATTTCTCCCCCAACCATCGTAAGTACTGGGATCTGGTTGTGCATTGCGGCAGGTCGCAAATTGACAGGAATATTCCAACTGTGGCATCGCCTCTGATGGTTGGTCCGTCAAAAGCAAAGGTCTCTAAATGTGGCCTAACAGGTCCTTGAGATATTCTGTGTTTATTTAGACTATTTTTGCATACCCATTATCTTTTTGTCTGCAGATATAGGTGAGTTTGTGTTCCAGGTGGGCGTGTCCCTGTTAACAAGGTTAAGATGGTGATTGGTCCTGGTGAACGACAAACCAATTATAAAGACCGGCTCAAACACTCATCCTTTGCCTTTGTGTCTTGCTTAACTCTCATGCCTGACTTTGTGATATTGTGATTTGACTGTTATCATTTGATTGTGTTGTTAACTGAATATGAAAGAGTGTCATGCTAACCCTAACCCTATTTTGGGTATCTGTCTATGTTTTTTTTTTTTCTTTTGGGGTGGTGGTGGTGGGGGGGGTCTCATTTGTGTTTGCCATAAGACTTTATGTAACTATTATTGTTTATATGAATATAGAAGCAAACTTGCTGCTCCCACAGGGGATCAACGTGAGGTCATGGGTACAGCAGACATTCTGTCCGCTCATATCAGACAAGATCACCTTCATTTCACTCAAAAATTGAAACATTTTTGAGTGAAATGAAGGTGATCTTGTTTGATATGACCTTGCATGGGCACACAGTTGTCATGCTTTAAAAGTCTGTCCCTAGTCAAAGTTGCTCAGAGATTTAGTTCTGTCTATACACTCCTGCATCCAACACATTGATAATGGGAACAGACTGTTATATAAATAAATATGTTTATAACTATTATTATTGTTATTATTATTATTATTATTATTATTATTATTATTATTTAACCTAGACTTATAGGGACAGTTCCCCCAAAATGAAAATTCTGTCATTGGGTTCAAAACTTGTTTAACTTTCTTTCATCTGTTAAAATGAAAATAAAAAAAGTGTCCCCCAAGTGATGATATGCAGCCATATCGCACTGCTACGAGTGTGATATTGTGTTTATACAACAGTTTGACATACATAATTGTGTGTATAAAAAAGAAAATCAAACATAGAGAGTCTAAAATCCTTTTGTATGAGGAACTACTTTCTTCCACCATTCATTCACATCTGCAGCTGACGTCAGAACAGCATAAACTGTTGCTACTTCACCAACGTCACTTTAGAGCTAGTATTTGAATGATTCTCTAGCGTAAAGTGATGAAAAAACAGGTGATTTTGCTGATATTTTAAGATTATAATGCTGAACGGCATGAAATGCCATCAGTCTACAAAGATTTCCCTGTATTTCTGTGTTGCAATCAGGATAATTGCAGCCAAAAAAAAAGCAAACACTACCAGATTACTATGATAAAAATACAGCACTACTACACTACTACAACTTACAAAAGAAAAAGATAGACTTAGAATGTCACTTGTTTTATAATGATTTGATCAGCTGTAGTTTGAAATTGAGTTTTTCTCCCTAAGGACTTATTATGCGGCCTTTGTCACCATCTTGTGGTGGAATATTGACCGTCAATTTCTTAGTGACAAGCTGATGGCCACAGACGTGCTGAATCTCCGAAATTATAATGATTTAAAATAGGCAGTATCCTTATAAATAAACTGCATAGTTGCACTCTAAACAACGACATTCTTACCTAAAAAAGGCCTCAAAAGTACATTATGTTCAGTGGCGGCTGGTCAATAGAGGGCGCTGGGGCGCCGCCCCCCCTTCAAGTTAGACCCCTTTAATATGTTAATGTTTATTATCACAAATATTAACAAAATAAATTGATTTAATTATAACATTCTAACATTTATTGTAGTCATACTAACATTTATTGAAAAAAAAAAAGTATGAACAATATTTTTTCATATGTGTGCGGGGCGCCTGACTAATGAGTGTCTATGTAGATACACGAACTTTTGCAATGCACGTGATATGACGATAAGCTCTAATTGGCCGGTTTTAAATTGTCCCTGGGGCGCAGCGCTCTGCGCCCCGAAACCTCCCATTTTTGTTGTTAGAACGAATCATATTTGTTTTTATATGATTGGCCTTATGTGATTGGACCATTCTCACCAAAGAGCTTAGAATGCAATTTCTCGAGATGAAGGAAAATTCCGTTGTATCTTTGCAAAGATATCCGTTCACAAGGCGTTTGGATGAAAAAAAAAAAAAGAATCAAAAAGCTTGGACCAGATCGACCGTCTTTGCAAATTCACCAGTAGTCAAGTGATGGCGAGCGCGCGAATATTCGGGGCTTTTCCAGCACTTGTTATGACAAACGGAGTTGGCCGGTGTCATGAGAAATCGGGTCCCCCCTGCAATCGAGTCCGTAAGGTTCATGTAAGTCATACCTTTTACTATTTCCGTGTTTGCTGTTTCAAACAGCATGACGCAAGAGAGGCTGAATGCATTGGCTATGCTGTCAATAGAGAAGACACTGGTGACTGAGATGACTGACTTTAACGGTTATTGAGAAATTTGCAAGCCAGAAATAAAAAAGGAGAGCATAATTTATTTTTAAGTAGTGCTACTGGCCAGTGATTAGGCAACATTTGTTTGTGTGTGTGTGTGTGTGTGTGTGTGTGTGTGTGTGTGTGTGTTTACTGATTATCTTGATTACTTCATTACTGATAATAAACCCAAATTGAACTAAAATGAACTTATTTGTGATGCAGTTATTATATGCTTTAGTCATATTTTTGTTTTTTGATACATCACCTGAAAAATGGCTTTTACACTCTTACTTTACCAACAGTTAGATTTTTTTCTGGTGTTTGCCCCCCCCCCCCCCCCCCAAATTTTTTAACACCAGCCGCCACTGATTATGTTGTCCTACAGCAACAATATTTGTCAAACTGTAGGGAGTTTATTGATCTGCTGTCACTCTATGTGGGCGGAGTAATACACAAGAGTGAAGAGGCTGTACGAGCGCTGTTATAGCAGAATATTGCAAAGCTATCATCCAATTTGATTCAAGAACCACACAGAACAGTTGTATAAATAAATAAATAAATAAATAAATAATATATATATTTATATATATATAAGAATTTTCCATTGATGGCTTGCAGCTGGAAGCGCATCCACTGCGTAAAACATATGCTGGATAAGTTGGTGGTTCATTCCGCCATGGCAACCAAAGAATAATAAAGGGACTAAGCCGAAGAGAAAATTAATGAATGAATGAATATATATAAGAAATCTGGAAAGATATAACTATTTCCATTGTATTTGTTTTGTTGTTTTTTTTTTCCTAGACAATGGAAGTCAATGGTTACAGGTTTCCAGCTTTCTTTACAATACCTTCTTTTCAGTTCAACAGAGGCAAGACATTTGAAAAAAAAGTGAGTTTATTTTTATTTTTGTGTAAACTGTCCATTTAAATGTGTCACGGTTGCAGGTTTGTGCGTCATCCGGAGTGTCTGTTTTGTCACGTGAGTTTGTTTTGTTTTGGTCGTCCATATGTATTTGTTATTGTCACATGTATTTGTTATGTCACATGTCATGACGACTCAGCTGTTCTGATTACCTGCCAGCTGAGACTTATTATCTCGCCTATATATGGGCTACGTTTCTATGTTTCCTTGTCAGTTCGTTGTGTTTTGCTTACGCCTTTCTGTATGTGCTCAGGACTGAGAGGAGTGGCTGTTGGACCCCGTTTCGTCCTTCTGTTTCCTGCCTTCCCTACCCAGTTATCCTTGTTTGATTATAGTTTGATCACTCTGTCCCAGTTTATCTTGACTTTGTCAAATAAACATTATCACTTGCAATATTGGATCCTTATTTGAGTACTTGAACGTAGCAAAATGTATGGCCACATTATAAGACTCCACCTATGACTGGTCATAACGTTTTGGCTTGTCAGTGTACAATAAAGCTGCCTTTATATTTCACAAAGGAGATCGATCACATCATATCAGGAAAGTCTATCACAAAAGTTTGAAAACTGTTGCTGAATTGAGTGCTAAAAAAACCCTGAGAGTGTGCAAATAAATAGCGCTGTCAGCACGGCATAATTCAGTCTTGGTAAATTCTCCCCCAAGGCTGATGTTGATATTACATTTAGCTCTGGGTTTAACACTATGACCCTATAGTTTGCAGTATTTCACTGAGGGTGAATCTTAATGTCTTGTCTTCATCAGTGAGATAAATGTCAATCTTTGGACTGAATTTGAGCTATGCACATTTGATGCAAAAAAAATTTTAAATCAAAAACACTAAACATTACAGAAGAAATGCTCATGTAACTACAGTATGTCATATACCGACAGGATACTCTTTAATCTAATTATGAATTAAAGAAAGGAGGGATGATTTGCTTCTATTTTTAAAGCATATTTTGGAAGTGCCCGTTACAGTGTTGGGGTGTCAGCTGTAAGGATGGTTGGATATGTTTGACTCAAGTCACATCGGTGCCATTTGAGCATGCTCAATACTGACTTGCACATGCCCTAGGCAAAATTAGACAAGAGGTATACCCTGAAGGCTTGAAAATCTGCTCAGTAAAAGTTACCTGCAGGCTGCAATCCATTTTCAATGAGCGTTACAAGCAGTGTGTAAAAGTAAAATCTAAATGTCATTTCCATGATAAATTCAGTAGGTTTTTATTAAAATTTTCAAATAATCAATTGCATTTAGATCAAGTGCCTGAGTACATTTAATTGAGATATCAGCTAAAATTGTCACTTGAAGTCCACTTCAAAAAGAAGGCAAAATTATTGGCTCTCTTGTGAAATATGAATTCTTTTCAAATTATTTCCCATGTGCCATTTAACAGAGAAAATGAATTTTTTGTTCAACACATATTGATAATAGTTTAATAATTTATTTCTAATAACTTGCTGGTTTAAAAGATGCTAATATGTAGCAAAGTGAAGCTTAAATTAGGTTAACTAGGCAAGTTAGCTTAATTAGGCAAAACATTGGACAACAGTGGTTTGTTTTGTAGCAAATAATAATAATATGTTTCTTAGGAGCCTAAAAATATTGACTTGAAAATTATTTTAAAAAAAGAAAAAGAAATAAGACTGGAAAAATAGGAAACATTGCTTGGGACATATTAAAAAATAAATAAAATAACACATATAACATATATCGTGTTTAAATCCTGCTCAACAGCACTCAAATGTTAGCGGGGAATGGATTATATATATCAACACGTCAGCATTTTTCTCAGAAAACAAATTTCTAAAGGTGCTGTTGATTTTGTTTACAACACTCAGGTTGTTAACCACCAAAGAAATCCATACATGAAAAGAAAACCAATCTAATTAGTTTAGAAATGAAGTTATGTGTAATAAAATGAAATGACACAGGAAAAAAGTTTTGAACACATGAAAAAAGGAAGGTGGAAAAGGCAGTGAAAACCCAGACAGCAGCTGAAATCTCTCAGTAACTATTCAGCAACCCTCTGCCCTTCGTCAGTGTAAATTTATATTAGCTGCTTCAGTCCAACATCTACATTACCAGGATGACAAAGATGAAACCAGAGTGGACATTTCAGCAACACAATGATCCAAAATACAACAAAGGAAACACTCAAATGCTTTAAGAGAAAGAAAATCAAGCTGTAGAATGGCCCAGCCCATCACCTGACTTGAATCCAATACAAAATACAAAATAAACATCAGTTTGGATAGACAAAACCAAAAGAACCAATAAGATTTTTACACTCTGTTGAAGTCTGTGAAAAAAAAAAATCACACCTGTGCAATGCATGTGACTTTATTCTCCACATGACAGTAGTCTTTTTTTTAACACATATTCATAATAGTTTATTAATAATAATGTTCTAATAACGTTTATAAGATACAAATATTAAGTGAAGTGAAGCTTAAACTTAGGTTAACTAGGCAAGTTACCTTAGTTGGTCAAAACATTGGACAACAGTGGTTTGTTCTGTAGCAAATAATAAAAATATGTTTCTTAAGGGCCTACAAATATTGACCTTAAAAATTATAATTTAAAAAAAATGAAAGAAAGAAGACTGGAAAAATTTGAAACATTGCTTGGGAAATGTTGAAAACATTTTATTACAATTGTGTTTAAACCCTGCTCAACAGCACTAAAAAGTTAGTGGGGAATGGATTATATATATCAACACGTCACCATTATTCTCAGAAAACATATTTCTAAAGGTGCTGTTGACTTGAAAACAAAACTAATTGGTTTAGAAATGAAGTTATGTGTAGCAAAATGAAATGACACAGTGAAAAAGTAATGAACACATGAAGAAAGGGAGGTGTAGAAAGGCAGTGAAAGCTCAGACAGCAGCTAAACCCTGAGCTAAGCCTAAGCTTTTAACCTAAGCTGAAATCTTTCAGTAGTTCTTCAGCAACCTTCTACACTTTGTCATTACAAATCAGTATTAGCTACTTCAGTCCAACATCTACATTAGCAGGATGACAAAGATGAAACCAGAGTGGACATTTCAGCAACACAATGATCCAAAACACAACCAAGGAAACACTCGAATGCTTTAAGAGAAAGAAAATCAAGCTGTAGAATGGCCCAGCCAATCACCTGACTTAAATCCAATAGAAAACACAAATTAGATCAGATTTGACAGATGAGACCCACAGAACCATCAAGAGTTTTACACCCTGTTGAAGTCTATGAAAAAGTCACACCTGAGCAATGCATGTGGCTTCAATCTCCCTATGAGATGCGTCTTTAAGCTGCCATCACTATTTGAGAGTTTCCTTGGCTGATTAGATCATTGTCTTGCTGAAATGTCCACTCTGGTTTCATCTTCATCATAATGTTAAGTATAAAATAAAAACAAATAGATAGAATATAGACAGCATTTATCTGTATTTTTACTAGGTGTAAAATAGTATCTACCTCTGACAAAAAGTGTTTTTTTTTTCCACTTATGATAAACAGCATCTGTAGTGCAAATAGCTGCTGTCTTATAAAAAAAAAAGAGACTGATAAAAATCTGATGTTCAGATATCTAGCCTAAAGGAATGAAACATGACAAAGAACCTTTGAGCGATACAATCTGTGAGTACAGCTGTGTGCACCACAGTGACCTGCGCAGCTTGGCACCAGGCTGATAAAAGAATGACCCCTCTCATCCAACACTTAAGTGTCTGAGCCCATAAACATCAACACTCATGCATTCATAAAACCAGACTCATTGACTGCTTAGCATTTTAATTGCTGTTTTGCATTTTCATTCATCTGAATATAAACACTAAAAGACGTGCATTCAGTCTAGTGTTTGAGAAGGACCTTCTTAAAATATGAGCCTATGAGACTTTTGCAACCCAGACTCGTTGGACAAGCGTGGCTGTGGCGACAGTGCAAAATGATATTACATTACCTCCTGCATTTCTGTCACAATTTCAGATCCACCGAGTGCCTCTAAATGCATTTTTAGTTTTATTCGAAATACATGAATGTGAATATGTCACAGGCAATGCAGTGGCGCAGTAGGTACAGTGCTGTCGCCTCACAGCAAGAAGGTCGCTTGTTCTAGCCTCGGAGTTTGGCGTTTCTGTGTGGAGTTTGCATGTTTTCCCTGCGTTCGCGTGGGTTTCCTCCGGGTGCTCTGGTTTCCCCCACAGTCCAAAGACATGCGGTACAGGTGAATTGGGTAGGCTAAATTGTCCATAGAGTATGAGTGTGAATGAGTGTTTGTGTGGATGTTTCCCAGAGATGGGTTGTGGCTGGAAGGGCATCCGCAGCATAAAAACGTGCTTGATAAGTTGGCGGTTCATTCCGCAGTGGCGACCCTGGATTAATAAAGCGACTAAGTCGAAAAGAAAATGAATGAATATGTTACAGTTTTATTACCTTGGGTGTATCATGCTAATTCAGAAAGTGAATGGAAGTGATGCTCCAAAGTGAACAATTTATTCCATTTGAAAACCTGATGAAGAAAAAATGCAGCTGCCTTAATTTTTTTGTTGTATCAAATTTATCTTCCAACTTTTTTTCCATCAAACATTCCATTAAATCAAAGTTTACTCTCATGTAACCCTAAAATTAGTGCAAAGATTAATCGCATCCAAAATAAAGGTTTGTTTTGGCATAATATATGTGTGTATATATAAATAAAACTAGCTGACAAAAATATGGTTGTCAATCGCAGTTGTAAGAGCAAGTTCCAGTTGAACATTTGGAAAAGTGGCAGAAGGTAGATTTTTCAGATCAAATCATCTGTTGAACGGCATCCCAATCATCACAAATACTGCAGAAGACCTATTGGAACCCACATGGACCCAAGATTCTCACAGAAATGAGTCAAGTTTGGTGGAGGAAAAATCATGGTTTGGGGTTACATGCGAGAGATCTGCAGAGTGGATGGCAACATCTACAGCCTGAGGTATCAAGACATCTGTGCTGCCCCATTACATTAAAAACCACACAGAAATGAAGCCAGCCGGAACTCAGTGACCTTCTTGCCGTGGTGCGACAGTGCTAACTACTGAGCCACAGTGCTGCCATGCACTGATGTAGTCACATTGATTGTTTTTGCCAGTTTAATCATCCACCAAGTAAAAATATATAAACCTATATTGGTATAGTGTAAATGACAACGAGATACATACAGACTCCGAACAGAAGTTAGTTCAAATAGTCATTGTAATGCTTGCCTTAGCAAACAGCCTTAACAAGTTTACACTTGCTTCATTCTGCTTGCATCTTCGTCCTTTGTTATAATGCCGCCGCTGTAATTGCCTTCCTTGGAAGTCCCAATGGAGTTTAGCGGAAAACTACAGCGGCGCAGACCTAGATCTAGAAAGAGATCTGACAACATCCTAAACTAAAAAGAATCTTTATCAGCAGTCTCGGGTTAAAGTGACAGTATGAAATCACAGCTGCTCCAAATGCATTTGACATGATGTACTCGCAGCCGTAAACACAAGAGACTGGGGAATAAAGACGTGGAGATGACAGTGGCACATAAACACATCCAAACACACCTCATCTGCATTCAGCGCCCCAGGTGTGTGTGTGTGTGTATGTGTGTTTAACTACGCACACAGCGAGAAAGATTTTTCGCTGAGGAAAGTTTGATGAGATTTTAATCAAACATCTCTTCATGCAGAGACTTAGAAGCGTTTGAGATTAAGGTGCCAAAGCCATCGCGTGGTGTATTGACAAAATCGGATTTTTGCACAACAAAAGCTGCAGCTCAAGTCGCATAAGGACATAATTAATCGTTTTAAATGCATTGCATTTTTTTTTCCTTTTTACATCCACGCTAATTCCACCACGTAAGCCACTCACGGCCAATAGCCTAAATCAATAGACTTCCATTAGCCCCGGTTGGACATTTTCAGTCGTGTATTACAGGCGGGTTGATTTTATGAAAGGCCTTGCTTTAGAGAATGGAATTCTTGTCCTTGTAGAGGCCAACAAAAAGGTGAGGAGACGCAAACAGAAAGCAGGTAAAAAAATTAAAGGCGTTCTGCTCAATACCAAGAGTTTCAATAGGTTTCATAAACGTGCTCACTTTAAATGCCAACTCTCTTAGGCAGTAGGGTTAGAATGAGTAATTAAGGTCAGGTTCTTCAATTATAGACATGGCATTGAAAAACACACTTCAAATCTTTCCTAAATCTGGAAAATAAACCCATGTATGCTGCAGTAATATGCTGCAGTCCACCTTAATATTACTAGATAGATAGATTTTTGATCTGTCTAGGGATCTTGTTAGGATTGAGGCAAGTTTAATTGGATAGTTCACCCAAAAATGAAAATTCATTCATTATTTAGTCACCCTTTACTCATTCCAGGCCTGTTTGAGTTTATTTCTTCTGCTGAACAATGCCAAAAAAACATATTTTGAAGAAAATTGAAAATGTGTAGCTATTGACTTACATAGGAAACTGCTATGGAGGTCAAAGGTTACAGGAGTCAAGCTTTCTTCAAAATATCTTCTTTTGTGTTCAACAAAAAAAACTCAAACAGGTTTGAGTTATTGATAACAACATTTTCAGTTTTGTGTGAACTATCCCTTTATAAGTTTTAGATTGACATTATTCCAAAAAGCCTAAGGTAAACACAAGTTCAGGTCAAATCAATAATGTTTTTTATCAAACACATACAAAAAAAAGTTATTTTTTAACTCAATTCTAGAGAATCACAGCATGTTACAAGTACTATACTGTATGTGTGATAACCAATCTCATCTTTACAATTTAAACCAGGTATAACCATCTTTTTTTCAATTAATATACAACAAAAATAATGCATAAATTATTTACTTTAAAAACAATCACAATCTTTAAAAATTTTAATTAAAATTAAGAAAACTAAATAAAATAAAATACTGAATAAATAAATAAATAAATAATAAAAAATAAAATAAATAAATAAATAAATAAATAAATAAATAAATAAATAAATAAATAAATAAATAAAAATAAAATAAAATAAAATAAAATAAAATAAATAAATAAATAAATAAATAAATAAATAAATAAATATTAATTTTCCTTTGGCTTAGTCCTTTATTTATGAGTCCTTTATTTCCACACAGCGGAATGGACCGCCAACTATTCCAGCATATGTTCTACACCGCGAATGCTTTGGACTGTAGGGAAAACCAAAGTACCCGGAGGAAACCCACACGAACACGGGAAAAACATGCAAACTCTACACAGAAATGCCAACTTGCCCAGCCTGGACTCAAACCAGCAACCTTCTTGCTGTGAGGCAACAGTAGTAACCTCCGAACCACCTTGCTGCCACAAACAAACAAACAAACAAATAAATAAATAAACAATAAATGAATGAATGAATGAATGAATGAATGACTGTCGAAGCACTTCTAGCAGGGGACACAAAATAAAGCATGAGGCATAACTGCTAACTGCAAAAGAAAGACAAAAATAAAACATTATTCGTACAGGTTAACTAATAGTCACATCCAATGCAACACTTTTAATCCCACTTCATGTTAGCTCCGTGAAAAGTTTTGATGAACTGAAATTAAATGTTGGACTTGTATGTTTCTTAAATGCATAAATAAAATGTCAGCAGTGCTTCACAAAATAGACTGTCCATTTCAGCACCAAGGACAGCGCTGAATCACATAACAACTTGTATGTTTCAGCACCATGGACAGCAGACCAAAAAGCAGCTTTACAAAAGATGCACATTAATGCATTACTATCAAATTTGAAAAAGTTAAGCTTATTAAGTTATTACCATAACTTTATTAGTTACAATAACTTAATTAACTAGTAACTAATAGCTTTTAACAGTTAAAGTTTATTTATTTTTACAGTTAAAGTTTATTTTTATTTAAAATTTATATTATAAATAAACACCGTTAACCTGCACTTGATGACACTGTGGTGCAGTGGGTAGCGCTGTCATTTGGCATTTCTGTGTGGAGTTTGCATGTTCTCCCTGTGTTGGCGTGGGTTTCCTCCGGGTGCTCCGGATTCCCCCACAGTCCAAAGACATGCAGTACAGGTGAATTGGGTAAGCTAAATTGTCCATAGTGTATGTGTGTATGTCCTGGTCCTGCAGGTTGGGGGTTAAGCGTTGACCCACCTCGTAAAAATGACGAATGTTACGAAACACCAACGTGGTGAAGCTAAATATCAACTTTGATATAAACGGCCCTGGAATAAGTAAGTAAGTAAGTAACCTGCAGTTATATAGTATACAGGTGATGTCTATGTGTACATGATCAATGAAGTGCATTTGTGTATTAACTGCATGTGTTGTTCTTCGATATTTGGCTTCGTCTCTTCACAGAATTATTCATTCATTCATTTAGTTTCCTTCGGCCTAGTCTCTATTTCAGAGGTCGCTCCAGCGGAATGAACCACCAACTAATTCAGCATATGTTTTATGAAGTGGATGCCCTTCCAGCTGCAACCCATTATTAGGAAACACCCATACACACTCATTCACACATACTCGCACTCCAAACGTTTGCATGTTCTCCCTGTGTTTGCGTGGGATTCCTCCGGGTGCACCCGAAACAAACTCACACAGAAATGCCAACTGGCCCAGCCGGGACTCGAACCAGCAACCTTCTTGCTGTGAGGTGACAGTGCTTACCACTGAGCCACCGTGTTGTCCTCACAGAATTATGATTGTAAAATACACTAACTGGGACAAGACACTGCTTGACAAGAGAAAGCAACACTTGCTGTTGTAATAAAAACACTACAATCTGAATATCTGTCAGTTCATTGGTTTGCTCTGCTGGTTTTAGCTGGTTAATAGGGTCTCAGTAGTGATCATTCATTTATCAAAGCAGACCAACTAAACCAATGGAAGCCAGAAAGCCAAACAGCATTTTAAGTAAAAATGTTCAGCTGCAAACACACGAGAGAAAAAAATCTGGAACAACAAAAGGTCTCAACTATGAAACTGGCGATCCGAGTGACATATATGTTGCGCCTTGGGGTATTTTTAGAAGAGAACTATAATCCTGAAAACAATCCAACAGGAAATATGTCTCCTAATAATAGAGACAAGAAACAAAATCACTGCAGGCAATTTTTTTTAATATAGTTCAGTGTTTCTGAACTTGTATTTTGTCTTATCACAGCCCTATCATAATCTATCTATCTATCTATCTATCTATCTATCTATCTATCTATCTATCTATCTATCTATCTATCTATCTATCTATCTATCTATCTATCTATCTATCTATCTATCTATCTATCTATCTATCCATCCATCCATCCATCCATCCATCCATCCATCCATCCATCCATCCATCCAGCCATCCAGCCATCCATCCATCCATCCATCCATCCATCTAAAACTGTGGTTCCAACTACACCTTTAGAGCTGGGAGTTAGAAGAATAGTTCCTGTGTTCTATTCAGAGTTATCCCCCCTATGCCCTGTTCCTTTTGAACTTTCCAACATCCCCTTGGAATGATTTAAAATAAGCTTAAATCATCTCTCTTACATGTAATTTGCTTTCAGAGTATTTTTTACAGTGGAATCTCTTTTCAAGTGGAATGGACATGGTTTAAGTTTAGTGAACTTAAATATTGAAGTTTTTTCTCATTCACACACACACTCGTACTCTATGGCCAATTTAGTTTATTCAATACACCTACAGTATACCGCATGTCTTTGGTGGAAACCAGAGCACCTGGAGGAAACCCATGCAAACACAGGGAGAACATGCAAACTCCACACAGAAATGCCAACTGGCCCAGCTACTACTTGAACCAGTGACCTTCTTGCAGTGAGGCGATAGTGCTAACCACTGAGCCACCGTGCCACCCCCATACTTGACAATACTTACCTTCAATTAATCAGCATAATGGTTCCACTAATGGACAGTGGTTCATTTAATCCTAAAAACAGGTTTTTGAAGTCTACAAATACAAATTTCACCAAAGAAGCAGGTACTGTATCAGACAAACACACACAACAACATTACAATGAGAAAATGGCAGTCAGATACACTCGAATGTTTCCAGCCCAAACAGTCCAAAACGTTTTCAAACACACCAAAAGATGCCTAAAAACTAAAAATGATTAGGTACACACACTTGGTTTTCTTAAATATTTAACATAAAATGCACATTCAAAACATCCAAACACCCAAACCCACCTAAATTTTGTCAACCTGCTTAAGCCTTTTTTTTCCAGCACAATCAAAATTTAAGTAAAAGTATTACAATAAATAAAAACAAATAAATCAATATATAATTACAAAATGCATACAAATACAAATTTAAAGTAGATTTATTTAATAAAAAATTTATTCGTTTTCATTTCACATATTTGTATGTTTGAAGCAGGTAACTAATTTATATTCACCGGCCACTTTATTAGGTACACCTTACTAGTACGGGGTTGGATCCCTTTTTCTTTCAGAACTGCCTTAATCCTTCGTGGCATAGATTTAAGAAGGTACTGGAAATATTCCTCAGAGATTTTGGTCCATATTGAGATGATGGCATCACGCAGTTGCTGCAGATTTGCCAGCTGCACATCCATGAAATGAATCTCCCGTTCCACCACATCCCAAAGGTGCTCTATTGGATTGAGTTATGGTGACTGTGGACGCCATTTGAGTACAGTGAACTCATTGTCATGTTCAAGAAACCAGCCTGAGATGATTCACGCTTTATGACATGGCTCGTTATCCTGCTGAAAGTAGCCATCAGAATATGGGTCCACTGTGGTCATAAAGGGATGGACATGGTCAGCAACAATACTCAGGTAGGCTGTGGCATTGACACAATGCTCAATTGGTACTAATGGGCCCAAAATGTGTCAAGAATGTATCCCCCACATCATTACACCACCACCACCAGCCTGAACCGTTGATACAAGGAAGGATGGATCCATGCTTTCATGTTGTTGATGCCAAATTCTGACCCGACCATCCGGATGTCACCGCAGAAATCGAGACTCATCAAACCAGGCAACGTTTTTCCAATCTTCTATTGTCCAATTTTGGTGAGCCTGTGAAAATTGTAGCTTCAGTTTCCTGTTCTTAGCTGACAGGAGTGACACCCGGTGTGGGTCTTCTGCTGTTGTAGCCCATCTGCCTCAAGGTTCAAGGTTGTGTGTTTAAAGACGCTCTTCTGCACACCTCGGTTGTACCGAGTGGTTATTTGAGTTACTGTTGCCTTTCTATCAGCTCAAACAGTCTTGTCATTCTCCTCTAACCTCTGGCATCAACAAGGCATTTGTGCCCACAGAAGTGCCGCTGCCGGACCATTCTCTGTAAACCCTAGAGATGGTTGTGCGTGAAAATCCCAGTAGATCAGCAGTTTCTGAAATACTCAAACCTGGCACCAACAACCATGCCACATTCAAAGTCACTTAAATCACCTTTCTTCCCCATTCTGATGCTCAGTTTGCACTGTAGCAAATTGTCTTGACCAAGTCTACATGCCTAAATGAATTGAGTTGCTGCCACGTAATTGGCTGATTAGAAATTTGCATAAATGAGCAGTTGGACAGGTGTACATAATAAGGTGCCCAGTAAGTGTATATGAGTTCAGCTGACTCTATTTTCTAAGTCTAATAAGTTCAGCCAAGTAAAACTTTGATATTTCAGTTATGTCAACACATTTAATCCAGATAAGATAACTTAACTTAAAATATTAAATTGTGATAACTGATCGGCGCAATAGGCGACGCAGTGGTGCAGTAGTTAGTGCTGTCGCCTCACAGCAAGAAGGTTGCTGGTTCGAGCCTCGGCTCGGTCAGTTGGCATTTCTGTGAGGAGTTTGCATGTTTTCCCTGTGTTTGCGTGGGTTTCCTTCAGGTGCTCCGGTTTCCCCCACAGTCCAAAGACATGTGGTACAGGTGAATTGGGTAGGCTAAATTGTCCGTAGTGTATGAGTGTGAGTGAGTGTGTGTGGATGTTCCCCAGAGATGGGTTGCGGCAGTGCTGGAAAAGTTGGCGGCTCATTCCGCTGTGGCAACCCTGGATTAATAAAGGGACTAAGCCAGAAAGAAAATGAATAAATGAATGGAAGTTTTATTCCTAATTTAGACCTGAATTGAAGGAATGATCGGCGCAATAATTTTTACAGTGGTTTTGGAAAACACTTGTCACTACATTGTTCTTTTCCCAAACAATGCTATGGTAGTTCAGCAACAAGTTACGTTGTTGTTTGGGAAACGCACTCCTGGTCGGGACACATTGTTACAGGACACTAGTACTTGCACAGACTATTTCCAATGGCAGCTGGAGCATGTAAAGAGATACACAAAACTGTGAAATCAAGCGCTGGTAATTACAGTAGCTTTAGCATTTCACTGCACTCCTCACTAATGAATAGAAATGATTGGATGGCAACTGCTTGTGACACTGACTGTTTCTCAAGTAGGACTGCAATCATGGTCAATGGCTTAGAGCCAAACACATCACAAAACACATTAAAACTTTTAACAGACTATAAGAGAGGCTTTCATTAAAAGCCAAGAGGGCATAGCCTTGCCATGAGTAAAAATAAATTATAGTGATTCTGCACAGCGGCGTAAAGTAAAACAACTTCAGACTGCAAAAGGACACAGACAGTGCAACATGAGTATAACACGAACGCATATTTTAAAGCATGAAAGCCATTTTTTTTAAACAAAACCAAGCATTGCAAGCAACTTTGCCTACAAAGAGAAACAATTAGATACATTACTTTTACTTATAAAAATAGTTTAAACTAGTTTCTGGTGATTTTGTTTTGATCAACAGACATACTCCTTAAACTCCATTAAAATTGCCTTCTATAACTGATGCATATTCATTCATTCATTTTCCTTCATCTTAATTCCTTATTCATCACAGGTCACCACAGCGGATTGAACCGCCAACTATTACAGCATATGTTTTACGCAGCGTATACCCTTCCGGCCGCAACCCAGTACAGGGAAACACCCATACACTCTCACATTCATACACACTTGTATTCTACGGCCGATTTGGTTTATCTAATTAACCTACAGCGCATGTCTTTGAACTGTGGGGGAAACCGGAACACCAGGAGGAAACTCACACCAACATGGGGAATGCCACACAAAAATGCAAACTGGTCCAGCCGGGACTCAAACCAGCAACCTTCTTGCTGTGAGGCGACAGTGCTAACCACTGAGCCACCGTGCTGCCCACTGATGCATATGTAATCTTTTTTTTATTCGCAATGCATTAAAAGTGCAGTATGTAAGTTTGACACCCAGTGGTTAAACTAGGTATTACATTCCTGGATCAAAACAAATGCAAGCGCAGGTTGCCAGATTAAGGACCAACAGGAGCAAGTCTAACGATCAAGCCTAAAGGTTGATTTAAATCGTGTTCTATATAAAAGCAACGACACGCGATAGAAGGAATATTTTCCATATTAAAAGGAGTTTTTTCCAAACCAACTCTTGAATTGATATATTAGAAATGACTTCTATTTCTTGCAGCTGAACAACAAAAAACTGACAATGGTAACCTCAGGTACACCTCATGTGCTTTATTCAGTGCTAATAATGCAAGTCTGAATGCCATTTTACATGACATTTATTGCCATGCTACTGAAGGCAGCAGCAGATAGTTCACCTCAGATCTTGAAAATAAAATAAACCATTTGAAATTAAACTTCAGAACTGTGCCTCAGTGCAAGCTAACACATGTCAGTGATTCAGCATGTATATTTAATCATGGTAAAGAGGTTTAATATGTACTAATTAGATTAGAAACCTTACTATTTCGTTGGAGTGCATTTAGTGCACTATTCTGTGCTTCAAACATTTTCAAAGCAGAATATCTGACTTCAGCATTGTTTTTCAGATACACAATAATGTTCACTTAGCATGTTTCTGAAATATCTGCAAACATATTATGGCATTTTGCATATTATGCATTATGCTTTAACAGAGTCAAAAACAGCGCCTTTAAATAAGTGCAAAGACTTGTATTAGGATTTAAAAAAAAAGAAAAGAATATAAGAAAAAAGCATTAAATCTATGTCAATGTTTCCACAAAAGTATTACACTGCACAATCAACAAAAAAACAACAATAAAAATAGGATAATTCAGCTGTCAACACAGGGAAAACAACTATAAAATAGAAAATTTCGATGTTTTGAGAATAATGATAATTACTGTTTTACTTTACTTTACTTTTGATCCAATACTGTAAATGCAAATTTGATGAACATAAAAATAAGTTGTTTTAGCATATACACTACCGGTCAAAAGTTTGGGGTCAGCAGGATTTTAAAATGTTTTTAAATAAGCTTCTCCTGCTCACCAAGACTACATTTATTTAATCAAAAATACAGTACAAATTGCAAAACTGTGAAATGTTATTGCACTATAAAATAACTGTTCAAAAGTACACTCTCAGAAATAAAGGTACGCGAGCTGTCACTGGGGTGGTACCTTTTCAAAAGGTACACATTTGTACTTAAAAGGTCCATATTGGTACCTCAAAGGGATACATTAGTACATAAAAAATTTAAGAGGAACACGTTTGTACTTTTTAGGTACTAATTTGTACCCTTGAGTTATTAATATGGACCTATTAGGTACAAATTTGTATCTTTTGAAAAGGGACAGCTCGCGTACCTTTATTTTTTTGAAAGTGTAGTGTGACGGTCATCATTAGATTTTTATTTCTATTATTATATGGGCAATCTGTGATTGGATCACAACTGTCACCTGATGAAAAGTTATTTAGAGTGCCTTGAATGGTGGTTCGGTCTCTCATTCATTGTCACGCAGTCAGAGCATGCAGGTGATTCCGGGTCACGAGGTCATGCAGCTGTGTGTTTGCAGAGAACGCGGTTGCTTGTTTTATGCCCAGTTGCTGTGAAAATGTATGTTTTTATGGTGGTTGTTCTTATTCTGAGGGAGTGGTGGTGTTCCTTGGAGTTATGAAGTTAAAAATTTATATTAATCATTTGATTTTAAAGATGAATTTTCAGCTTCATTACTCCAGTCTTCAGAGTCACATGATCCTTCATAAATCACTCTAATATTAATTATTATTATTATTATTATTATTATTATAAATTTTATTATTATTAATGTTATTATTATTATTGGTAATTTTAAGGTCAAAATTTTTAGCCCTTTTTAGCAATTTTTTTCGATAGTCTACACGACAAACTATCGTTTTACAATAACTAATTGGCCTAATTACCATTACCTGCCTAGTTAACCTAATTAACCTAGTTAAGCCTTTAAATGTCACTATAAGCTGTATAGAAGTGTCTTAAAAAATTACTAAAATATTATGTACTGTCATCATGGCAAAGATAAAATATTAGAGTTATTAGAAATGAGTTATTAAAACTATTATGTTTAGAAATGTGTTGAAAAAATCTTCTCTCCATTAAACAGAAATTGGGGAAAAAAATAAATAGGGAGCTAATAATTCAAGGGGGGCTAATAATTCAACTGTACATACAATAAGTAATAAATAAATATTTAATAAATAAGTATTTAACAATTTTTTTTTTACATTTAATAAATGCCGCCTTGATGAACAGAATAATTTTATTAAAATTATTAAATAAAATTTGTAATAAAAAAAAAACTGACCCCAAACTCTTGACCGGTAGTGTATTTTCTTAGTCTGATTTAATTACACACCCTCATGTCGATCCAAACCCCTGAGACTTTCCTTCATACACAAGTGTTTTTTTTTTAAGCTATTTAACTGAAAATGGCACCTGGCAGTTGCAGTGTGAGTCTGACCAGCAGTGTGGGGTCTCTGAACCTTCTGTCTGCACAGCGCCGCTTATCTTCCTTGAAAATCATCAGTACAGCAAAGCCATTAGGAAATATCACAAGATACTCTTATCAAAGTGCACTGTGTGCTCCAGGAACGCTGATGCTGACAAAATGATCTTTTAAGCCCTCACACTCAACACACAGACAGAGCCAATGAAGATCCAAGTGGGGGAAAAAGTCAAACAAGCTGATCGATAAGGTTTAAATTCAGAGGGTAAGATTCGAGGTGATGGGACGAGCAGTTCACAGGAAGACTAGAGCTCAGCTTCGTCTTTATTCTCCACATGTCTGTCCCCTTTATTCATGTTCATCCATGCACTGAGTTTATTCAACCTCAAAAAACTAGAGAAGATAAATGTCTCAAACGAGGATTGAGCAGGAAGAGTCAATGACCTGATTCAACGTGATTCTCCAAGTGCACAAACTGATCAGAGATTAATAATAAATCAAAGAAAAGGGAAAAAATACTATGAGGAACTCAAAAGCAATGATGTCATAAAACAAAAGAGTTGCTTTCTGCAGCTGTATATTCATCTTAAGTTTGTATGGCTTCATTCCTTTACACTGATCACAGGAAATACTAGAGTGCCTCCATGTGGCCAACAAACCGCAGCAGAATCACTTACAAAACCACACACCTACAGGACCATGATTATGTTTGGGAACAGAATTACATGCTTCTTGTGATTTTAAAGCCTTTTGATCTTAAGAATCAGACACTCCACAAATTAAAATCCAGTACAGGCATTATTTTAATGTTTAATTATAGCTATACAAAAAAACTGAATGTTCTCAGTAATATTACTTTTAAATAATTTGTTTAAAAATAATTTAAAAATAAATAAAAACATGGATGAGCCCTCAAAAAACAACAACACGTTATTAGTTATTAGCTTGTAATTTATTCTCATAAAACCGAAAAGAAAAAAGTATATATTTGAGTTGTTTAAAATGACCTTCAAAAGGCAAAACAGAATATAAGTGTAAATGCTTTTATTTTATTTTATTTCATTTATATATTTATTTTTTATTAATTTAATTTAATTTAATTTTCACACTTTATTTTGATGGTCCGTTTGTTGAATTTCAGTTACATTGCATCTACATGCCAACTAATTCTCATAAGATTATAAGCAGACTGTTAGGTTGGGGTTTGGGTTAGTGTAAGTTGACATGTACTTGCAAAGTTTCTTATAGTCAGTTAAATGTATGTTGAAGGAGCAGTATCAACAGATATTAAGCAGACAGTCTACTAATACTTAAATGGACCACCAACAAATGGACCACCACTTAAATGGTCCAAATTTTAGTTTGATTACTAATCATTTATTGTTTTACTGCTATTTTGTATTATTATTACTATTTTGATGTGAGATGTTTGGCTGGCACACTACAACAAGCGTTTGGTTAGTTACTTAAACAAATTGAGTAAACTTGATGCCTAAAAAGCGTTGATTTTACTTTACAAAAAGTGAGCAAACCTACTGCAACTTGAAACTGTTAAGTTAAATTAATTTATATAATAATACACATTCATTTAAGAAATGGGTTTACCGACTTTTTTTTTAAGTAAAGTCAACTAATCTGTTTTCTTTTACAGTGAATTTTACAGTGTACTATTATTCTGTCCCATATAAGTGCTTTATTCAGTTAACTAGGGACAGACAAAATCTGCAGACATTTTTTGCTATTTCTTCACAGAATTTTGTAAAGAAAATCTGTGGATTAATGTGGAATTATTTAAAAAATATTACTTATATTACTTAATAATACTTATTTTATAAATTTTTAACTTCTATTTAATATTTACAATACAAATCCATCTACCGTTGCAATCAGAATTATTGAACCCCCTTTGAATTTTTGTTCTTTTTTAAATTTTTCCAAAATGATGTTTAACAGAACAAGGAAATTTTCACAGTATGTCTGATAATATTTTTTCTTCTGGAGAAAGTCTTATTTGTTTTATTTCGGCTAGAATAAAAGCAGTTTTTAATTTTTTAAAACCCATTTTAAGGTCAAAATTATTAGCCCCTTTAAGCTATATATTTTTTCAATATCATTCAAACCATCGTTATACAATAACTTGCCTAATTACCCTAACCTGCCTAGTTAACCTAATTAACCTAGTTAAGCCTTTAAATGTCACTTTAAGCTGTATAGAAGTGTCTTCAAAATATCTAGTAAAATATTATTTACTGTCATCATGGCAAAGATAAAATAAATCAGTTATTAGAGATGAGTTATTAAAACTATTATGTTTAGAAATGTGTTGAAAAAATTTTCTCTCCGTTAAACAGAAATTGGGGAAAAAAATAAACAGGGGGGCTAATAAATCAGGGGGTTGAATAATTCTGATTGCAACTGTAGATCCACTTATTTGATAAACAAAGCAAGCCTCTCATATAATATATCTACTAAAAGACAGAAAATAGTACTTTGCAAACTGCATTGTAAACAAATCATAGGAACATTTTAATTTTAGTCAATAATATTACTGAAATTCATTTTAAAACTGAATAAACTTAAATGTACACACATTTACACAAATAGATAAATAGACTCAATGATGGGCTAGAGATTTCTGCACATGCGGCCCTAGTTATAACTTAACATGAGAAAATATTCAATGTTTTATCAGTGCACCAAGAGAAATAATACATTAAAATGTGTTCTATCTCGACAAGTCAATTACTATCATAACTTATTTAACCTCCACCAATGAATATCACCTTTCCCAAATGAATTACATTTGTTTTCAATCACCGAAGGGCCAGCTTTTTGATTCTTACTACTGATGACAGGTTTAGTCAGGTTAGGGCCTTCATTCCACGCTGAGATATTGTTTGCAGAGATACAGATCCTTACCCTGTCCAGCACTAAACTGACCAGCAATTCCAGCTGCAGTGTTGAGCCGATGGCCCATTGAGAGTCTCTGCATTATCCTGCCCTCTCATGCATTTGTCTTTTGTTGACACCCAGCATTTCTGTGGGGTTTGAAAGAGTTGTAAAGATGCAATATTCTAGAAACCATGGATTATCTTGCTTCTCTTGCTATGGCTGAAAGGCTCATCCCTTTGACCTTCATCTGGACATCCTATTGTCAGAGGGGTTTAGTCACTTTTGAATGATTCAACATCTTGCAGAGTCAATCAAAACCGGAAGGTTTAGCTGCCACTTATAGGGATTATTACCACCAGGTGATATATTAAAAGCACTGTGTGCCACTAGAGGGCGCATATTCACAACAAACAAAAGCATAGTTTGATGATGCTGTGAGTGTGGAATCATGGGAGTCGCCATCTTTATTATATGCTGCAGTAGGGTCACAAACTTAATTTGTAGCATGGACAGTTAGAGAGGTGTCTTCAAGTATTTACAATTTAGAACCATAATTTGATTCATGTGAAATGACATCTATATCACAAGTGTATGCACCAGCAAACTAAAACAAAACAAAAACAACAACTATAACATTCAATGTGAAAACTAAGCTTGTTTCCCTGCAACAATACGAGAAGCTTTCAAGAGATGTTTAGCATGTTGCACATTGGGCACGACTGTCTTTACATTGTTTTCTATGCATTGCTAAGCAACGCAAATGCACACCCTTAAAGATAACAATAATTATTCATTCATTCATTTATTCATTTTCCCTAAAGCTGAGCCTGAAATCGCATACTTTCATACTATATAGTATGTTAAAATCATGTGAGTAGTATGTCCGAATATATACAAATCAAAAAAAACGTATGTGAGAAGTACCCAGATGACCTACTACTTTCAGTGAGATTCTGAAATGCGCATCGGATGGATGCTACGCTATCCCATGATTCAGCGTGAGAAAATTCATGAATGGGAATGAAGCGATGCAACTGACATGGGTAGGTCAAGTGGTGATGACAAAATGGCCGATGTAGTACGTCTGAGATCCATTCGAACCAGTCGAAAACTATTTCTCACTGGATCTCTGCTTCATCAGTATCTTAAATTGTGTCTGTCTGTCTGTCTGTCATTGTGTTGCTTATCCTGAAATCTAATATTGGGTATTTTACATTGGGATAAAATAAAACAAACTTCTCTTTTTCTAATGCAGGGTGAGATGAACCAGCTAATTTGCATTTAAAGGTGCACACACAGAAACACGTAGCTTTTACTTTGACCCAATATTTGTCATTTTCAGGAGGATCTGAGGGGTATTTTGAGCTGAAACTTCACAGACACATGCTGGGGACACCAAAGAGTTATACTGTATCTTTTAAAAAGGGGCACTTTCATGAACTAAAATAAGAGAATGTCACAAATCTATTCCTCTGGCTGCTCACCTCAAATTCAAGGCACTGCTGGTTGCCTATAAAGCAACCATCGGCCCCACATACCTAAAATGCAGTATTTCAGAGTTATGTGCCCTTCGGAAGCTGATGTTTTGCAAGAAAAAAGATGTGTGCGTGTGTGTATGACCCAGTGCCACAAAGGTTGTAGAGGTTTATTGTTAGGAATATTTAAAAATACATTGTATGGGAACAAATTATGAGTTTTTCTTTTACACTGTATGTCAATAATCTTTAGTATAGTCAAAGATCATCTTCCATGAAGACATTTTATAAAATTACTACCATACATTTATCAAAAAAAAAATTTGAGTAGTGATATGCAATGCTATGAACTTAATTTGAACAACTTTAAAAGTGATTTTACCAATATTTATTTATTTTTAACCCTCAGACTTTTTAACTAGACCTCAGATTTTTAACTAGTTGTATCTCAGCCAAATAGTGTTCATCCTAACAACCCAAACAGCAATGGAAATCTTTAGATAAGGTAAAAATCTCTATTAAAACAAAACAAAACTGAAACAAACACACATGCTTGTATATGGTTTATGAAGACTTATGGTTTATGAGAACAATTAGTTGTATCTCAGCCAAATATTGTTCATCCTAACAAACAAAACAACAATGGAAATCTGCAGATAATGTAAAAATCTCAATTTAAAAAACAAAACTGACCATTATGACTAATTTTGTGGTGCAGGGTCACACACAAACCTACTTGTATATATGGTTTATGAGGACTTATGGTTAATGAGGACAATTAGTTGTATCTCAGCCAAATATTGTTCATCCTAACAAACAAAACATCAATGGAAATCTTCAGATAATGTAAAAATCTCAATTAAAAAAACAAAACTGACCCTTATGACTGATTTTGTGGTGCAAAGTCACACACACACACAGACATACTTGTTAATGTTTTAAGAGAGCTTATAATTTATGAGGACAAATAGTTGTATCTCAGCCAAATATTGTCCATTCTAACAACCCAAAACAGCAATGTATCTCTTCAGACAATGTAAAAAATATCAATTTAAAAAGCAAATCTGACCCTTATGACTGATTTTGTGGTGCAAGGTCACACACATACTTGTATATATGATTTATGAGGACTCTCCAAAGGAATAATGTACTTTATACTGTACAACCACTTATTAATTTTAAAATGTAATTACATTTTAATGTCAAAAGACCTCATTAAATATGATTTTATTCCTTTTTAAACTATGAGGACACAATGCATGTTCTCGTAAACTGGCTTGAAAGAGAACAACTAGGTCATACCAATGTTATTATATAATTTTGTGTCATTATAAACTGCATCAACCTGAACACACACACACACATGTAAAGTTATTGTTAGCTTTTTACGCAACAGTAGCATCATTACATACTGTATGGCTAAACAAAAATGGTGTTACAATGGCAGTGTCCAAAAAAAAACATAATTATTGACTTTTTTTACAGTAGCCTAAAATCAGTTTAACTGAAGGATGAGGGCGTTAAAATGATGTTTCTGCATTCTTGTTCCTATAAAAGGTAATTACATGCAGAACAAATGCCTCTTTCTTTACAACACAATGCACCAATCTGCAGCGTACAGGGCTGAGAGGTACCTGCCAGACCCCCACACATACACACACACGACCCCAGGCGGTCTGCAAGACGAGTAAGGACATCTGCTCTATCAAACATAATCAGCCTCTGAGAGATTTGCATATGCAAGAGCTCCTTAAATGATGCATCACTCACAGAGACACCTGCAGGGATGAAGTATGCATTCATGAACATGTTAAAACCTTCAACTTGCCCAAAAATGGAAGCAAGTTATATAATAAAGACAGTGGCGTCTTGTGTCCAACAAGAAACAAGACTTGATCCATGCATGATAGCCCATATTTTATACCTGAATAAATGTTTTAGGTGTGACGTAAAAAAAAAAATGTCACGTACTGAAATAGGATGGCTTTTTCTTAAGTCCTTTAATGGATCATGCTTGATAATGTAATGTGATTCTCAACACGTAATTGCTTTGCTAGAATGTTTTGAACTTGAAGAGAACTTCTCATGCATCCACAGAAAAACACAGTAACAAAAAAGGATGATTTTTGGTTGTGCGTGAAAATCCCAGTAAATCAGCAGTTTCTGAAATACTCAGACCAGCCCGTCTGGCACTAACAACCATGCCAAAGTCATCTAAATCCCCTTTCTTCCCCATTCTGATGCTCGGTTTGAACTGCACCAGATCGTCTTGACCTTGTCTACATGCCTAAATATATTAAGTTGCAGGCAAGTGATTGGCTGATTAGAAATTTGCATCAACGAGCAGTTGTACAGGTGTACCTAATAAAGTGGCCAGTGAGTGTATATCCTTACAATCCTTTAATGCCGCTTTTCATCCGCTGTCTCAAAAAGTCTGCGCTAAGTCTTTATAAATGAGGTGGTCGAGGAAAACAAGATTGTCAGTGGCTGTTTTACTCCATGTTTTGAGGGCCAATCATCTCCATCTCACCACCCGGCTTGATCTACCCGTTCTGGTTGGATTCATCATCCATATCAGACAGTTCTCTCCAGCGTAATAGGCATTAAAGTTCCCCTCCTAATATGACGGATGCTCTCTGGCTGGGAGCAGCACACACTAAAGTATGTTCCCTTTTTTTCTGGACTATATCCAATGAATGTGACTGGGATATGTATGTGGAATGCTGATGCAGAGAGCCATTTCAAACATTCATTCATTCATTCATTCATTTTCTTTTCAGCTTAGACCCTTTATTAATCAGGGGTCGCCAAAGCGGAATGAACCGCCAACTTATCCAGCATATGTTTTACACAGCTATAGACAATTTAGCTTACCCAATTCACCTAAAGCACATGTCTTTGGACTAGTGGAGGAAACCGGAGCACCCGGAGGAAACCCATGCGAACACAAGGAGAACATGCAAACTCCACACAGAAATGCCAACTGATCCAGCTGAGGCTCAAACCAGCAACTTTTTTGCTGTAAAGCGATCGTGCTACCCACTGCGAGGACTAATTGGCGGTAATTTGTGAAAGAAGCTAAAGCCTCTCTTCATAGGACACGGAATGTTTACTGGGAGACTGTTCAGTGGCAGAAGCAGACAACAGTTACAACATTTTGCAGTGACATTTCAAAGAGACGGAAAGTAAATAAATGCCAGGCTGGTATGACACAGACAAGCACCTTATGTCTGTGGGCATGCGCAGTACCGAACAAAAGCCTTTTTAGTCATTTAAGTGGACATGGACATTTAGTGTGGACATGGAGTGTTTTTAGTGAAGACATTAGTGTAGACAGAGCCTCAGTGGTGCAAACCACAAGTGTAGTATTTTAAGTTCCTATTCTGGGCTTTGAACGTCTCTGGAATATTGTTGTCAATGGAGGATCAGGGATCACATGGACTTAATTTAAATATCATAATTTGTGTTATGAATAATAACAAAAGTCTCAAGGGATTGAAAGGACATGAGGGTAAGTAATTAATAATGGAGCTTTCATTATTGGGTAAACTAATCCATTAAGGGTGTGCAAGAAAAGAACTTTTTTTTTTTTATGAATGTGTGAAACTTTCCTGAAGAATTATAAAAAAAAAACCAAGTGGTGATATACATACAGTATATACAGAACATTGTTGCCATTAAAATGTGTCCTTTTTGAAATACACAGCATATTTTAGACAGAGAGATAAACAGATAAATGGATAGATACAGTATGTACATGTAGACAGACAGACAGATAGATAGATAGATAGATAGATAGATAGATAGATGGATAGATGGATAGATGGATAGATGGATAGATGGATGGATGGACGGACGGACGGACGGACGGACGGACGGACGGACGGACGGACGGACGGACGGACGGACGGACGGACGGACGGACGGACGGACGGACGGACGGACGGACGGACGGACGGACGGACGGACGGACGGACGGACGGACGGACGGACGGACGGACGGACGGACGGACGGACGGACGGACGGACGGACGGACGGACGGACGGACGGACGGACGGACGGACGGACGGACGGACGGACGGACGGACGGACGGACGGACGGACGGACGGACGGACGGACGGACGGACGGACGGACGGACGGACGGACGGACGGACGGACGGACGGACGGACGGACGGACGGACGGACGGACGGACGGACGGACGGACGGACGGACGGACGGACGGACGGACGGACGGACGGACGGACGGACGGACGGACGGACGGACGGACAGACAGACAGACAGACAGACAGACAGACAGATAGATAGATAGATAGATAGATAGATAGATAGATAGATAGATAGATAGATAGATAGATAGATAGATAGATTGATTTAGGTCGAGTACATGATATCAGTATGTCAGTTCAATTAGCATTCTTCATACAAGTCACATACTGTAGCACTAATAACTACTGTGTGTGTTTGTGTGTTTGTGTGTCAATTCATCATTGATGCTATATGTGAAGTACCGATGAAGAAAGAGATGCTTGGCCTTGTTGATGGAGGGCCTGTACTCCAGTGGAGAGCTGGAGAGCAGACGAGATCACAAGCATCCTTTCCTGATATATCACATTCCTCAGCCACGATGCTTTGATATACCACAGGCTTCATATGTGCCAGATCAATATAGCCATTATCTGGATATTTCGCATTTTCTGCACTTCACAACAAAGGGGCAAATGGAAATGGTTCAGTGAATCCTCTCTGTAACCAAGTGAGGTGAAGAAGACAGTGGTGTAGTGAAGCAGATGGCTGACTCACTCCTCTTCTCAATATACTGAACTATTCTGGCTGAGACCCAGGGCAAATAGCATGGTATGGTCATTTCATGCAGTTATTTGCAGTCTTTTGATTTTAATTGAGTGCTGACAGTACAAGATTCCTCCCAGCAAGCATTTTTTTGTTTTTAAAAGATGTCTAATAGACGTCTAAACATAGTCGTCTTGGCTAAAACAAAGCTAAGTTAGGGCTGTCAGTGAATATCTAATAGATGTATAAGACCAAATCTAAACTAGTCATCAAATAAACAGAAATGAATGACTACACATATAAAGTCTGTCTAATATGTCTATTTGACGACTAGTCTAGTTTTGGGCTAATCTCAGATGTCTATTAGATTTTCACTGTTTCACTGTTTTCACTTGTTTTAGTCAAGCTGTCTACGTTTAGATGTCTATTAAACACAAAATTGTTTGCTGGGAACGTCTCAATATATATATATATATATATATATATATATATATATATATATATATATATATATATATATATATATGGCAACGCAGTGGTGCAGTAGGTAGTGCTGTTGCCTCACAGCAAGAACGTCGCTGGGTCGCAGGTTCGAACCTCGGCTGGGCTACGTCAGTTGGCGTTTCTGTGTGGAGTTTGCATGTTCTCCCTGCGTTCGCGTGGGTTTCCTCCGGGTGCTCCTGTTTCCCCCACAGTCCAAAGACATGCAGTACAGGTGAATTGGGTAAGATAAATTGTCCGTAGTGTATGAGTGTGAATGTGTGTGTGTGGAAATTCCCAGAGATGGGTTGCGGCTGGAAGGGCATCCGCTGCGTAAAATCGTGCTGGATAAGTTGGTGGTTCATTCCACTGTGGCGACCCCGCAAGGGACAAAGCCGACAAGAGAATGAATGAATATATATATATATCATCTTTTTGAAAGGATACAAAAAGTGTGGGTAATCACAGAATGTTTATTTATTTCTTTATATTCAAAAGAGAGAGAAAGAATTAGTTTATGTACTTCATATGATACAGCCTTTTATTAGATATTTTAATTCATATAGTGTTCATTACTATAATGAAAAAGTAATGATCAAGCAGAATAAAGTCCAATATATAAGACTCACTGGAGTCACTCAGCAAAACTCCAAAATGTACTGTAGGTTATCTAATTTAGTGCAATTTCCAGGTCGACTATCCAAGTTTTAGGAACAACAAATAATAACTTGACTTCTAGTTGATCATTTGGTATCAGAAGTGGCTTATATGAAAGGCAAAGCCCCCTAAAGTATGAGAAGGAGCGCTATCCAGTTAAAGAATTTGCCCTCTCCTGTGGTTTGTCATGTAATGGGCAGCACACGTCTTGAAACCTCAGGCTGTTGAGGTTTCCATCCACTCTGCAGATCTCCCGCATGCCCCCATACTGAATGTTACTCCAAACCATGATTTTTCCTTCACCAAACTTGACAGATTTCTGTGTGATTCTTGGGTCCATGTGGGTTCCAACAGGTCTTCTGCAGTATTTGTGATGATTGGGACGCAGTTCATGCATACTGTTTATGTTTAACAGAACAAGGAAATTTTCAAAGTATGTCTGAAAATATTTTTTCTTTTGGAGAAAGTCTTATTTGTTTTATTTCGGCTAGAATAAAAAAGCAGTTTTTATTTCTTTAAAAGCCATTTTAAGGTCAAAATTATTAGCCCTTTTAGGCTAGATTTCTTTCAGATAGTCTACAGAACAAACCATCATTATACAATAACTTGCCTAATTACCCTAACCTGCCTAGTTAACCTAATTAACCTAGTTAAGCCTTTAAATGTCACTTTAAGCTGTATAGAAGTGTCTTGAAAAAACATCTAGTAAAATATTATTTACTGTCATCATGGCAAAGATAAAATAAATCAGTTATTAGAAATGAGTTATTAAAACTATTATATTTAGAAATGTGTTGAAAAAAATCTTCTCTCCGTTAAACAGAAATTGAGGAAACATTACAACAGGGGGGTTAATAATTCTGACTTCAACTGTAAATTTAACAGCGTGAGCTATATTTAAGAAACAATGTTGACTTCTTTCCAAACAAAGCTGAAGCAGAATATGTGTGTGTCTCGGAGCAAAACAGGAAGATCTCATTCCTGAACAAATCTGTTGTTGTTTTTTTAATAAATCGAGTGAGCCAATGATAGATTTGTAAAGACAGTTACATTCAGGGAGTTTGAAACAATTATTTGAATGACTGATTAAATTACTAATTCATGAAGACAGGGGCTTGCTGCAAAACCACTGGTGGTTTTAGTGTCATATTTATTTGTCCTTGACAGATCTAAACCTGCCAAGGCAGCAGCGCAAAAAAAAAAAACTAAATCAGTAAAACATTATATAATTATCGTTATTGGAAAAATCCCCAGAAATATTAAGATATAATTTTGGGGGGTAATTATTGAATACCCCACATAATTTGTTTTATATATTCCCATAATATGTATTTAATGAACTCATGAATTCATCATGTGGTTTTGGGTCAGAGGTAAGTGTTTTTTTTTTTTTTTTGTTATTGTCAAATATAAGGTCACTCACCAGACTTAGGCTTAGTCCCTTTTTTAATCTGGAGTTGCCACAGTGGAATGAACCTCCAATTTATCCAGCATATGTTTTACGCAGCAGATGCAACCCATCGCTGGGAAACATCCATACACACTCATTCATACACATACACTACGGACAATTGAGCTTACCCAATTCACCTATAGCGCATGTCTTTGGATTTAGGGGGACACCAGAGCACCCGGAGGAAACCCACGCAAACACGGGGAGAACATGCAAACTCCACACAGAAATGCCAACTGACCCAGCTGAGGCTTGAACCAGTGACCTTCTTGCTGTAAGAAGCCCACTGCGCCACCATGACGCCCCTCAAGTAAATAATTTACTAGTGTTCTCTCTGGTATATGACATCAGGTAACACCCAAAAAGCATGCCTTAAAGCCATATTGCACCTGTGTTCTTAGAGTACTTCCCCTTTCATCGACTCATTGTCGACTCTCACATTTTTTTGAGTTTGAGTCCCAATTTATGCAAGTTGTTGTGCTGCTTTCGAGAATATAAACACACTGTTGCATTTTTTTTTTTGGTTGTTTGTTTGTCTTTTTGTTTCAATTTGCACAGTGAGTAGATCAATCACAGAACATTACACAATTCTATAGGATCATTTCATAAGACTGTACACTTGACTTTTTCCCTGGTTAGTAAATTCCCCTCCTAAGGTTTTGCAGGGTATATGAGAGGCAATGGAAAACAATTTTCCCAAAGTTTTGCCACAGACAATAACAATCATCCTGGGTTGAAAAAAAATCACTACACTGTAAACAAATATGTGTTAAATAACAGTTTCCGTATTTTGTGTTTTCTGTGTATTTACGATTATATAATGCTTAATAAATAACATATAGAGTAGTAAGTCTGTAAAATAACAGAACATTTATTGGCAGTTTATTACAAGGTTGTTAATATACAACACCAACCCAGATAATATATCATTTTAAAATATTAAAAATGTTAATAAATGTCACTTTCCCAAGTTTAAAAGCTGACAAATCAAGACCAAGGTCCCATAATGCAATTCAAAAGCATAAATAAAAACATGAATTACAAAATATGGAAAACTGCTAATTTACAGACATTTTTACAGTCTACTTGATAACATTAATACCACATTCTCTAACATTTTACAAGTACGGGACACATTTCACTCTGAATATTCAGTTTACTCCCTGTTTCTTCATTGCAAATAACATAAAGCGTTAAATGCCCAATGATAAGCACAGATATTTACCTCACTGCCAGTGGTGCAGCAGAATAATGATGTGTTTACCATTACACTTCCCTGTGCCTCTCTCTAACTCTGTGTGTGTCTGTGTTAGAGTGTGTCTTAGGCCCAGCTGAATGACAGGGAGAGATTGAGGCTGCTGGAGCTTTACCATGTTTGTCTAAAATCCAAATGGTGAAATTAATAGGCCCTGTTATTCTCATTCAGCCCCTCCACCTCTTCTGTTCTAGCCTGTCAGAGAAAGACATCCGGTCTGAGCGACAGCTCCATGCACCCAATCCCTCTCGCTGATAGAGCAGGAAAACACAACACTCAAGAAGGGGAAAAAAAATAATGTTCTGTTTGTCGCAGAGTTTCCTATCAAAGAAAGAGTCTCTCGAACATGGAGTCAGTATTTAGGGCAAATGGAAACTCAGTCTAGTTCTAAACAAACAAGATGCCCTCCCAAGTAAACAGGAAAGAAAGATTCATTATGAAAAAAGTGAAACAGAAAAGGTGAATTAACACCTTGATAAAATCTATTTATGCTCAAACGATTAAGCAGACATGTTAAGTGAGATTATATTTGAATATTTATTTTGTCATTAGGCTTATAATACACGAACACATTATTTATATTTTCTTTATGGTGCATTTTTATACTCAGGGTCACTAAGTTGTTGTTATTATTATTATTACTAGTAACTGTATATTATAAGTAGTAAATTCACTTTATTACTGCTCAGTGATTGAATTCTGCACAGAAAAAAAACTCATCACAAAAAAAACAAACAAACAAAAATCAATTATTACACGATGCAATTATTACTAGGGGTGTCCAGATCCGATCACGTGATCGAAAATCGGGCCTGATCACACGGTTTACGTCTCGATCGCAATCGAACGTTACCTCCCAATCAGGACTCGACTATATATGTATATATTCTCATTATTTTTTAACACATCTATAGTTATGCGGTGGCACAGAGTTAGACCTCTTTCTTGAATTCACACAGAAACAGCAACGCGTGCGGCATGACATCACTTTGTTGCAGAGATGCTATTGGTTAAATGCTGGCAAAGTAGAACTTGGAAGCAGCTTGAAGTGGAAAGCGCGAGTATGTCTTCGGTCTGGAGGTATTATAAAGTTAGCAGTGACGACAACATTGCCATTGCAAACTGTGAGATATGTAAACTTGGGATTGCAAGAGGAGGAAAGGAAAAGGCTACATTTAACATAACAAACCTGATAAGGCACCTCAAAAACAAACACCCAACACAATACAGCAAGTTTACCCAGGCAACCCGACTGAAAATGAGTCAGCTTACGCTGCAGGAGAGTTTAAAGAGGAGAGAAAAAATGCCCTGTGACTGCGCAAAGGCACAGGACATCACAGCCACAGATAGCGCAATATCACAGATAGCACAAATGATCAAAATGAGTGACCTGCCATTCACCTAGAACCCTGGATTTCTTATGCGTATTAGATTTTTAAAATATTAACAATTGCACGTAAGTCCAAAAGTGAAGAATGTATGTTATTTATTACTTGATTGTTCAAGCTACCTCACAGAAGCGCTCTGTTTGTTAACAGAGTTGTTAAATGTTAAAATAAAGTGAATTAAATAAAAAATACGGAACATCCTGGATCTGTTTCTTTGCTCTTCTTTATTGTTTTTTTATGTATTATGCTATAGAAAGTATCGGATCGGGTTTCGGTATCGGTAGATACTCAAAATCAAATAATTTACCTCACTCAATGCATTTACCTCACTGTCATAGCACATAATAAATATAAACCACAGCATTCCTAATATACAGTGAGATGTCTTTTTCAACACATTTTCAAACATAAAAGCTTTTTATAATAAATATTTTATAATTCAATTCAATTCATCTTTATTTGTATAGCGCTTATACAATGTAGATTGTGTCAAAGCAGCTTCACATGGAAGGTTATAGTGAATTGAAACAGTGTCAGCTCAGTTTTCAGAGATTAAGTTCAGTTCAGTTCAGTTTAGCTCAGTTCAGTGTGGGTTAATAATCACTACTGAGAGTCCAAACACTGAATAGCAATCCATCGATGCGCAGCTCTACAGATCCCGAACCATGCAAGCCAGTGGCGACAGCGGCGAGGAAAAAACTTCACCAATTGGCGAAAGCGAAGATTTAAAAAAAAAATAATAATAAAAAAAATAACTTGAATAACTTGTCTTTGCCATGATAGCAATGCATAATGATTTTTCAATATTCTAGTATTTAGCTTAAACCTGGCCTATTTGACATGTTTTGTTTTTTAATGTTTACATTTTGCCAGCACATATTTATACACATAGATTTTTACCTTGTTTATAAACTGGATGGAATGTTTTATTTTCACTTCTTTGCGCACTTCATTTAGCATTAATTTTCAGTAGTAGTCATCGGTGTATAAATAAACTACACTACCTGACAAAAGTCTTGTCGTTGATCCCAGTTTTAAGAGCAGCAAACAATAACTTGACTTCTAGTTGATCATTTGGAAAAGTGGCAGAAGGTAGATTTTTCCGTTGACTCATCTGTTGAACTGCATCCCAATAATCAGTTAGATGAAAGCCAAGTAGGTCAAGGTGCTCGAGGATTAGCCAGCCCAGTCACCAGACATGAACATTATTGAGCATGTGTGGGGTAAGATGAATAAGGAGGCATTGAAGATGAATACAAATAACCTTGATGAACTCTGGGAGTCCTGCAAGAACGCTTTCTTTGCCATTCCAGATGAATTTATTAATAAGTTATTTGAGTCATTGCAGAGATTTATGGATGCAGTCCTCCAAGCTCCTGGGAGTCATACACAATATTAATTATTTTTCCACTGCACCATGACTTTATATTCTATACTGTACATTATTATGACATTTAAATGACAAGTCTTTTGTCTAAGCAAAGTCAGACCTTACTGTCCTAATTAAATAATTAATAATCAAGGCATGGTCATATTTTATTTTGGTAAAATAAGCGTAATCTAGAGGCCTTTGCCTTTCATATAAGCCACTTCTGATAACAAATGATCAACTAGAAGTGAAGTTATTATTTGTTGTTCCTAAAACCTGGATAAACGACAAGACTTTTGTCAGGTAATGTAAAAAATGAATGAAATATAAATAAGCAAATAAAGAAACGGATGAACAAATAAAGGTCTGAATGAATGAATCAATAAATGAAAGAATGAATGAATGAAAAAAATAAATAAATGCTTAAATATTTGAAAAACTTTTAATATTGTTATAAAACAATAAAGAAAAACAATAATAAAATAAAGTGTTATGTATGTGTCATGTTTAATTGTAATGCTTTTGGTTCTTTCTTGTCAGTGAAAGAACAAGTGCAAAATAACAGGGCTGAAGTATATCTGGTGGCTGCTGTGTGTTGTTGTGATATCTATCATAGCTGCACTTCACTGCTGCAGGACTCAACACATCAGTCAGGATTCTGCCAAACTTCTTTATTACTTCAGTTTCTAGAGCTGCCAGCCATACTGGACAAGGTCCGCTGTTATTATCTGGACCCTCACATGAAAGGGGAATGCTGACAAAACAAGAGAAAGGAGACGGTGAAAGGTTTATGCACTGTAATAGTGCTATATTGGTTCAGGGCAACAATTTCACAGTATCTCCACCGAATGAGAGGCAATTAGTTGTTGTACCTCCAACTCTTGCTGGGGTATTTGTTTCCTCAGTGGAATTTCTGAAACAAGCTTCAAAAATAAGTATTACCAAGAATCTAACCGAAGCAGGACATCTGTGCATATCAGAGAAACACTGTTGTGTTTTGCTCCTGAATGAATCTGATTTTGAACAAATCGATTGAGACAGTGATTTAATAATCCATACCTGTCAACATTGGGATGTTCTGACTTGGGTGACAATACATGTAAAGAAGTCCTGATACGTAAGCCACATCTACACTCACTGGCCACTTTATTAGGTACACCTACTAATACCGCGTTGGACCCCCTTTTGCCTTCAGAACTGCCTTAATCCTTCGTGGCATAGATTTAACAGGGTACTGGAATTATTACTCAGAGATTTTGGCCCATAGTGACATGATAGCATCACACAGTTGCTGCAGATTTGCCATGATGTGAATCTCCCGTACCACCACATCCCAAAAGTTGCTCTACTGGATTGAGTCTGGTGACTGTGGAGGCCATTTGAGTACAGATAAAGCCTATTAAATAGTCTATTAAAATGAATAGCTATTATAAAGAAATTGAATCAAGTTATTAAATCTCAACCTTTTCTTCACTGTATAATTTAAACATTTTGATTAAAGAGCAGCGAATGAATCTCTCATTTAGATTTTTCATTTGATTACAATAAATAACAGAGGTGTCACTTTAAAAATGCACAGATCCATAATGAAAGCATTCAATTGCTTTCCTAACTGTTTCTGCACCTTTAAGACAAAATTTTATATGTTATTATTATTATTATTATTATTATTATTATTATTATGTGTATATGTCTGTTCAAACACTCACACAAAACCCCTGAAGTTCTCCACTTCAAATCGCGTGTAACGTTACAGAATCCATTTTCAAAACAGCATCTATTTATCGCTATGTAGCGCGTCTGACAGTTATGCACCACTACATTAAAAAAATCCTGCCGTTTTTATATTTGTTTCAAAGTGTTTTCATGCCTAAATAAAATTAAAGAACAGACTTGCACTTAAGAGCAAGGGGCGTGCCCTGGTAGTTTGGCAATATGGGTTGTGTACAGGGAGGATTGCCTCTTTAATGTTTATTGCCACCCTTCATAGAAAGATTAAAAATACAGGAGAAATTCATAGCGGGATACAATTGTAAAATACGGGACATTCCCGGAAAAAAACGAGAGGGTTGACAGGTATGATAATCCGTTCAAACTCAGTATGTCCAAAATGGCATACTGTTACAACTTGTAGAAAAGGTCTACATTACAGACATGTGACATACAATACAACTGTCACTTCACTTTCAATTATTCAAGCAACATATCGTCCAGGTGCATTTCTCTTCTCTAGTGTCCTTTTTAAAGAATATTCACATTTTATTTGCAGTGGTGTTCAAAATAGCACCAAGGAACATGCTGAAATACTGACTGAGCATTGTGTGATTATTTTTAGGGCTGTTGTACATTAACGCTGAGCAATAAGGCAGTTAACATTAGTTAATTTAACTAAACTCACTTAAAAAAAAAAATTACTAAAGCTTTTATTAATTTTAGGCGATGTTAATTTATGCATAATAATGCATTCAATCATAGTTGCAATATGAGCACAAGTCAAAACTGCTTCATTAAATCAAGTTAATAACTACTAAAATTAATTTTAAACTAATATTAGCATGGTCAGTGTAATAAATATGTTTTTTATTTTCTCACAATTCATTCATTAACTAAAACTACCAATAAGATGTTGTTACATAATGTACTTAATTAAATAATTAATTTGGTTGAAACATTTGTTTAAGCTGAGCATAATCATTAAAACAATGGACTTTGCATTTTTTGTTTTGTTTTATTTAACCTCTGTTATTAAAGTAACCATTTTTTGCAGCTTACATCAATATAGCAATAAAACCGTATCGTGATAAAAGCTTTAGCAATTAATCGCAACAAGAAAATGTGACACTTTTCAGGTTTTCTTTTGATTCAATAAAACTGTATTGACTATAAATTCCTGCTCCTGCGCACTTCACATGAGATATGCTTTTCTACATTACGTTCCCAAGACAAGGATTCAAGGCAAGCCACTAGGTATTGGAACCTCGCCATAATATTATGAAAATAAGTCTTTTCAAAAATAAGTCTACTGCAGAATTCCCACAGTCGTCCATTATAATCCTGCCCTGAATGGTTGCTGGGAAAATGTAATTATGGACAAACCGTTTGGAAAAACAGCAGTGAGGCAGACATGCTCCAACTGCTGAATAAACCTGCAATCCAGCATTTAAGAGATTAGAGTAAAAACTGCTTTTTAATTTGCTGCCGTGGTGACCTTATTCTATCTATCTATCTATCTATCTATCCATCCATCCATCCATCCATCCATCCATCCATCCATCCATCCATCCATCCATCCATCCATCCATCCATCCATCCATCCATCCATCCATCCATCCATCCATCCATCCATCCTATAATAAATATCCATAAATTAACTTTTTGTGTATTTCGCATTTTCTTTTTTTTTGTTTGTGAATTGCATTATGGGACCTTAATCATTCCTCCAACAACTTTTCATGTTGATAGATTTGAAAACTGACTTTTATTGACGTTTTTAATAGTGTTTTGGTGTTGTAAAAACCTAGTAGCTCTAATGATATTTTATAAACTATTTATTTTTTCTTATGAAATATGTTGTTTCAAGCTACTTAAATGTCAATAAAAGTCACTTTGTTAAACTGCGCAGTTGAGTTTTTAACATCAGATATCCACAAAGCAGAGATCAAATTAACATAATGCAATTCATAACCGCAACTACACAGAAGTTATTCATGAATCACAAGATATCTATCCGTAAAAATATCCACAAATTAACAGTTTAAGTTTGAAAACTGACATTTATGTTGTAAAAATTTGGTAATAAACTATCAGTAAATTTTATGTGGGTGACGGTGGTGCAGTAGGTAGTGCTGTCGCCTCACAGCAAGAAGGTTGCTGGTTCGAGCCTCGGCTGGGTCAGAATGGCGTTTCTGTGTGGAGTTTGCATGTTCTCCCTGCGTTCGCGTGGGTGTCCTCCGGGTGCTCCGGTTTCCCCCACAGTCCAAAGACATGCGGTACAGGTGAATTGGGTAGGCTAAATTGTCCGTAGTGTGTAAGTGTGAATGAGTGTGTGTGTGTGGATGGGTTGCGGCTGGAAGGGCATCCGCTGCGTAAAAACGTGCTGGATAAGTTGGCGGTTCATTGAAGTGATATATTGTCTGTCTTATTCGTGTAAAGTATGGTACAAAAACCTGGTACTTAGCCAGTACTTATCTTATTTTATACTATGTATTCTTAAACAATAAATAGTTTCAAACTACTTTAATGTCAATAAATTGTGCAGTTCAGTTTTAAACATCAAATACTTTCTTGCTGTGAGGCGATCATGCTATCCACTGCGCCACCGTGACACCTGAAATAATATTTCCATATATCTATCTATCTATCTATCTATCTATCTATCTATCTATCTATCTATCTATCTATCTATCTATCTATCTATCTATCTATCTATCTATCTATCTATCTATCTATCTATCTATCTATCTATCTATCTATCTATCTATCTATCTATCTGTATTTTCATTTTATATGCAGTCTGCTGAGTGGTAAAGGTTGAGTTAGTGACAGGACAGCAACATGCCTAAAGTCAATATTGATTTCTTTGAGCGGAATAATGACATAAAGGGCAGAGGAATCTTCCCCAAAGACAAATGCCCTCTGAGGAGATCTTTTAGTCTTTCTTTACATCTGTATTTGACACCATCTGTCATTTTTTTCACAGACTAAACATAAATAATTAAACATTTATTTATTTATGCTGTAAGGATTTTTGGAATTCAGAAAAGCTGAGAGGAAAGGAAAATAAAGACGCATAAATAATGTTTGGAGACTGGGATTGATGTTTAATACTTTGTGGGCTCCCTGATCATCCTTCATAAAGAAGAATGAGTCCATTGAAAGAGTACAGGTGAGAGATGGGCTGGAATGGGCAGCATTAGCCGGGAAATGAAATGTCTCAAGCAAAAGGACTGATGTTTCATGAACAGCACAGGTTTGATGGGAAATTCAATACTTTCTATCAACGCTGCCACATCAATATGTTCATACCCAGACATAAAACACTTCAACCATATTCCCTTAATTCAAAGTTCAAGAGTACCTAATAAATGAGCTGATTATTTCAAGGTTGAGATGGTGGAATGGAGAGTGATAAATGCATATATGTTTCTGCAGCATAGTTATATTAATTCCTCTGCATATTTATAGTTGCTACAAATACTGTAATATACAAGACTCAAAGGCCAGTGCCACAAACGCTCAATCAAACTGACACGTCAGTATAATTCTCTCATAATTCCGCTGATTAGGAGCTTGTCACTCATCATTAACATCAACATTAACGGATGACACAACATATGGTGATGCAGCTATTTTGACCAGGCGGAGATTTGAACAAAATAAAATAATAATAAAATAAAACAAAATAAAATAATTGACAAACCTCAAATAAACTAATAAACTATGTAAACAAATAAACACATTTTAATTACTTCTGTCAAAAAAGACATTAAATAGACAATAAATATTGACTAAAGTCTAAAATTAATTATCATTTAAAATAAAATAAAACAAAATAATTTAAAAATCTCAAATAAACTAATTAACAAATAAACCAATTAAACAAATAAACACATTTTAAAAACCTTAGTCAAAGAAGACATTCAATAGACATTAAACATATTGACTAAAGTCTAAAATTTAATTAAATTTAAAAATAAGGTAATTTACAAACCTCTAATAAACTAATTAACAAATAAACCAATTAAACAAATTTTAGAAAAAAAATCACATTTTAATTACTTTAGTCAAAGACATTAAATAGACGATAAATATTGACTAAAGTCAAAAATAAAATAAAATCTAAAATAAAATACAATAATTTACAAACCTCACCTTCAACAAGATCATTCATCAGGCAGAGATCTGACTAAAATAAATAAATAAATAAATAAATAAATACATGTGTTTATTTATTTAACAAAATTAACAACATTAAACAAATAAACACATTTAAATTATTTTAGTCAAAGAAAGCATTAAATGGACATTAAACATATCTACTAAAGTGTACAATAAAAAATTATATACATATTAATTAAAAAAAAATAATTAAATACAAATAGGGGAAATTAAGCCTTTAAGAATATCTTAAGAGTTTAAGATTTTTTTATAAAAAATAAAAATATTATTTTAAATTTATTTAAAATAAAATAAAATAAAATAATTTACAAACTTTAACTTGAACAAGATCATTATGAGGCATAATTATCACAAATACTGTAAATAACACAAGATGCACCCATTAACAGAAAGACGCAAAATATGCTTATGATTTGACCAGGCAAAGGTTTGAATAAAAAATAAATGAACGAATAAATAAATAAATAAATTAATTAATTTATTTATTTATTAATTTATTATTTTATTTATTCAACAAAATTAACAACATTAAACAAATATACACATTTAAATAATTTTAGTCAAAGTAAACATTAAATAGACATTAAACATATCTAAAGTGTTAGAAAATTAATAATTTTAAGATATTTAAAACAATTATAACAATAATTAAATTAAACTAAATAGGGGAAATTAAGCTTTTACAAATTTAAACCTTTAAGAAATTTTTAAAAATTTAGGATTATTTTCATTAAAAATGTTAAATTAAATTAAATTGGTAACAAACTATTTACAAACCTCTCCTTGAACACCATCTGTATAAGATAAGGCACGAGCATCTCAAGGCACTTCGAATGACACAGAATCCACCCTTACATCCAATCCATCATATCTGACCAAAATCCTTCCACTAAAGAGCAACAGATGAGCATTTATTTTTACAACCTTTAGTAATTCACAAGCCTGACAAGCCATATTCCTTTGGGGGCAGGTCTCGTATAACCTGACGCACAAGAGCAGCAATTTGCAGCAAGATCCCCCTTAGATTTCACTCTTAAATTATTTATTAATTGTGACTGGTCTCTTAACAAAATTCTAATCAGATCTAAAGCTCTTGGTAAAGAATCATTCTCTCGGGAGAGGTAACACAGCACAGCCATCTGAAAGTTTCTTACCATGTTAGAAGAGCCAGCCATATCGATCTGCTGGGTGGCAATTAAGACAGACATGATTGAGATGCCCGTGTCTCTGCCCGTCTCCCGCTGCTGTCTCTCTGTCTTTCACTTCAAGTCTTCAAGAAGTCCACTGGGGTACAATAGGAGGGGGGTCTGCATGCGACTCTGACTCGGGACCCCACACCAGCTCACTACAAGACACTCTCCAACAAATCAATCGTCAAGAAGACGCTCTATCTATCCCAGCTTCATGTGGCTGTCTCGCTCTCCTTCTCATGCTTTCTCGCTCTCTCTCCTAGTCCCGTCTCGCTCTTTTTGACTTCATCCCCCCTTGTTTTCCCACCCACCCACCATCCACTCACTGAGCATGTTTCCTCATGGCAGGAGTGCAACATAAACAAGAACTCAAAACTATAATGATTTACTTTACAACACAAGATTCAAGTCTTGCTGAACATGATTTATCCGTGTAGTGTTATTCCGAAGGAGATATATACAGTGCATCGCATAAATGAATACACCTCCTTTGATAATGAATATTTTTTAATAATTTCTCAGTGAATATAGACAATATACACTCACTGTCCACTTTATTAGGTACACCTGTCCACCTGCTCATTTACACAAATTTCTAATCAGCCAATCACATGGCAGCAACTAAATGCATTTAGGCATGTAGTCATGGTCAAACGTTGCCTGGTCTGCTGAGTCTCGATTTCTGCCGCGTCATTCGAATGGTAGGGTCAGAATTTGGCATCAACAACATGAAAGCATGGATCCATGCTGCCTTGTATCAACGGTTCAGGCTGGTGTAATGGTGTGGGGGATATTTTCTTGGCACACTTTGGGCCCATTAGTACCAATTGAGCATCATGTCAACGCCACAGCCTACCTGACTATTTTGTCACTGAAAACCATGTGACTCTGGTGTGACACTGTATGCTAATTTCAAAAGAAAATTGAACATAAAAACAAAATGGTAAATACCACTGAAAACTATATTTAGTAGAAGGACCCCATTCAAGGTCATGTGACTGAAGCCCTCTGTGAAGCTCATGACGTGCAGCTGTTAATTTTTTGGGCTCTATTTTAATGATCTAGGTGCAAAGTCTAAAGCGCATTAAGGGCGTGTCCGTCTCCACTTTTGCTATTTTAGGGATGGCAAAATACGGTTTGCGCCCTGGCGCATGGTCTAACAGGGTTGTGTTTATTCTCTTAATGAGTTATGGGTGTGTTTTGAGCATAACATGCATTAAACCAATCAGAGTCTCATCTCCCATTCCCTTTAAGAGTTGCAATTTACATGACAGACTTTGTAAGTGGAAAAACTAAATGAAAAAAACTGAACGCTTTACTAATGAGAAAACAGTTAAACAGACCATCTGCGCGAGGATAAAGAATGAGCCTCCTCCATTTGGTCTCTTTACTTTACTTGTACTCTCTACTTTACTCCTTTACTTTCATGGAGTAAGAAAACGGTGTTGTACGCTCTCCACTAAAGACATCCATTAGCCTACATATTCATTTTGTTTGTCAAGCGCATCGATTTGTTTCAAAACTATTTCTAAATTCAGTTCTAATTTCCAGCAAACTAATAAGTTAGCAATAATAACGAAGTGTGGTCAAAAGACTGAGTTATATCCAAACACACATCCTATTCTTATGTCTCATATGGTGATTCATGCTCTCCAAAACCAGACAGGTGGACAAGTCTAATCTTGTTTTTATTAAAACAAATATAAATATGCATATAATAAATAATACTGCTAATAATAATAATAATAGTAATAATAATAATAATAATAATAATAATAATAACATTATACAAATGCAAATTGTTGTTAATAAACTAAAAAAGCCCCCCGGCATGAAGAAGGCATGGAGGTCATGGTTTTTATATATATGTAGTAAATAATATTTTTTATAACATTGTAATGCTTTATTTTTTGTTTCATTTGTAAAGATAATTGTGTATTGCTGTACATCCTGTGTGTATTAAGTGTTTGAACCTAAATAGGCACATAACTAACGCACTCTGTGCTGGACTTTAGACCTGCTTTTAGTTGGTCAATGGCGGAGTTTATTTCAGTTTCTCAAAATAGCAATGCACTAACAACGCACCTTAACACACCTCCTTTATAGACCGGCACATCCATGAGTCCACAAAGCGGTGCAAATGGATTTGCTATTTAAACAATGTGGTGGGGTGACGCAGTGGCGCAGTAGGTAGTGCTGTCACCTCACAGCAAGAAGGTCGCTGGTTCGAGCCTCGGCTGGGTCAGTTGGCATTTCTGTGTTGAGTTTGCATGTTCTCCCTGCATTTGATTGGTTTTCCTCCGGGTGCTCTGGTTTCCCCCACAGTCCAAAGACATGCGGTACAGGTAAATTTGGTAGGCTAAATTGTCCGTAGTGTATGAGTGTGAATGAGTGTGTATGAATGTTTCCCAGAGATGGGAACATGTGCTGGATAAGTTGGTGCTGGATAAGTTGGCGGCCCCGGATTAATAAAGAGACTAAGCCGAAAAGAAAATGAATGAATGAATAAATGAACAACGTGGTGCAAAACGTGAAAATTAGGGTTGCGCTGCTCTGAAAATAGAAACAAATTGCGCCAAACACATCTTGCGCTTTATTGCTCCAGCTGTATGACAGGACCCATTTTCTATGAGTTTTTCACATATTTAACTTCTTTGGAACCACTATAGAATTGTTACATTTTGTTGTCCTTCTTGTGTGACACCCTTATTTCCTATTTTAGTTAGTGGAGAATTTTTTTTTATCATAAATAATTTAAAATGAAATTAAATGAAAACATACGCTATTTGTATATTAATAAGAGTTGTTCTTCCTAATATGCCACATCATAGAATGCATTTAAGGTGCAGTTGTGTAAAAATGCATTTATATATATATATATATATAACACATAAAACTGTCTCAAACATCAGACTTCAAACTGCATACATATATCTATTTTTTTCATCAAAAATTGTGTTTTATGAAAAAAAAATGCATTTTTTACTACTCCATAGGTGCTGATTCTTTCTCTTGACACCATGATTTCTGGAATTGTATCTAATTTGCAGGCAGGGAGCCACTATAAATATGTGGGAGACTCCCACAGCTTCTGGGGGAGGAGAGATGTCTGGTTTTGCCCACCCCTTTTCTTCCGCCATCATTGTATTTGTCAGGAAAGCCAAAATGCTCCCCCATCAATGTGATCTGGAAGATGAGGGAGGCTTTTCGAGTTTCTCTGCTAGCCATTTTTGCTGACTGACTAACATGATTAATCACAATCCAATATCGACAGCCTTTTAAAATTTAAGATGAATCCACAAGTTTAAAAATATTGTTATAAATCCACAGGTCACATGCTTGCATGTTTTTGAGGTTGAAGTGTTTAGAATTTTGTAGGTGGCACTAGCAGCTGGTTTTGAATGCCCAAAATAGCAGCTTGAGGCATCGCAAATTCAGCTGCCAAGTGAACTGACTTTCCTTGAAACTGATTTTTAAGGTGTTTAGAAAGCTGTGGGATCCTCCAAAGCCTCTCTAAAAAAACACACCAGGCAGTCTGGAACTTGTCTCGACCCCCTCCCAACAGTGTTTGATGGTGCGAGTTTCATCCGTTCCACCAATGGAATCAATCCATTCAGTCACTGTGAAGTTGGGATCTTTTCACAGCACATGCGGCGTGCCATACCTGCTTCACTCAATGGCACTGGTGCAATTCAATGCAACACTGGTTTATTCGCAAAGAGCCAAAGTGACAAAAGGCAAATCAAACAATGTTTCCTCAAAGGCATCTGGCTGACGAATGTAGTGATCCGGAGGTTCAGTGCTACGGCAGAACAAAACCTGGTCAAAGGGAACGTGTTTGGGAAAAATGGAGTCTGACACAATGAGACGTGCCTTGTCGCTGTCAGAATCACTTCAAAACAACACGCAGCACTCACTCAGAAGACACGGAGAGGTGCTGCTCGAGACACGAGCTTTAGGAAAGAGCCCTCAGCAGAGACAAATCACAATCCACGCGTCTTCAAGACAGAATTGAGAGCAAAAAGAAAAGACTGCTTGAGTATTACGCTTCCTCTGAGAAAAAGGACGCAGAAATATCTGAAAAGATTGCTCAGATTAGAATCAATAAACAATTAGTTTATGCTTTTAATGTTGAAAGATGTGTATCAATAAATTATTCATTCATTTTCAGGAGTCGTTTCACATGAACTAGCCTAAAAACACAATTGGTCGCACCGCATGACATTGGTTTAGCAGACAAAAGTAGGCCTGTCGTGATAAAGAATTTTTGTTGTGTGATATATTGTCACAGAAATTGTTGCAATAAGCCATATTATTGTCATTTTGAGCTCATTTTGTGTCACATATTATATAATGATTATAAAACAGCATAATAATATAAATAACCATAAACACTTTTAAAGCTGATTTATACGTCTGCATCGAGGGATCGGCATGACCCACGGTGCCTGCCTTGCGCTTAGTCTTGCATTTATACTTCTGTGTGCTGTCTGTATTCCTTTGCAATAACACTTCTGAAACACTAGCAGGCAGTAGGTTTTTCTTCGTGGGTGTTTTGTTTTTTTGGAATGCTACAAGTAGCTAAAACTCATTTATTCAGAGGCGGGAGCTTATAGACGTGCAACAACTTTAATCATAAAGTAAACACAAAACAAAACTTTTCATCTGGAGCTTCGTCACACGACTCGACAGTTGTAAACAATCGCTCCATCTGGCTTGCAGCTCTCAGTACAGCTCACACTCGTCACCGCTATACCAAACTGACCAATCACAGAGCTTTCGCTACGTGTTGTTGCAACGTGTAGTTAAATTTTTTGAGAAGAGTGCGTCAGTGTTGACGTCAACCATGGCGAGGGCTATACGCTTGTGCTTGGTGCAGAAGTATAAATCAGCCTTAAGGCTTTTCATTATTAAGGTTATTTGTTATTTAAGGTTATTTATATCTATTATATATCATATTAAGTAAATGTCTAATTATTAACTTTGACAACGGTAAGGAAGAATGTAAATGTCCCTGTCAAATGACTTAAACACTATTTGTGAATTTGTAAATATATGTTAAAATATATGAGGCCATTGGATATTGAATATTGCGACAGGACAAAAAAGTTATTGAAAATGCTTCAATGGCTTCTTAACATGAATGTGGTTAATATTATATTAATATTATATTAATACATCTCTTTTTTATTTTAAAAAGAAAAACAAATAGTATTAAGGAGGTGTTTGTGCTATTGTGTGTCAAAATGGACAATTCTATCATCATTTACTCACCCTTTACTTGTTGACTTTCTCTCTTCTGGTTAACACAACACATTTTTTTTTAGGAAATCTGTAACCACTGACTTCCATAGTATTTGTTTTTCCAGCTATGGAAGTCAGTGGTTACAAGTTTCAGCTTTCTTCAAAATGTTTTTTGTGTTCAGAAACTACTTTGGAACCACTAGAGCAGTGGTTCTCAACTCCAGTCCTCGGGCCCCCCCGCCCTGCACATTTTGTGTCTCTCTTATTTGACACACAAGGATCAGTTCATGGATCTCACTGTTAATGAGCTGATGATCTGAATCAGGCGTGTTAAGTAAGGAAGACATACAAAATGTGCAGGGCAGGGGGGCCCGAGGACTGGAGTTGAGAACCACTGCACTAGAGGGAGAGTAAATAGTGATTAAAATTTTATTTTGGGGTGAACTATTCCTTTAATTCTATATGCCTATATGCATATTTTATATGCATATTTAATTATGTTATTATTTAACTGTTGTATGTGTTTTGTTTTGTTTTTCAAAAAAATAATTATTTTAAGCAGGACAGAAAACTCAGAATCATTCAATAATGCTCAATTATGCAATCAAACGTTCAGAGCTCTGAATATGAACTCGATTATAAAACATTATCTAGCATTTCTAATCAAATTTCCTTGACTAAATAATCTGAGCCGTCCCTATTTATATTGCACGTCAACAAATGTGCAGAACATGGGATATTTTTTTTAAGAAAACTATAACCATTGATTCCACAATGTTTGTTTATTCTGCAATGGAAGTCAGTGGTTACAAGTTTCAGTTTTCTTCAAAATGTCTTATTTTGTGTACAGAAACTATTTTGGAACCACTTGAGGGAGAGTAAATAATGATAACATGTTCATTTTTGGTTGAACTATCCCTTTGATATGCATTACTGAGTTTTTTTCAAATTAATTATTTTAAGCAGGACAGAACATTCAGAATCATTCAATAATGCTCAAATATGCAATCAAACGTTCAGAGCCCTGAATATGAACTCAATTATAAAATAATATACAGCATTTCTAATCAAATTCCCTCGACAAACTAATCTGAGCTGTCCCTATTTATGTTGCATGTCAACAAATGTGTAGAACATGAGATATTTTTTAAGAAAACTGTAACCATCGACTTCCATAGCGTTTGTTCTTCCTACTATGGTTACAAGTTTCAGCTTTCTTCAAAATGTCTTATTTTGTGTTCAGAAACTACTTTGGAACCACTTGAGGGAGGGTAAATAGTGATTAAATGTTCATTTTTGGGTGAACTATCCCTTTAACTCCTATATGTATTACTGTTGTATGATTTTGTTTTTCCAAATCAATTATTTCGAGCAGGACAGACAATTCAGAACCATTCAATAATACTCAAATATGCAATCAAACGTTCATAGCGCTGAATATGAACTCGATTATAAAACAATATCTAGCATTTCTAATCAAATTTCCTCGACTAAATAATCTGAGCCATCCCTATTTATACTGCATGTACACAAGTGTGCATTTCACTGGAGGATATTTCTATCTGACCAAAGGAATGTAAAGAGAGATACCATAATGAAACATAACCGAAAACTCAATTAAGTCAGCACTAACTGCAGTATTAAGATTTTAATCTACTAACCTCTGCAGAACATTCACTTCCCTCATATCCAGATTTGTCTTAGATGAACATTTGATTGGTTAGTCGTGAATCAATTATGAAGCTGAGGGGCATGAGCTGAGGTTATGGGATCCATCAGAAGGACTTGTGCATATTTACACAGCCAACTCCCAGCAGGTCCATCTGACATAGATGCAAAGCAAGCATTTTACACTGCCAGACACATATGCAAGCCAGAGTCTCGCAAACACACCTATCCGATCTAACCTGACATGAGGACGCAGATGATAAATCATTGCAGCTTACATTGGCATGCGGTAAAGCGTATGGCCTATTACACACTGCACAGTATTCTGTATAATGCCTTCTGAAATTTAAGAAATATGTCACGCAGTATGTGCAACAATAAATCTATCATGCTGTATGACATTACACGTATTATTACCTTGCAAGATTATGGCGTCCAATTATTATTTTAGTAATCTCTGTGTGAATAAAGAAATCTTTTGACAGGCTGAAAATGAGTGAAGATAGAGATTTTAAATTGTGATACAATATTCTATTATGCGGGCTTGATACAGAGCCCTTAAAAGAGGCATTGTACTGAAGGGGGCGGGGGGAAATGGGACATACATCTATGCTTTTGCATTCACTCTCAAAAGAACTGATAATGAAGCTGATTTGAGGTGGAAGTAAAAAAAAAAAATACTTTTAAAGGGATAGTTCACCTAAAAGTGCAAAATATCTTAGCATTTACACTTCATTAGAGCTGCACAATATATCATTTCAGCATTGATATTGCAATGTGTGTCCGCAATAGTTGCATGACAGGATATTAAATGTTGAATTGGGATTATAGCTGATGAGAGATTTGTGGAGTCATTGCAAAGTAGACATAACAGAGTGTTTTAAAGGCATTTCAAGGGAGTTTAACTGTCCAAACTCAGTCCTGAAGGTCTGGTGTCCTGCAATTACTCAAATAACTTATGAATAAAGTCATCTGGAATGGCAAAGAAAGCGTTCTTGCAGGACTCCCAGAGTTCATCAAGATTCTTTGGATTCATCTTTAATGCCTCCTCCATCTAACCTCAGACAAACTCAATAATGTTCATGTCTGGTGACTGGGCTGGCCAATCCTGGAGCACCTTTACCTTCTTTGCTTTCAGGAACTTTGATGTAGAAGCTGAAGTATAAGATTCTGCTGAAGAATTTGCCCTCTCCTGTGGTTTGTAATGTAATGGGCAGCACAAATGTCTTGATACCTCAGGCTGTTGAGGTTGCCATCCACTCTGCAGATCTCTCGCAAGCCCCAATACTGAATGTAACCCCAAACCATGATTTGTCCTTCACCAAACTTGACTAAATTCTGTGAGAGTCTTGGGTCCATGCCGGTTCCAATAGGTCTTCTGCAGTATTTGTGATGATTGGGATTCAGTTCAACAGATGATTCATTGGAAAAATCAACCTTCTGCCACTTTTGCAAATGATCAACTAGAAGTCAAGTTTGATGTCATGATTTGTTGCTCTTACAACTGGGATCGATGTTACGACTTTTGTCAGGTAGTGTATTTTACTGAATTAATACATTGAAGACTATACAGTGATATTTTGACATTTCATTATTCAATTTCTATACCTGAATACTGTTTGATTCTCCCGTGAAAACCATGAAGCACTGTTTATTTAACTTTTTTCATTGATCTATCTTACCATTATGCTGAAGTGCAGTGAATGCACTGTTCTGTGCTTCTGACATGCTGAGATCAAATATAATTTGCAATACCGGCAGTGGGCGGGTTATAGAGACCAAAACAAAGACATACATATGACACGGAATGCCCCTTTTCAAAAAAAGAATAACTGATTTTAGCATTGTTTTTCATATAAACAAGCATGTTCACTTAGCATGTTTCTTACATATCTGCAATCATATTATGGTATTGTTATGCTTTAAAAGTACTATCTTCTACTATCACACTGGTTTGATCAGTCTTGGTTGGTCTCTGGAGTTCAGTGGCTGCATGATTAGCTGCTAAATTCAAATCAGCTTTCCCAAGTAGAAAGACGATGTGTATTGATTGCCAATTAACTTTTTGTGTGCTTTAAAGTCAATTACATAACATTTATTTTAGAATTTAAAAAGCACATTAGTACTACTAGAAAGTTTATGCTTTGTGTAAACGCTATGTGTCAAGTTTAGGACCATGATCAGTTCAAAACCACCAAAATAACAATAACTATGTTTACATGGACATTAGCAATCTAATTATTTACCTTAATCTAAATAAGACAATATTATGATTAAGATAGTTATATGAGTTGCTTTTAGAATGTTACATTCATGATCCCGTTTTTCATGTTATAGTAGATCGATCGATTAACGTCATTACATCACCACGTTATCCAAAGTTTCCTTCGAAGTTTTGTGTAATTTGGATGTTTCATTTTTTTTATTTTTCGACTTCAACTGCAGTTCATTCATTCATGCCCCGGAAATGTTTTTTTGGCACCCATGTATGGACTGGTAGAGAACTTCTGCATTTCCCGTGTCGAAAAGTCCTAAATTAGTGTATTAGTTTGATTGCAATGTTTACATGTCTGTACTGCACTTGAATAATGCGACTAAAATAGAAATACTTCACGTGTTTTAGTTTGATATGTGTTTACTACGATTATGACTTTAGTAAGATTAAGGTAATCAAAAATTGCTGTTTACATGGTAGACTCTTAACCAGAGTATTGTCTTAATCTAATTAAATTTGGTGTCCATGTAAAGGTACTGACTGTGAACAGCTATGCAGGAAAATCAGATCTGATAAAAATAAAAATTAAAAAGTTGAGCACTAAGCCTTCCGGTGTCAACAACGACTTTGTGTTCACTCTTAAATGAATATACTGTATAGTTTGTCAACCCACTTAGCATCCCACATTTAATTAAAAATGCATTTCAATATGTTTTTGTTGACTCACAAAACATTTGCATTCTCTCTTAAAAGATTTAAAACCACAAAATATGCTAGTGGAAATAAGATTTGAGGACAAACATAGAGCAAATACAAAGCTCACCAGCAAAATGTATACTGTAGGTTTTAAAGAAAGAATGTAAATGTTTGCAAATGCAAAAGCATTGAACTTTAATTTTACCAAGTTTTTCAACACTTAATCTCACGTCTGTCCTGGAGGATCAGTGTCCTGCAGAATTGTGTCCCAATGCAAACTTTTGGTAAACACCACATTATTCTGACCACCTTAATTATCGTACTTTGGAATATTTAATTTAGGTCACTTGAACTCCAAAATTTGATGTGTATTGACAGAGATTTTTAACAGAGATCTGACTTACAGTAAGCCACATCTAGACATCAAAATATGGCATATATTTACTAATTCAAACATCCAGCAACCACCTAGAAACTCCCCAACAGAATAGCTTAGTAATTATATCTCGACTCTAGCAGTTTGCGACGCAGTTTACGAATGTTTAATAGAACGATGGATTTGGGAACTACCAAATCAATGAACTATGATGGTAACAACAAAACTTGCAACCTTAGTTGGCTAATAGATTTCAAAGTATTATCTTAATCATATTAAAAGTGGTGTATTGGTGTCCATGTTAACGTATTGATTATAAACAGTTATGGAGAAAGATCAGATCTGATAAAAAAATAAATAACTAATTGAGCCCAAAGCCTTGCAGTGTCAACAACGACTTTGTGTTCACTCTCAATTGAATTTCTAGTTTGTCAACTCACTTAACATCCCACATTTATGTAAAATTACATTTCAATGTGTTTGTGCTGACTCGCAAAACATTTGCATTCTCTCTTGTAAAAGATTTAAAACCACAAAATATGCTAGTGGAAATAAGATGTGAGGACAAACTGTTCCAATACAACAGAGCAAATACAAAGCTCATCAGCAAAATGTAGAGGTTTTAAAGAAACAATGCTAATGTTTGCAAATGCAAAAACATTGAACTATAATGTCACCATGTTTTTCAACGTCTGTCCTGGAGGATCAGTGTCCTGCAGAATTGTGTACCAATGCAAACCTTCAGTAAACAGCAAAGTATTCTGACCACCTTAATTATTGTACTTTGGAATATTTAATTTAGGTCACTTGAACTCCAAAATTTGAAGTGTATTGACGGAGATTTTTAACAGAGATCTGACTTAAGCCACATCTAGACATCAAAATATGGCATATATTTACTAATTCAAACATCCAGCAACCACCTAGAAACTCCCCAACAGAATATCTTAGTAATTACATCTCGACTCTAGCAGTTTGCGACGCAGCTTTTACGAAAGTTCAATGGAACGATGGATTTAGGAACTACCAAATCAATGAACTATGATGGTAACAACAAAACTTGCAACCTTAGTTGGCTAATAGATTTGAAAGTACTCTCTTAATCATATTAAAGTGGTGTATTGGTGTCCATGTTAACATACTGATTATAAACAGTTATGGAGAAAGATCAGATCTGATAAAAAAAATAAATAACTAATTGAGCCCAAAGCCTTGCAGTGTCAACAACGACTTTGTGTTCACTCTCAATTGAATTTCTAGTTTGTCAACTCACTTAACATCCCACATTTATGTAAAATTACATTTCAATGTGTTTGTGCTGACTCGCAAAACATTTGCATTCTCTCTTGTAAAAGATTTAAAACCACAAAATATGCTAGTGGAAATAAGATGTGAGGACAAACTGTTCCAATACAACAGAGCAAATACAAAGCTCATCAGCAAAATGTAGAGGTTTTAAAGAAACAATGCTAATGTTTGCAAATGCAAAAACATTGAACTATAATGTCACCATGTTTTTCAACGTCTGTCCTGGAGGATCAGTGTCCTGCAGAATTGTGTACCAATGCAAACCTTCAGTAAACAGCAAAGTATTCTGACCACCTTAATTATTGTACTTTGGAATATTTAATTTAGGTCACTTGAACTCCAAAATTTGAAGTGTATTGACGGAGATTTTTAACAGAGATCTGACTTAAGCCACATCTAGACATCAAAATATGGCATATATTTACTAATTCAAACATCCAGCAACCACCTAGAAACTCCCCAACAGAATATCTTAGTAATTACATCTCGACTCTAGCAGTTTGCGACGCAGCTTTTACGAAAGTTCAATGGAACGATGGATTTAGGAACTACCAAATCAATGAACTATGATGGTAACAACAAAACTTGCAACCTTAGTTGGCTAATAGATTTGAAAGTACTCTCTTAATCATATTAAAGTGGTGTATTGGTGTCCATGTTAACATACTGATTATAAACAGTTATGGAGAAAGATCAGATCTGATAAAAAAAATAAATAACTAATTGAGCCCTAAGCCTTGCAGTGTCAACAACGACTTTGTGTTCACTCTCAATTGAATTTCTAGTTTGTCAACTCACTTAACATCCCACATTTATGTAAAATTACATTTCAATGTGTTTGTGCTGACTCGCAAAACATTTGCATTCTCTCTTGTAAAAGATTTAAAACCACAAAATATGCTAGTGGAAATAAGATGTGGGGACAAACTGTTCCAATACAACAGAGCAAATACAAAGCTCATCAGCAAAATGTAGAGGTTTTAAAGAAACAATGCTAATGTTTGCAAATGCAAAAACATTGAACTATAATTTCACCATGTTTTTCAATGCCTGTCCTGGAGGATCAGTGTCCTGCAGAATTGTGTACCAATGCAAACCTTCAGTAAACAGCAAAGTATTCTGACCACCTTAATTATCGTACCTCGCAATATTTAATTTAGGTCACTTGAACTCCAAAATTTGAAGTGTATTGACGGAGATTTTTAACAGAGATCTGACCACATCTAGACATCAAAATATGGCATATATTTACTAATCCAAACATCCAGCAACCACCTAGAAACTCCCCAACAGAATATCTTAGTAATTACATCTTGACTCTAGCTGTTTGCGACGCAGTTTACAAATGTTCAATGGAATGATGGATTTGGGAAACACCAAATCAATGAACTATGTTGGTAACAACAAAACTTGTGACCATAGTTGGCTAATGATAGTTTTCAAAGTTTTGTCTTTATTATATTAAAAGGGGTGTATTGGTGTCCATGTTAACAAACTGATCATGAACAGTTACAATAAAAAAAGATAATAAATTGAGCACTAAGCCTTCCAGTTTCAACAACGACTTTGTGTTTACTCTTAAATGAATATATAGTTTGTCAACCCATTTAATATCCCACATTTATTTAAAATTACATTTCAACGTGTTTGTGTTGACTCGCAAAACATTTGCATTCTCTCTTGTAAAAGATTTAAAACCACAAAATATGCTAGTGGAAATAAGATGTGAGGACAAACTGTTCCAATACAACAGAGCAAATACAAAGCTCATCAGCAAAATGTAGAGGTTTTAAAGAAAGAATGCTAATGTTTGCAAATGTGTTTCAACACTTAATCTCATGTCTGTATAATTGTGTACCAATGCAAAAATTCAGTAAACAGCAAATTATTCTGACCACCTTATTTATCGTATTTTGGAATTTTTAATTAAAGTCACGGGAACTCCAGGATTGGAGTGTATTGACTGAGATTTTTAACAGAGATCTGACTTAGTGATGCAAATAAGTCCTCAGACCTAAGCCACATCTAGTCATCAAAATATGGTATATATACACTAATCCAAACATTCAGCAACCACGAAACAACCCAACAGAATACCTTAGTAATTACATCTCGACTCTGGCTGTGATAAATGCAGGCATTCCAAGCAGAAAGAAAAAGCTCACGGCGTGCACAGTATACACAGTGCATTTTACTACTTCACAGCTAGCAAGTAATATACCATTCTGAATATTCCCCGTTATGACTCCTAAAAAATAATAAAAGCCAGCTTGTTTGCTTTTCATAAACTTATAATAAAATGAGAAGCAACTGAATCAAAAGCAATGGATGTAGCAGCGAGGGGTTCTTGCAGGCCTCCAAAACTAGACAATTCAAGAGTCCCCCGATGATGAGTTTATTTCATTATTGAACAATGCCTCCCCAATTCCCCACTTCATGAAGGAGGGATGAATTAAAAAACGAGCAGGCTCCCAGAGGCCTGCAATAGCACTGTCATCTTGCTGAGATTTGCCTCAAGCTAGATAAAATGAGTCCGTATCCGTCACTCCACATCAGTTCAGAGTATTCAACACGAACCAGAACCATCTCAGTGATGGAAACAGAGCAGGCTGCGATTGATGTAAATTGTGTTTGGTTGTTTGTGTTTGTTTGTTTCAAAGAGTGTCTGTGGATTTCCTGTTTGTCTATTATTTATAAAATGCCTGCATGCACATGCAAAAGAATAGTTTAATGTCTGTTTCATTAAACCCAAGGTTTAAAACCAAGGTTATTGGTGTTTTGCATTTTTAAATGTTCTGATTTCAATACTATTTAAAAATTCGTTGTACATTTCCGTTTAGATATAGTATGTTCCTTTAATGGCGTTGTTTGTTTTGTTTTAATTAAAATGTTTATTTTGTGAACAAATTTTTATATATTAATTTTCAGTTTCAGCTATATTGCACTGCTACGAGTGTGATATTGCGTTTATACAACAATTCGGCAGCATAAAAAAAAATCAAACACAGAGAGTGTCAAAAACCCTATTGTATAAGTAACTCCTTTCCTCCGCCATTTATTCTGCAGCTGACATTAGAATAGCAGAAGCCGTTACGAATTCACCAACGTCATTTTAGAGCTATATTTGAATGATTCTCTTGTGTAATATCCAAAGATGACAGGTGATTTTGCTCACATTCTTAGATTATAAGGCATGAATTGCCATCAATCTACAGACTTCCCAGTATTTCTCTGCTGCAATCGGGATTTCACAATAATTAACCCCAAAAAAGCCAGAGCGAAGCAAACACTACCAGTTTCTGTGGTATAAATACAGCACTACAACATACAAAAGAGAGAGATCGACTCAGAATGTTTGTTCAGCTGTAGTTTGAAATTTACGCTGAGAAAATGCTGTTTTTCTCCCCTAAGGACCTATTATGTGGTCTCTGTCGCTATTTTGTGGCAGAACGTCAGCCATCACTTTCTTTGGTCTGCTCAGACAGGCTGATGGCGGCCGATGCACTGAATCTGATGCTCCGAAATTATAAATATTTAAAAATAGGCACTCCTTATAAATAAACTGCATAGTTGCAATCTAAACAACTATATTCTTGACAAAAAAAAGCCTCAAAAGTACATTATGTTGTCTAACAGCAGCAATATTTGTCAAACTGTAGAGTGTCCTCTGCTTGTTGCTGTATGCGGGCGGAGTAATACACAAGGGTGAAAGGTGAACAGGCTGTACGAGTGCTGTTATTTTCAGAATATCGCACGGCTATCGGCCAATCAGATTCATGAACAAGACAGAACTGATATATATATATATATATATATATATATATATATATATATATATATGAATAATTTAGATTAATCATATTCATATTAAAGATCGGTGTGTGTGTAATTGTAAGTATGATGGCTGATGTCTGGGTGTAAATGCTCCGTCTACATTCATTTCTTTAAACAGTCACATATCAGATTTACCACCACATAATAAGTGCTTATAAATTCTGAAAATTATTATTTATTTTGATATTTTTAGTGACTGTTGCTCGTTTTATTTTGTATTTATATAGCTTTTCATTTATTGTTGTCTTGTTTATTTTTTATTTTCTTTCAGTTAAAAAAAAACAATAGTTTGACCAATAGTTTAAGGGTTAGTTTTAGTTTTCATTACAACAAATATGACAAAAGAGAATCTCACTCCCATTGGATGATTACTTGACAAGTAAAGATCAGTCATCAATATAAAAAAACAACAACAAAAAAACATTTGTCATAAAGAGAAACAAATGTACAGTTTAAAAGCAGAGTGTAACTGTGGCCCAATCCCAATTCTATTTTTTTACCCTTACCCCTTCAAATTTTACCCCTAACAAATGGAACACCACTACAACACCCGCACATGTCATCACATTTCATCATGAGCTTCATATGTGATCGACGATGGCGGCTGCTGTAATTATTGTAGTTGTGTTATTTTTTTTGGTATTTATCTTCAGGAAATCACTGAATACAACAATATCATGTTATCATAGCGATATAATTTGGCAGTAAGCTCGCAACTGTACTGTGCATTTACAATGTGGCCATATTCATCTATACAAAAACTACATTAACATTATACCAGACACTGTAAAAACTCATTCCCAGCCACTAGACTTTTCTGACAGGGTATTCGAGTGTCATCGAATTTTTTTTGTTGCGGGACTACTATACAAGAGTTATTAATATGGATTATAGATAGCCAATTTAATTATTATTATTTATTTAATAGTATGACGCTAAAACACGAACGCAATTATTTATGTATTAAAACATATGCTTGTTTGATGTAAAACTTCATAATAATGACAAAAAATACTAATTTGTGGGAGTGTGGTCTCAGTTTCAAAGGCTATCTAGCCATTCCCCTTAGCCTTCACGCTAAAGAGAATTGGAACACCTCTACCCCTTCATGTGAACACGCAAAACAAGGGACAGGGGTAAGCGGAAGGGCTAAGAGGTAGAATTGGGATTGGGCCTGTATGTTTAACAGTTAGCTGTGTTTGTTATATTAAACAATTATAAGATGTATGTACGTACTTATCATATCTAAAGAGAACTGTAACTGTTATTAAGATTAGAAATGTCAAAAATCATCCAAACTGCATTTTAAATAGCACACTGACAAGCCATTTTTCAAAATAAAACAAGTCATTAACTTGTTACACAGTGATTGAAGGGAGCAGTAATTCTTGCTGACCCGCACAAGTAATCAAATGAACAGGAAGCATTTTTTGTTACGTAACTTCATTTCTACATCTGTCAGCTATCTGTGCTGGGATTTTGTAAGACACAGGATAAACACAGTCATATGGTAGCATTTTCTTTTAAGTTTATAATAGTTAAATTAAGTTTATGTGTTCATAATATAACTTTAATAAACCAAACACTGGCTGAATATCAAAAGACTGACACATTTACTTGCTGTTTGTGTAGTGATTTCCCTGGAATGAATAATGTGCCAATAGACCAGAGTCTGCTTTTGTCTCGACCCACTGATAACGGTTGAACTGAGTGCTCAACATAATATTAAAATTAGGAAACTGCATGAATGCTAATAAAAACTGACACCCTTACGCAACATCTGGAGAAGCTTAGCGGTTTTAAAATCCAATTATCCAATTAATTCCAATTAAAGTGAGATTTTTTGTGAATGCAAATCAGCCTGAGCTATCTGAGCTATAAATGGTTGATTCTGTGGTTGGCAATTTATAATAATTTACACACAGAGAATGTTTGATATATTCAATATCTCGGATGATAAGCCGCAAAAAAAGATAACAAAAAAAGGCAGATGGTATTACAAACAACTGTATAATTCACCACTCTTCAGTTTTATGCCACAATATAATTATCTCTGGTTATTAGCAATATGAGTAATTAAGAAAATGACAAATAGAGAACAAATACAGCAGAAGATACAACATAACTGAAAACAGCTCTACTTTAGCAGTAGTATTCATGCTATAATTCAGTTCAAAAGTCCATGTCAAGACTAAATACACTACAATATTTCACATTCTTGCCCTTGTCATGGATTCAAAAGCATTTGAACTTATTTTTTTACTTAGACTTTAGGACCATCTTGAGTACAAATTCCACTTCCCTTGGACTGGAGCATGCTTTTTGTGTGCAGCAGAGGTTCATGACACTGGCACAAAACGAGGCTTTATTAACCTCAAGAGGAACACATGTTTGCACTTTTTGTATCATTCGGATATACAGTACTTCAAGCATTGTTCAAGCTATTATTCCAAATCTTTTCTGTTTATTTCTTATTTGAATCGTAGTTAGCTATTGTGAATGGTAAAATATGATTTCAAGCTACAATCATACGCAGTTTGAAATCCCACTGACCTTTTTTTTTTGACATAGGCATAAGCATACCAGTGCAAAGTCAGTGTCATAGAAGGTTAGGGATATAATTCATGGGCATGCCAGGAGACATAATACTTTCAGTGTGTTCAGGGTCTTCCACGGGACCTCCTGTCAGTGGGGCAAGCCTGGAACAATATCTCAGGTAGGCATTGAAATAGATGCCCAAGCCAACTTAACTGACTCCTATCAATGTGGAGTAGAAGTGTGTCTACTCTGAGCTTCTCCTGTGTAACAGACCTACTCACCCTGCCCTGCCACCCTGCGAAGGAAGCTCATTTTGTCTGACTGCATCCGGGATCTTTTCCTTTCTGTCTTGACTCAAAACTCATGACCATAGATAAGAGCAGAAATAAAGATTGACTGGTAAACCAATAGCTTTGCCTTTTGGTCTTTTGATCTTTCCCTTTACCTATAACAGACATTGACTGTATTTCTGCTTTAGGTTCCATCCTTCCCTCACCCATTAACAAGATCCCAAGAAAGTTGAACTCCTACATCTGGGACAAGTTGAACTCCTACATCTGCTGCTGCAACAATCTCTCTGTCTCTTTTAGGTTCCATAATTCCCTAACCCGTGAACAAGATAGCAAGAAAGTTGAACTCTGGGGCAAGAACTTTCCTCTAACCAGGAGAGAGTAAGCCACCCTTTTACAGTTGAGCAACATGACCTTGCACTTGGAGGTGCTGATTCTCATCCCTGGCATCACACTTGACTGCAAATAGTTATGCTGTTATTAAGGTCCAGGGCTTCATCAGTCCCAATTTATGCTGAAGGTCCAACTGGACAACATCATCCTATGGTTCCCAAACCAGACCAACTCTGGCCCCAGGCTGCATCCAGACATTTTCTCCATAAAAATGATGAACAATAAAAAGGCAGCCCTGCCTAAGTCCATCATACACTGAGAACAAGTCATATTTATTGCCAGCAATGCCAGCCAAGTCCCTGATCTGGTCGTACAGAGACAGGACAGACGGAAACTTGTCAGAGTGCCTCAGACACAATACTCCCAGAGCAGCCCCCACAGAATGCCATAAGCAATACGGTTGGATGTCTTCTCCAAATCCAGAAAGAACAAAGGGACTGGTCAGGTGAACTCCCATGAATGAGTTGTTCGTGTGTTCTACAGCTCTTACAAGAACTGCATTGTTACTCCTGAATCCAAGATTTTACTACATACTGGATTGTCCTCTCCAGTACATTTTCTTAGACATTACCAGGAAAGCTAAGGAGTGTGATCTGCCTATATATTGAATACACCCTCCAGTCACACATAGTAAAAAGGGGGATCACCACCCCAGTTGCCAAGTCTAGAGGTACTGTCCCCGACCTCCAAGCCCCATCACATCCACATACACTTGAGGTACTCAGGGCAGATCTCATTCACCCTCAATGCCTTGCACTGTGGAGCTTAAAAACTACTTAATGACTTCCGTTTTGGTGATGAGCAAGTCAACCCCTCTGTCCCCAATCTCTGCTTACTCAAAGGAAGGTATGTCCGTGCTATTGAGGAGATCGTAAAAGTATCGACAATGGAAGTGAGGAGATACTCACACTATCCCCTCCACTGTTTTATGTGGACAATTAAAATACCATTAATAATTTGTAAATTAATAATTTATAAAAGTATACGATGTTTGCTGGAACATACATAAGGAACTTAAGTTACTTGTTTTAATGTTAATGAAATACAACTGGTTATGATTGATTATTCATGCTTCCATTTTGAGCAAAATTGCTTCAAAAGAGACAGTGTTCGGCAAATATTTAGTTTTATGGTAGTACATATTTTAAACTGCTTTTCTACAGTGTTTTACAGCAATGATTGTGTTGAACATCGAATAGCCAAGGCACATTAGCTGATCTAGATGAAGCGGATAGTCTAGACAAGATGTCAAGAATGGATGAGAGAGTGTTAGTAGCACTGTTAGAATGATAACTGATTAGGGGGAGGAAGTGAAGATGAAACCCATAATGGATAGCCGAGAGGGTGAGAATGAATGTAGGTTACACTAAGTAAACAACTGCAAAATGGATTTTGAGAGAGAGAGAGAAGAGAGAGAGAGAGAGAGAGAGAGAGAGAGAGAGAGAGAGAGAGAGAGAGAGAGAGAGAGAGAGAGACATTAACCGCATGCAATTTGAAGAACTTGCTGACACCTATAGATAGTGGTAGGATGTAATTTTACAATCGTTATAGATAAGCAGACCAGTACCCCCATCACTCCCAGACAGACTGGAGGTGTGGGAAAAAGATCAATTACTAGAGCATACAGGTTTGATCCAGGTCTCAAGCCAGATCTTTCCCAACCCAATCATGTTTGCCCTCATTCTAATAATCCATATCCTTTGCAAATATTTCAGAAGTGTAGGAAAATTACAGCTTTGTGTTCTCTTTTGACTAGAACTGTTTACTTGGTTAATATTGGTTATATATTCATTGCTGAGTAATCAATCAGAGCACTCTTTTCAGATGAGAGTCAACACTGATTCTACAGTACATGCTGAATCAGGATAACTTGATACAAACCCACTGAGGGGCAACAGCCACCAAACCAACTAGCTGGGTCGACTAAAGCCGATGCCCAACGGTTGACTGTCCTGGCCTTTATGTGTTGTAAATACACCATATACTGGTTTTGCCAACCACCACTAAGCAAAAAATTATGAATTAAAAAACAAGATGAATCATGCAATCTTTCCCTAAAGTGTGAGTTGTTACCTTGCTGAAATCACAAAAAAAGTCACACAGTGTAGGCTCAGCCTTACATGACATAGTGATGTCTGACTATTATTGTGGTGATAGCATAATTTTGGTATACAATTAATAGGTTTGCTGTACACATGAAATTCAAGGTTGTTGTTTTCAGATTTCTCCACTCAGGGAAAACTCAAGACAAACAAGCTCCCAAAATGGCTGATCCATCTGGATGGAATTCCAATACAATACAACATTTTTACATATACAGGTAACTGTGCCTCAGTGTAAATGAGTTCACAGTCAGAGCTATAGTGGGTCACCAATTGTGCAAGTTCTTCCACTTAAAAAAGATGACAGAGGCAAAGGTAAACTTCAACTATGAGAGACTAAATGAGAAAAAAAAAATCACATTTTATGATGAATTCATTGGTAAATTCATTGGTAAAATAAGTATTTGGTCACCTTCAAACAACCAAGATGTCTGGCTCTTACAGACCTGTAACTTCTTCCACTCGTTACCTGTATTAATAACATCTGTTCGAACTTGTTATCAGTATAGAAGACACCTGTCCACAACCTCAAACAGTCACACTCCAAATTCCACTATGGCCAAGACCTAAGAGATGTCAAAGGGCACCAGAAACAAAATTGTAGACCTGCACCAGGCTGGGAATACTGAATCTGCAATAGGTAAGCAGCTTGGTGTGAAGAAATCAACTGTGGGAGCAAATATTAGAAAATGGAAGACATACAAGACCACTGGTAATCTCCCTCGATCTGGCGCTCCATGCAAGATCTCACCCCGTTGGGTCAAATTGATCACAAGAACTGTGAACTACAGAAATTTAAAACATGGAGCAATGTCCAATCATTTTGTTTTATCCTGCCCCTAATTGTAGCACTGTCCAACCCAATTTCACATCCCCAATCTCTAGTGTACCATGGCTTTTTATATAATGAAATCTGCTTTGTTCACCACGGATTGTCAACGCTTCACACCAACAGAGCTTTAAACAAGAGCTGCTGCAGTATATTAACCTATTTTATACTCGTCTGATCCAGCCGTATTGAATTTAGCAGCACACATTTTACAGTTTAACAAGTGCAAAAGGGGGCAGCACAGTGGCTCAGTGGTTAGCACTGTCACCTCACAGCAAGAGGGTCACTGGTTCAAGTCCCGTGGTTCGAGTTACATGTTCTCCCCGTGCTGGCGTGGGTTTTCCCTACAGTCCAAAGACATGCGTTATAGGTCAATTAGATGAACTAAATTGGCCATAATGTATGAGAATGTGTGTGAATGTTAGAGTGTATGGGTGTTTCCTAGTTCTGGGTTGCAGAACAGTTGGTGTTTTATTCTGCCATGGCGACCCCTGATAAAGCCGAAGAAAACGAACGAATGAATCAATGAATGAAGTGCAAAGGGCAACATTCATAACAACAACAGTTCCACTAAACTGCCTCTATCACTGTCTCTCATGCTCCCTCTATTGACCTTATTCTTTAATGTGGAAGTGCATTCGTTTTTGCGATTGTTTTTTGTGTTGCCTATGGGAGAAATAGCTAGGAATAATAAATAGCAGAAAACCGTCAAACTACTTGCTCTACAAACAAGGGTTTCCATGACTATACATAAAAAGTAGAATAATATAATGAGAAAATATCTGTTTGCAACATCAAGCAGTAGAATGAACTGTTTTTAATGTCTAAAAATGAATGAAAGTGAATGCAAACAGACCAGAAGTCTCAAGCCAAAAAGATTCAAATGGCTCCGCCCCCTCATACATGTAAGATAAGATCAATAGCTGGTGTGTGGTGAATGCACTGGCGCCATTGTCTTGCGGCTACCGTCGCATCATCCAAGTGGATGCTGCACACTGGTGGTAGGGTGGAGCCCCATGTCCCTCATGATTGGGAAGCATTTTGGGTGTATGGCCATACACATTAAATGCGCTTTATAAATGCACGTTACTTACTTACTTACTAACTCATCTCAATAAAGTAAACTAAGTAATTAAATAGCAATGACAACTGGAAAAAAAATAAAATCACTTACAGGTTGCTTTGAACTCGCTGATTGACTGTTTCCCCCTCAAGAAAAAGCATTGGTTTACACTCTTCAAATATTTTTGCTTTTATTTAGCCATGCGGCACTGTTTAGCAAAGGACCAAGTAAA